>CM075856.1:31073739-31688739 GCA_037975125.1 Latrodectus hesperus | reverse complement strand
TTGTGATTATATACTATCCAATTTCACTCTCACATATCTACTCGCCCACTATTTGTTTTCGTTTGATAAAAATGTAAAGAAAAAAAATTAAAGAAATATTCCCAAATTATCGAAGAAAATGGTTTGTTTTTAGTTAGAAGGTTTTATAGAATAAAATTTGATCCAATAATAACAAACATAATTGTTCCAAATTTTTATTTATAGCCTTATATATAGTATCAACTATTTAAAATAATGCTTCTGATACATTCTTTCTATGATTGTAACTAATATAAAACTTATTTTGGTATGTATAGACAAATAACATTCTTCCACATTTAAAAATTTTTGTCTGTATTTTTTTCAATTACTAACTTCTACAATTTTATAATAGAGAACTACAGTTGATAGTTGATACTGTTGCTCTATTTTGATACTAACTTAATGGAATATTTAGATTTTTTAATAGTTCCTTTCAAATTCTTTTACTTGTAGTTTTCAATGCATTTATAATTTGCTCCAGACTCACCGCGCATGCTCATGAAGTTCGCATTTTACCAACAAGTGTATCTAGATTTGGGGATCAGACGAAATTAGGAAGTAGAAATATAATTACCAAATTAATACAATGAAAACGCAAATATGATTCTCATTAGTTATTTTATGTATACGCCATATCAGGGTAAATCACTACCTAAAATTTCAATTTAAACACGAAAATCTAAAGTTTGACATATATACCTATAAAAATGTATAATACAAAACTTATGTTCTTATCCAGTAGTAAGTAGGTCCCGGTCTAATTAGCCATCGTGTGCAAAAAATGACCGTTGAGTGACAAACAAACCCAAACCCTATCTAGTAGTAAACAGAAAAGACAAATTGATGCGGTTTAAATAGAAAAGAACTTTCACGAGATATTTTTCTCAAAAGCATACATACCCAACTAAATAAAATCCCATCGAATTTAAAAAAGTCACTTCTAGATGATGTTCGAGATTAAACATAAAAAAGGTACAAATTAACTCAGCAAATTGTTAATCAAATTATTTTGTCATTTGAACAACTTATCAAAATGATGTGTTCAACCAAAGAAAGAAGCCGGGAAGTTATTAAAGAATTCGGAATTCTATCCGCTCTCCAATGTATTGCCAATACGTCAGTTATAGTGATAGACGAATACGCAATCGTATTAGAGGTTTGACAAAGAAAAAAGAAATGTTTGCTTTTTATCGAAGTCACGAAAGAAGCTCACATCAAAACGCTACCTCGCATAAGCTAACTACTTTACAAGGAGTTCCATCAGTCTTAATTAAAAGTTCAATTAATTACAAACGCTGTTATCAATATTTTTAAATGAATCAGTTTTTTTATTTTTAGTTCTGGAGACCGATGTCCTAATGTAAATTACATTTCGTGCATTAGATTTTAATTACACCAGGGCAAATTTAACGGACAAACAGAATAAAGATTTATGTGTATAGATTAGTTTTCTTGAATGGTTCATCTTCTGAAGTTCTAAACACGGATACGCTGAGCTGGCATTCGATTGGTCAGTGCTCTGGACTTCGATTCAACAGCTTATGGATTCGAATTTACTTTGGGCTAAGATGATTTTAGTGGTTCGTAATCCATCTTGAAATGCTAGTCCCTGTCAAAGCAGTCCTTGTGTGCAAAAATGATCATACAGAGAGAAACCAAGTAAGCACGGACATTACAAATTTCAAATACTAGGAGTCACTTTGCCCTTATGATAGGATAGTCAGAAGATCCCAATTTCATTTCATTCTCAGTCACCATTAAATAAGTGGAGATATATACTACATTTTTGACTTTTACATACGCGCCGATCAAGATGGGTGCTTTGGAGTTTTCCACAGGTTTCCTCACTTGCAACACGTGACTACTACTCACTATCTCACTATCTAAGCTATGAAAGATCTTCCCAGAATGCAATTTAGGCAGTAGAAATTTAAATGTGTATTTAGGCTGTCCGTTTTGCTGTGTCTAAATTCCAGGCAATATGTTACATGTTAATATTTTTTTGTTAAATTAAACCATATGTATTTATATATGGTTCAATTTATTACACCCCTGTTTAAGTTTTATTTTTTAGTTTACAATATTCGAGACGGTATTTAGATAAATATCATCCTTTTTGAGTCAGAATATTCTATTTCTTAGGTTCTTCTGTGATGATAAAATAAACTCATATTTTCCATTTCTTTGAGGCTACAAGAGATATTTAGGATATACAAGCGTAAATTCATGCTGAAAATTTAAAGGAAATGCCAGTTTTCATTTCTCAAATATTATACAGTAAACATAATTTAGAAAAAGATGGCGTGTGGAATTAAATTTGCTGAAATGTTTGAAATTGGTTTTTCTGTGTAAACTGAATAAATTTTTCCCATAAAATTTAGAGGAAATATTCTCTTTATGAAAGTGGAATATTTTAATAATAAACTGTAGATTATATTATGTACAATGTATTATGTAAATTTCGGAAATAAAATAATATATTACATTTATAAGATATCGATACCATAATTATCAAGGTAACAACATATCCTATATTTGATATATAATAATTAAATGAGAAACGAATTTTTTTTTTACATTTAAAATCCACAAAAACGGAACTAAAATGTATTTTATGTATTTCTGTTTACAGAAGTTTTGAAAACATAAAGTAATCTTTTGAGGAAAACTAAAAGAAAACATTTTTCACAATTCTCCAGAAACATTATGGTTCAAAATATTTTTGAGTCTTTTGTGTACTTTGAAATATCCTCGAAAAATATTTTGTATTAAAATTCATGCAGAATAAAATGTGAATTAAATTCATTCATCGCTTAAATACAAAGGAGAGTGAAAACTCAATTGTCTTCTATAAAACTAATTAAATAAAACAAAATTAGAGATCTGTGCTCAGAAAATAGTAATACATTTGTAAAAGCATGCAAATGATATAAAGCCAAATAAAATCAAACTTGCAACTTTAATAGATACTGGTGATTGATCTGATGATAACTTATAAAACAGTTATAAGCCCCGAAGTTGTATGAAAGATTCATAAATAAAAAAATAGAAATACAAAAAAGCTTAATACCTATATATCTTGGTATTGTTTGGTTACAATTTTTCATGTTTGTTATGAAAGATAACATAAGATAGATGTTTCTAAATCTGCTGTGGGCATACTTTCATGTAGACAAACCACCAAGTTGGGAAGTCAAAGGAATGTTTTGATTTCTAATATTATCTGATATTTTTCAAAGGCATAAGTTCTGGAAACTAATCGCTACCATTCCGGCAGGTTACTTTGAGTGTAGTCGTTTTTTGAGGGAGCTGTACTCATAAATATCCTCAGACGACGAGTAGAACTTAGTGGTCCATTGTGTTCTGATCAAGAAGGTTGCTGAATAAATATACTCAGTTTTAATATAATATATTTAATAATGGCAGATATATAAATTATTTCAACATGAGTTGTATTGTAGCAGAATTTAATAATTATTACTATAACTATACTATTATTACTCTAACTATAAAAATTTGCGGGAGAATAATGCAACATGTTTTCATGCAGAATATTATGTATTAATCACAAAAGAATAAGAAGGAAAGTAAAAGTTAATGAAATAGGTAATTCTCTCTCTATTTACAATAGGTGTGCGTAGCATGATCATCATACTATCTTTCCTTTGTAAGAAAAAATTTTTAAAGTTTTATTTCTTCTAGGAATCGCTTAAGAAATTGAACTTGACGCTTAAAGCGAGTTTCATAGCTAGAAGTTTTCTAAGACTTGTAAAAAAGAGTAGGTATGACAGGAATAATCTTTGAAGAGTCCTAATCCTATTTCATCATTGTTTTGAATTCATCTTCAAAACTATTTTTCTGTTTTGAAGATAAATCAGACAGTTTTTTTGTGTATCTGAATATTAATTTTGTACTGCATTAGGTTTAAAAAGTAAGTGAACAGTTTCAGTCAGTTAATCGAGATATCTTTCCCTTTTACTTCAATAATAAAGGTTTGTTATTGCGATTGGAAACTTCATACCGACCAGTATATGGAAGTGATAAGCTAAGTATTCACAGAATTAACTAGATGAAAAACTTGAACAGAAACTAAAACCTTGTAGACGAAAATATTTCCACGATCATAAGTCGAGATTGGATGAAAATGATAATAAAGATTTAGTTGTGTGTTGCAAAAAGTAGTTATCAACAATATCCTTATCTATAGGCATGTAAAATTTACCAGGTAGATGCTGATATTTGCAAGACCAGCTCTTTGATAAAACATTTTTATTCTTCGCTGTATGTGGTACGAGGTACAAGCAAAACTTTAGGTAAAACAGAAACTTACCTTATACGACACATGATAGATTACGCCACCATTCGATTCCATAAGCTTGATTCCGTTAAAGATATACGAAGCTGTGTAAGAAATGTATTCCAAAGGTTTTTTGCTGGAGCACCAAAAGCTCACTCATAAACTGATCCATGATGATGAATTGTTATGCCTTATTGTATTCCAAATTTTTCGAAAAAGTTGGAATACAGAGATTGAGTAATCATTTTGGATTGAATATCTGGTGATGGGATTGTCTCAACCCATCTGGTATACCTGTCAATGCATGGTTGGTAGTTCATAGATACTTGAAAACACACTGATCTAATGAAATCAATAATAATATTGCAGAATTGTTTACTTGTGACTTTGAATTCCTAAAATGGAGAATGAACATGATGAGATAAGCTTTCTGTCATGCTACACCTGATCTTGAGTTATCTTATTTTCTATCAAGCCAAACACAATGTGGTGAGTAATCAACTTTACAGTAGATTTCATACCAGAATATGCGATTATGCATGTAACTGAAGAAATTCTTTTGGAATGGGAAAAATCAATCTTCGTTGAAGTATCACAATGAATAAAATATTCACTATTGGGAATCAGAATTTTTTTAATTTAGTTGTTTTGCGATTTGCTTTAAAATTTAATGATTAGGAAATTTAATGCTGTTGATTCCCAACAAAGCGATATTGTGTTATGAAAGCTCTCAAAGTGGCATGCTATTTGTAGGTTGAGCAATAAAATTGAATAATTTGTAAAGGTGAACAAATTATATTTTAAAGTATTTATCAGATACTTTTGTCTGTATATAAATGGTGAAACTTACAAAATTGATATCTAATGGAGATAGTTAGCAGCTAAATTAGTTAAATTCTCTATTGTAAGAGCTAAATATTTGCTATGTTGAATTTACGAGACAAATATGCTATGTACTTTGCGTAAAAATATTTTTAATAAATTATTGAGCAGATGCTATAACTGTTTTGTTAGGAGCATCACACATAAATGAAGAGATATTTTGGGATTCAAATAAGCAAGAGATAAATTACTACTTTTAATTATTCTTTATAAAGATTGACTTAATCTTCAGAAAATTTTTCCATGCTAAATAAATAGTTATTTTTTTATCTTAATTGAAGTAAAGATACCATGCTGGAAAAATTATTTATCAGCAGATTTCGGCAAAAGTATTTTATAAAGGTGTTGATTAAGCCAAGGAATCTACGACATCCATTCAATGTTGATGGTTAAGGAAAATTTTCGATTACTTGAATCTTTTCAAGAAGAAGAGTCGTTATCTTGTTATCGATTACATGTCTCCAAAATGTAACCCAGAAGTAAAAACAGCAGCAAAATTTTAAATACTATCTTTCAAATTATTATTTTGTCGGAGATATAACACTTGAAAATAAACCATATAGCATCAATGTATACTAAATAGAAATTTAAGCCTTGTAAAATTTGATCTAAAAGTCTGCATTGCTTGAACTGCATTGCTTTTAATTCGAATGTAATACAGAAAAATTCAAATAGTAAAAATAGTATGATTACTGCTTTCTGTATCATTTTAGTTCAGGAATGGCAAGTTTTTCTTAAATCTAACGTAGGAAAAAGATTTTTCGTACAGCTTTTGTTTGTGTTTGCTTTTTGTGAAATAATTCCATCGCAGCGCTGAGAGCGCCATCAGTAAACAATAGATACTTAGTTGATGATTTGTATACACATATTTTTGATTCTGAAGATAAGAAACGATCATTAGATTCTTTTACACTTTTAAAACTCTAAACTCTCACCACCAAATAACCAGGAACAATCTAATTTCTTGCTTAAATGAAGTAAGCTATTCCTGCAAAACTTTTTTTTTTATTCTACGCCCGAACTTGGTTTTTCAACCATCAGTCTCTATCGGGCAACCCAATACAATCTTGAGGTGAATGAAAAGTCATCTTCCGCAGAATTTCTAACTGCGCCGTTCCAGCAAAACTATTTTAATTACATACTTTTTTTGAACTGAGGCAGAAAATTTGACTTTAAAATACAATAATTTAATTGAATTTGCTTTAGCTGCAACAGGAGGTGTTATTTCGATGATATGAATTAAATCTTTTGATAGAATGTTGCTGGGATAATCATCGATTTCCTCAAATGTAGTATTGTTCTTAGTTATTAGAGTCAAGCACAACAGATAATTTCAAATTGGAAATATTAGGAAAAATGCTGTATATTTTTATTTTGAGTTCAGATTGACTTTTATTTATCTGTTGTAAAATATAACAAAATATGGACATAAAAGTGTATTAGATATATCAGCTACTGACACTTAAACATAAGATGTAAACCAATATGAACTGATAAAGCTTTCTGTATATTAAGTTATTTTCGAACCATCAGCAGATACAAGACTGTGAAGTATACTTTTGTTGACTGTGAAGTATACAAGAAGTGAAGTATACTTTTGTTTATATTTTAAGTAATGCTGGTAAAACAGAAATATCGTTTAAACGGTGAACGCAAAAATTTCAAACAGCATTTCCACTAAATTGAATGTGATGCAGAAGCAGCCATTATATTTTCGTATGCTGAAAAAATGGAATATGTATTTTTCATAAATTTTTCATTCTAGATTCTTATAGGTACAAGGTAACTATAAAAAATAAATCAAAGATCCCGAACGAAAGATTTTGTGAGTGAAAAGTGATCCTGAAGTGACAAAACAGGAATAAGTTGTAAATGAACTGGCAGCTCATTTACAGTTTTCTAGAATTTATAGTTCAACAACTGATGTCTTGGTTCTCATTCAGGTTAATCAAAGTGATATTTGTTATATACTTAAAGATTTGCATTAAATTATAGGTACAGGTTGAATTCTCCCTCATGATTAAAACAATTCTGGTACTGAATTCAACTGTTATTTATATTTGAAATAATAAAGAACATATTTATAAATATACTGCACAAGAGTGCCAAAATAGTCCAAATTTCTGAAACACCTTTCGTATTAAGGACAAAATTCGTGTACCATCTACTATATTAATGCAATAGGGATGAACTTTCAATAAGATATAGCCTGCAATTTAAATTTTCTTGAAAAACCTATCACTTCATATCTTTTTGTGTAACCATGGTCTTCTAAGATCATCAAAGGCAAGACTTTTAGTTTTGGGGTTTCCTTTCAGATTGAACATACCTAGACCACACATGAAACTTATATATTGGGTTAATATTACTCTGCATATCTTTCATTAATTTGTATATTGTACTTATCTTTTGCATTTTTAACATTCAATCAATTCTTCATATACACAGGTATAAAAGGAAATGCAATTTTACAATTATATTTCAATGGATACATTATAGCCAATGTTTTTAGAACTCAAGGTCCAAGGTTAGACCTTGGCAGATATTGCATAGTTGGAAGTCCTTTCTTATCTTTTCGTAAGTTAGGATGGATGCTTGTTAGCTCAAAGATTTTCTATCCAATAAATACGTTAACATAACTCTTTAATCGGTGAAAACTATTCTCAGGAAGCTATATGCTTACAAATGCATCAAAAAATATCAATATACTATAGTACCACTAATTTTGATATTTATTTTATTTTGTTAAATCACCATTTATTGAGGAAGATTTAAATTAAATTTTCCCCATCGAAATAACAATGTATGCAACATCCATGAAGTTTCACTTTAAATACCAATGTAGGTTATAGTCCAATCGGAAGCAACCTTAATATGCATTCCTAATCATATATCAATTGCTGGAATAACTGTTGCTAAAATTTTCTATGATGAACTAATGAATCTTTTTTAATATATGTTAAAGACGCAATATATTATACAAAAAGTTGCTAAAAATATTTTAAACGCTTCTGTTTAATATTCAGTTTTTTTTCGTTACATTTAAAAAATATATTTATTTTATTTGCAGTTTATTTCCTGAAGCAAATTTTTCCATTTTTTAATATTGATATAATTTAAATCTAATATAAAACATACATGCTTTAGTATTGGGATGGTATTTAAAAGCAATGGAATGATACTTTTTTTCTCGAAACTCAACGGTTGATTTTTTTTCAAATCATATTCGATACTTAAAACAGAAAAAAAGAGAAACGACGAATTTTGTTTTGTAAATTTTATTAGCAATAAATTTTTTCAAAAGCTTTAGCAGGAAATTATAGGTTCCTCTTATTTGCCATAATAACTTGAGTAAATATATTGTTTATCTAAAACGCTTTTCCAAGGGCTATTGGTACTATATCAATGACTTGATGTAAATATAGCATGTATCACATTTTTTGATCAAAATTTGAAATTGGTCATTATTATTTAAAATTGTATGATCTTAAATCACATGGTAAGATTATGTATCCAATATTGTAAATGTATAATAAATCAGTTAATATTTTTTTTATAAAAAAAGGCCTTATACGAAAGTTTTATAGTAACTAGTTTTCTCCTATTTCGAACATTTCTGCTGCGGCTTCAAGTAAATTAATTATTTCAGATATCTCTGTGCCTATTGTATATTTAAATATTCTCTATTATAGAACATATGCCTGCATTTTATGCGTTAAGATGAAAAAATTAAGAAAGAAATTGTAACCTGTGAAAAGAAATTGTGCTGTGCAGAAATATGAGAACTCTCATTTATGAGATTTAAGTACAAATTAAAATTCCAAGCTGTAGATAAAATAATAGATTTACGTATAAATTGAGATTACAAAACTTATACTGAAACACGATTTACATTAAAAAACATTAGTTATACTATATAGTAGATAAACATTGTTGGTAAAAATGAATGAAAAAACTGGCAAATATATAAAATATATTAGGATCTCATTTTGTTTTTTGTTTTTATAAAATATGTTTGAGCTAATTGTACAAAACTACATAATAAAAAAACAAAAGTATAGAACTATTGTATTTTTTAAATTTATGATTGAATCATAAAAATAAAGAAGGTATTCAATTTATCATATAATTACAACTTAAATATTTTATATATGTTTCTAGTTTAATTTATTTTAAATTATGTATATTTGTTTTATCAGAGAAAAATGATTTATACCTAAAAACTTAGTCTTTCAGTGGGGTAATTATAATTTATATAATAAATTTGAATGTACTTTTTAACGATTAAAATGTACAGTTTATATATTTTTTGTATCAATTTAACTTATAAATTTTCAAGGAAATGAGGAATTTTTTATTAATAATTTAATATTTTTAAAATACGATTCATTGAATATTTTAGGTGATAGCTCTGGTGAAACCAGTGGCAAGACGTATGGTTTTGGACGCTTTCTTAATCTACAAGAAAACATATTTGACAAAGTATGTAGAACAATTTTCAAATCTTAATATAATACAGTATTTTCTAATTCTATAAACAGTTAATATATATCAAGATTTATGTGTATGCATTTTGTGTAAACTGATGATACTCAAAACTTAAACAGCGTGCATATTAATTATCGCGTTAATTGAAAAATTTCCTAAATGTATGTGCATATTATCTAATTACAATTTTAATTGATATCCGATTTTAATATTTTGACACTAAATGCATTATTTTTCTTTAAATTATTGTAATGTATTGTATACAATTTAATTCATATATAAAACCTTAGTGTGTTTGTAGTTTTTTGAAATTACTGTCAAAACAGTCGCTTTAATCTTCGTTTGAATTGTATCTTACATGCATTTATGCTAATGATAGTTAAAAGTATATTATTTTCGTATGGAAACAATGCGGTTTATTTAATAATAATTATATTTACAAAAATGCTGCTTATTAAGCTGAAGTATAATAATACGTAAATAAAAAATAACTGATTAATCACTTTTGCATACTCATAGAAAAGAAAGAATGATGGAACTTAGTAATCAAAGCACGAAAATATAATTAAACCACTTAGAGACTTATATTTAAAAAAGGCAGTTGAAACTCTGCTTGGGAACGATTATTTTTTTTCATTGCACTTGGAATAACTTAGGTTGTAAAATGGTAAAATCTAACTGTGCCATCTTGCTTTATTTCCTTTAATTCAAGAATTGCCATCACGGAAATCCCATTTATAGTGATCAAAAATCAAGATCTGACTTAAAATTCAATGCAATTTGTACTCATTAAAAGTAGTGAAACATAGCTTAGAAGTTACACGTAATTTTCCGGCTGGCGCGTTTTCAAGTATCCAACAACGACTGTTTTGATTAGTTAGCTTGACCTACAAACTTTTTTATCATCTTTTCTAAATATCTTAACATTTATGGCTTAGATCTTTGATGGCGCCTTAAGGGCTACGTTAAATCTTCAAGGTTAATTCATAAACGTTCATAATCGAAAGTTTCCTTCAGAGATAATTATATTTTTCAAGTATTATGAAGTTAAATTTAAGAACTTAAGTTATTTCTTTGAAAAAGGAACATGTTTTAACTAATACTTAAATAGTTTTGAAATTATTCCATTAATTAGGGGGTTCAATGTGGGCATTAATTAAAATATTTTAGAACTTAGAGGAATTTCCATATTTTTCATTCATCCAAGTAAATTCTATAAAGTTAATTCATTAACTAAAAAAATTTAATAACCGAAAAATATAGTCTTACATTTTGGGTAATATATATGTGTAAATGGGAAATACATTTTTAATTTAAAAATTCTTTCTCTTTCGATTTCCATTTCAAAGGATTGCTTTTTAAATTTTCTGTAGTTTGAAATTAATGGTAAAAAGGAATTTTTTGTCTTGATTTTTTAAATGACATTTAGAATAGGAATTCAACTTTAATTCAAGCAATTTCATTACTAAAATAGTCTCACTTTCTTTACAAATCGAGAAAATATAATTGGTTTCATGAGAGTTTTATCCTTTGATCTTCTGAATGTATTTAAGCAACAAATCTGGATATTTAGCCTTGAAGTTCATTTTTATGTGAAATCCTTTTTAAATAAAAACATATTTGCTTGAAATATATTTCATTTACTGTTCACAGATTGGTGATTTAATATTTTTTTAATTATATATTTTAAGCTAGAAAAGAATTGTATGCGTTTGTTAGTTATCATTATTGCACGCTCATTTGAAACAATTAAGAACGTCAATTAATTTTAAAATTGAATAAAAATGAATTCATTTTGATCGTTATAAATGGATCTATATAAAATAAATATAATTTTTATCCCTAAAATGCATATGATTTTGTCTTTTGTTTTAATAAGAGGGAATTATTTCGTATTTAATAGTAAAATGGGAGATAAATTAGATTAATGTCAAATAAATTAATTTGAATTTAATTTTAATCTCTTTTTATTGAGAAATGTCTATTTCATGATATTCTTAAATATTTTTAATTTATTTTTAGAGTAATAAGGAATTTTAATTCAACAAAATATACCTTAATTTTTCATAAATGAATGGATTCGTTACCTATTATTCTACACTATCATAATATTTAAATATTTTATGAAAACTGATATTTGATTAACTAAAATATATATATATATATATATATATATATATATATATATATATATATATATATATATATATATATATTTCTATTTACCTATGAATCTTAAAACTCAGAATCCATATCTAGAATTTAGTTTAAATTTAGTTACAGAGCTTTATCTGATGCAGAGAGAGAATCTAAAACTGTTTCTTTACTCTTAAAAATACAGCGATTATTACACATTTATCTTTTCATACCATAATGCAATATTTTTTCAATAATGATGGAGTTTTTATTGCTACTTCACACATATTTGTTGAATCAAATTTGTGCTCGAAAGATTCTGGCATCCAGTTCAACTGTTCTTGGGGCCGCGTTGCAGCCGAATGGTCATCTCTCTGAGCTTCGATTTTACTCTTAATGTGTTCGATTGCTAACTCAGACGTAGTTATTCATAGTGAATGGAAATCCACTTTAATTTATAGGTCCCATTCTATTTGGTTTCATTGGCAAAAATTGATTTTGAGCTACTGACAAACTGAACCCAATCCAGTAAACCCTTGTTTCGAAAAATTAAAAAAAATTATGGAATTAGAAAATCCTAACCAAAATAAAATTATGAATCATTGTCCTTGCAACATGATTAAATAAATCATTCTTAACCTCGTTATATTATAAAAGTAGAACTGGCTTGAAAGCTGTAATTTTTTTACTTTAACAGTGTATAAATTCAATTTTTACACAAGACACAGCTGTAGTGGTCTGGAATCATTTTCAAATCGTATACCCCTATGACGTTGCCTGCTGTGTCATTGTGTCATAAGTGATCGTTGAAGAGCAATCAAACATCCTATTTATGTCACAAAACTTAGAAATCAAATGAAATGATATGTTACAGATACCATTGTTACACTTGCAATAAATCTTTTCTAGAGTTATATTGAACTGTTTCGGCGGTTTGTTTTTTTAAATGCCAATCAAATAACCTTATAACCATGAAATATATCTCACGGTTAAAAAATATCACATTTCATTATAATCCAGTAATATTAAGAAATTTCGAATTCCAGTAACACAAGTACATAGAAAAACTAATCAAATTGAAAAGAATGACTGGACATATTTTTTAATAACTCTATAAAATTTGCTATATAACTTAATATGTATTATTTCTCTTAATATTTCATAAGAATGGAGCCAAATATACTCATCCACAAAGGTATTCAGTCGCCAATTATTCGATCAACATATTGCATTATTTTCGATACACTCATTAATTAGTCGATAGTCTTGTCTTTTAAAGATGACAGATTGAAATATTAATCCATTACCTCATTTTCCCTTTACTTTAGCTATTTTATTAAACCAATAAAATGGTAAATAGAATCAAAAACATGCATAATTTCTTGATGCAAGGAGAAATTGGACTGAAGGAGATATTGATGCCAGGAGAAATTTAGTGAATTGAATATTTAGAGAACCCCTGTATCAAATCATATAGACTTACTGCCCGCATCGTACAGAATAGATGAGACAAGTTGTTGGAATATTTGCACAGACGCTTAAACTATGAAGTTACGTTCAAAAAAGTAACTACAATTATTTTTTTGAAAATGTTATTTTTAATGTATAGTAATACGCAGATTTCTTTCAAAATCGTTATTCACTGTTTAAAAAAAATTAAGAATTTAAAGATTGGTAAATTTATGTATATTAACATACATAAGCACTTATGCACTTAAATTTATTTCCATTAATTTATGTTTAATTAACTGAAAAATTTAAACAAAAAACACACGAAAGAAAAATTACAAGTATTTTATTTATATATTTTGCGTAATTTAAAATATATTGTAAGTGAAAAATGTGCTGATTTATATTAAAATTTTGAATTCTTAATACAGATTTTTCCCATTTTGGATAGTAGCAATATATATTCCGAAATGTATAGAATAAAGTTGTCATTTAAAAAAATATTTAAATATTAAACCATTGTCTAGAAAAATGTAATCGTAATTCTGAAATATATCTAGTTATTATTAAACATTAAGTTTAATTATTTTGTTTATTACAAATAAGTATATATCATTTCTTATCTTCGTAGCACCATAACAAGTAACATTGATGATATACTGTAATTTAACATTTTTTTTATAATTTTACTCATATTTAAAAAATGTTGATACTCATTGAATGAAGGTATATCAAGAATTTTATTTTCATACATATTTTCGTTTCGCGAAAAAAGCACTTAAATATTTTTTAACGTTCTCTTATCTATTTTAGGATTAAAACGTTACATTGAAGTGTGCTTAATTTCCCACTAGTGCATTGAAAAAGTTTTCTTTATTGCATTCATTGAACGAACGAAGTGAAAATTATAATGATTTCTAAAACGATTTCATTAAACTGAAAGTTGTTGAATTACATGAAATGACTATTTTCAATTCTATTTAAAAATTATTTCTGCTTCTAGACTCGCATCGTTATAATCATAATTACATTTTAACATTTCGTTTACTTACATTATACAAAATTATTTCCAGTCAAATAAAAATATATGAAGTTTTTTCCGTGATAATCTTGCGTTTAATTTTTATCTAATGTACTTAAAACATTATTTTTAATTCTTATAAATTAACATTTGCTTTATTTTCTTTTTTCAACTTAAGGATTTATTTAAGCGAAGAAAACGTTAATAATTTTTTTGTATGATTATAATAAAAGATTTTTTAATGTTTGAAATAGCATTGTTGTAATGCACGGTTTGGAATAAGTAGTTATTACACGCAAGTGAATATTTTTAATGACCAATAAATTAACTTGATCGAAAACAGAAAGAGAAAATGCATTTTTGTTTAAAAATTCAACTATTACACTAATTAATAATTTTGTTATTTTTTAATAGTTCTTTTTTTATTGTTGAAAATAAAGTGAGATTGAACGTTCAATAAACTATGTAAATTGGATTAGTTTACAACGAGATGGTAAAAGTATGATTATTTGTTTGGTAGTTGCATTTTAAATAAATAAATATGATTTAATTAATTTGAAATAGGGAAAGTATAGATGAATATGTCTAAACCGTATCTTTAAAATAGAAGAGAAATTTTAGTTTATTGAAAATAAGTGTGATATTGATCGCGTTATATTTTGATACTGTTTTATTAAAGGTAAAAAAAGATATATAGAACTAGAAAAATTATTTAAAACGAAAATAAAAAAATTAATAAATTTTTTAAATTTTTCACTTTAATCATTTTTTAAACAAAATACTATTTCATTCAAAATATTAAAATGATCTGATAAAGTTTCTTAATAAATTTTTAGAAGGTATTGTTTCGTGAATATTATGATTTACTACAAGCACAACAATTAAAAATACATAAAAAAAAACAAATTGATAAGTACAAATCACAGGTGACATCTTATTTAAAGTAAAACTTCCAAAATATATATTCTTCCGTAGTTCAATTGCGTAGTAATTCCCTCATTTTCTCTCTATAGAGTTAATCCTTAACGAATCTCAGAGAAAATAGATTTATAATACTATTCGTATTCTGTCTTTCATAATGGGAGAAATTTTTCTGAAGATGATGAACATCATTTAGAAAAAAGTTGAATAAAAACTGTTCTTATGAGGCACGGAATATAAACATTGAAAGCAATTGAATATAAAAATATACTGAGAGGTGCTATTTCGTATATCTAATAATAACTATCATTGAATGAAAGTTATCGGATTGATATGGATTCTGCTCACATATTCATAAAACTATCATTGTATTGATGCTTAAGATTTACAAAGAAAAATGATAACATATTGTGCTATAAATCGAATCCTAATTGAAAAATGTGCAATTTCATTCACAATAGATTTGGTCACAAATAATAAAATCAAGCTTACACTGAATACATGAAATGAAATTCTAGGTTTTCGTATTAATACTTTCATATATGTATATACCCGATAAATAATATATAAATCATGAATTGTGTGTGTGTGAGAGAGATTGATTGCGTGATTTTTTAATCAGTTAGAGCAATATGAAATGCTTTTTATAACTCTTAAATGCTTATAAGAGACTGTTTTATTCAGGAAAGATTATTTTATTTCTCTTTAGAGTGTATATAATGAATATTGCAGCAAAATGTTTTTTTACAAAATATTTACTTAATATTTACAAAATATTTTGTGCAGAACAAATATGGTGTTGCAAAATACATTTGAAATTTGTTCTAAAGACTTAAATTCAGGATTAGATATTTTAATAGATTATATTGAAATTACACTTTTTAGAAAGAAGTATATGTTTAGAACCATGCCATTACTACATGCTTTAAATAAAGATTTTTTACTGCATATATCATGTAAATGTTTCTCTATTTCCTGTTTTTTTTTTTTTTTTTTTTTTTGAAAATGAGACACTTTGAATTTTGGTTATTCAACAATTTTATGTGCTGAAAACATCTTTTTTATTATTTGAATGTGGATAAGATTCCAAAAAAAAAAGATATTAATCTTTTCAAGCAAATGCATTTTCACATTTAAGCACTTTAAGATTATCTGCTATTGGAATTAGTTTGTTCTTTGTTAATATGCTTAACATTCTTGTATTTTAATAATCAATAGCTAATCCGGTAATTACTGTAAACAGGCTAATGTTATCTAAATTGATAATTATATCTTTGGCTGTGTAAGCTTGGAGCTAAAATAATTTTACTTACTATTCACAGGAAATTAAAAAACGCTGCTTTCAAGAGTCAGGGTATCAATATGTCCAGCACGTTGCTCTTCTTGAAGGTTGGGCGTAGAATATCTGTCAAATCAGATTAAAGCGTGAGATAACTGATGGAAGAGTGAACTTTTGTCTTTTAATAAAATCTAGGGAAAGGTGCGAACAAAATTAGCTTTTCAATAGTAGGATTTATGGTGGTGTCAGCTTTCGATTGGTGGTTTTGTTCCTTAGAAATGGGCGTTGCGACGTATAAGGATTTTGCTTTTAATAAGAAATGCCACGGTGGTTAGTAAATAAATGTAATTAATGTTCTCGTCCTTTCCCTGTTATCTTTGGAAAGTGCGAGAATATTTTCAATTCTCGCATTAGTTTATCAATCTCGCTTTGTGTTTATTCAACAAAACACACACTACCTACAGAGCCGTGGTAGATCTTATTAAATGAACATTTACCACGCAAGAATAATAACTTTAGAATACTTGGTTTTCTGTTATAATTAAGATCTTAAGGGAAAAGAGTCAGCTGAAGCACTGTAGTATAAGTAGATTTATTTAGTATCAATTTATGCACAAGATTGAAACTATATCAATTATTTATCAAATTGTTAGAGATAGTGTGAATGAAATTTTTTTTACTTCTTGATGAAGATTATAAACCAATGCTTTTTAGAATTCGTACATGTTCTTTTAAAAACTGACATAGTTAATTACAAAAGACTATTCATTGTAGAAAAAAGCTGCTCATTTAATTTCCAACTCAGAAATTATTTGTTATTAATTTCATTACATTTTTGATACCTTGTAGATTTCAATCAGTCTTAATCAAGCTGTTTTAAAACATGTTGTTTTATTTGAAACACGAAGTTCAGGTGAAGTTTTAAATAGGATCTCCAATTTTGAGTAATTTTAATCCTGTATTTTCAATTAGGCATTTAATAAAACAATACAGAACATGATTAAATCACATTCTAGCCAAATATCTGATCTGGTTTTGGTTACACTAATGATTTAATTTAAAATAAATTATTAGATTATAGTTAGGAAGAATTCAAACACTGATATATTTCTCGGAAGCTACACCAGTTCTTATGAAAACATTTATACACCTTATTCTCTTTAAAAGTGAACGGAATATACTCAATCCTTTTTATAACAAATTTTAAGTCTTCATCAGATTTTTATAGCTTTTACAATATATGTGTGCTTCATTAGAAAAATGTGAAAATTATTTTAATGGAAAATTTTTGATAACTGCAAAAAATTGTATATACGATTATTAATAAAGTCCTATGATTTATTTATGCAATATATTTTTGATTAATTCAGTAAGGGAAAAATCTCTTATTTCAAAAAAATTCTATGATTTGAAGAGTTATTACAATATTGAAAAAAAGAACAATATCAGTAAACGTAAGGTAACTTATATAATATTAATGTAATTTAAATACTGAAAACGTTTTTCACATTAAGCGGAATAAAATAGGATAATTTTCCTCAGCTATTTTTCATTTTTGACAAATATACCAATCTAGGAACTGGTATCGCCAATTAGTTATCCAATACCATTTTTATCGCCAATTATAGTGTAACAAGTTCTTGGCGATATTATTTTTTTTCAACTCACAGGCCAACCAATTACTGCCTCTATTATTGATTTCGTCGAAGCTGACGCCTAATCGTGTCTTTGATCGATGAGTGTAGTCAGTTGTGTTGGCATGGTTCAAACATTCACCGAATAAATTACGAGGCTTCACATGCACCCAGCGATGCTGAAACAGGTTCAGCGCTGATTGAATTTCAGCGCTTTGTAATTTGCAAGAGCGCACACTTACAAATTACGAAAGAAAAGACCTGGTGCATGAATTAGTTTAGTCCAATTGAAAATTCGGTTGAGAAGGGGAATTATTAGCTTTTACCATCGCAAATAGCATTCACTTAATTCTGCCGTTTCGAGAAAATGCATCATCCAGTCTAATATCTTGCACAGTATTGCGATGGTTACCTGAAACTATTTCTTCATTAGCTTTTAGTTTTCTTTTTAATAAAGTACAAGTGAACTTGTGTCTTGAATAAAATGGTTTCATTAACAGAATTGTTTATGTATTTAATGCTGTATGACACTAATTCTTTATGTTCTTTACCTATTTAAATTAAAAAAGCAAATTACATTATTTTAAAACAC
Source organism: Latrodectus hesperus (assembly GCA_037975125.1). Taxonomy (NCBI): domain Eukaryota; kingdom Metazoa; phylum Arthropoda; class Arachnida; order Araneae; family Theridiidae; genus Latrodectus; species Latrodectus hesperus. Next base: position 31,670,019 of record CM075856.1, on the reverse strand, counting down.
GAAACTATAATTTTTTTATAATTACTTAAAATTTGTGAGTGATTGAATTAGAATGGAATATTTGTTCAATATTTCAGATATTTTTAATATTGTTGGCATATAGTTTATAAATTATCAGATAAAAAAACTGCATGTAATAAATATTTTAAACATTTTTTAAAAAATACTAAAATATATTTTTCTGCGATTTTACGCAGAAACAAGCGTATAATGAATTGCTTATATTGTGTAATAAATACATTTCATTAAGAAAATTCCTGAGAATTATTTTCGCATAATAATTACACTAAATTTTTAATTTCCATATACATTGATTTGATTTGATACATTGATTGAGATGATTTTAGTAAAATAATTGGTGAATCATCATATAAATGAATGTTTCCTTATGTTAAAAATTTTTAATTCAAACACAAGTTAAGATGATTAGTTATTGCGAGAATACTATATATTTATTATTTTAAATTAATTTTCTGATTATTGTGTTGAACCCCCCTATTAAAAATATATTTTATAGGACTTTATATTTTAGGCATTATGTATATGCTTTCCCTGAGTGCTAACAAAATACTCTGTATAGTTAAATATTCAAAAAATTTTGAACCATGTAATTTCTGTAGAAGCACTAGATATCTCTCGAGAAATTAATGTAAATACATAAGATTATGAATTAATGATGTCATTAAAATTTTCATTGATAAATACTGAACAAATTAATAATTTTCTTCAAAGTTAAATAAGTCTTATTTTCATAATTCAGTTTTTAAATGTATAATAAATTATATATATTCTAGCTATAAAAAGTATTTTATTTATCTAATATTATCAAACTGATAAAATAGTTTTTAATTTTAATTTGCCTGAAATTAATATTTGCATTAATTTTTTTTTTAATTTTAAGAATTTCATTGCTAAATGACCCCAATTCCCAATGAAACTAATCTTTATGTTAATTGATATAAAATGTTAAATAGTAATCAGTTTCTTGAAGTATTCTTGGATAATCGGGACTCAATAAGCGATATAATAATCATAGAAGCACATTTGAAAGTTAATAACATATTTTTTCCTAGTGGGATTCTCTAATGATTGTTTGGAGAGTTTACATAAATATTAAAATAATATTCATTTTTTGAATATTCATTGATTTAATTTTAAGAACTTAATTATATTTGGACATTTTAATAAATGGCATAACAAGCTTAAGAGATTTCCTCTGAATTATTTGGATTCTAAATTAAATGCATTATTTCCTTAAAACTAAATTCAGTATTTCAACTTATTAAAATTCTATTAAATATATTAAGGCTGGTTTAAATATAATAATTTACCTTTAACGCACACGTCATATGAGCTCTCATAAAATATGTAATATAAAAATGAGCCTAATTATGTAACAAACATATGTCCATGTATTTCCAATAACATGTTTCAGATAATAAATTAAAATGGACGAATAATTTCTACAGTTTTTTTATATAAGCTAGATTATTTAACAGTCAACTTAAGAAATTATTGCTTTATTAATTAATGCGTCCTAAAAATATTTCCGCCCTGCTATTATAGAAATTTTGAATACCTTTAACTCATAATTATAATTTTATAGTTGCATAATTAGTGTCCTTATTAGAAAAGATGTTATACAGTTCTTAAATATCAGTTATATAGTTACTTAATAAGGCAAAAGTAATTTCTCTCTCAACAAAAGGAGCGCAAAGTATTTAAGCCATTGAATTACGGGAAACTATCTAAGACGCCTGTGAATTAAGATGGCACTTAACTCTTATCAGATAATTATGTAGGCGGGTAATTAAAGATAACAATTTTCTTCGCTTCAGGTTTAAAATCATTAGTTATTTTAATTGATGTAATGGTCTTATAATTATATGTATGAGTCACATAATTATATTATTATAGCGAATTTAAGCCTAAAAGTGAGGAAAAGGCGTATGATTGATTTTTGCAACATCATCGAATTCGCTATCGTGAGCAAAAAAATTGTAACACAATAAATCAAAAGTGCAAGGTTTTCTGAAACCAAGAGAACCCTGAGAAATGCGATGCTATGAATATATATACATGGATATTTTGCAGTAGTTATATAACAATTTAATAAAAATGTTAGTTAAAACTAATTATTTTGTGAAATCTATTTTTTTACCATTCACACAAGTAAAATAGAATTTTAGTACCAGCTTGTATGAACATGAATTTTATTTCTTGGAACAAGAACTATTCCTCACTGAATAATTTTTATTCAGTGAGTAAATGTATAAATTTTTGTACTAAAATAAATGTTAATTTTTAATAATGACATTTTTTGAGTTATAATAGCATAAAAGGTTGCGGAGTATTTTGGTTTTTTAATGCCATAAATCAACTTTTCTTCTTAGTGCTTATCTTAGTGAAGTTAAAAAGAATACTAAATGAGCCATTTGTGAATCTCCGGTGATAAATAATAGCCAGTAAAATGTCACCGTCTTGCAAAATCACAATAGTTCCCAAGAAAGCAATCTTACATTTTTTATGATTTTTTGGTTAAGTGGAACATTTTTGTTTCTGGAACTAGTCAAATTCAAAGGATAAATAATTCAAATTTATTTAATGTTTCTGTTGTTTTTTGAAGTTTAAAGGATAGTAGTATTATTCTATTACATATTATTAAGAATAGTAGTATTATAAAATTTAAGAGGACAATTATTGTGATTAATCGGAGAGTAATTATGCTCTATATTCTATATCCTATTAATTTATTTTGTAAATTTGAGCAATTACTTTAAAAGTATCAGAATGTTTGTGGAATTTGAAATTGGATATTTACAAAGGACACAAAGGATAAAATTGCAGAATTAGAATAATTAATTCATGTTAGGAACAAAACTAGAATAAAATTAGGTGCACTTTAAACGTAAACATATTTTATGATATTTGAGTCTTTATAACCCACATATGGTTCAAGCAGTATCGATTCCCAGTTCATTTTGCTTTTATTAGTATACTTTAAACTATTTGTCATTAAATCTCTTAAATTAAAACTTTAAGCAGAATAGTTTTCCTTGAATTCAAGAAAATAATTCATTTAATATGGGCAATTAAAATTTCTATATCTTGAAACGCTTGTGTGAATTCTAATATTACCAATCGTCTCTTTATTTTGTATGTTATGATTAAAAATGACTTTTTCTTTAATTTTAGTTTTCAAAACATTTATAATTTATTTTTGCAAATCTATTTTGATGCCCTTACAAATTTTATCAAGCAAAAAATTTTTTCCTTGAAGCATGTCCGACTTAGCCAAAGTAAACCTTAATTATTAACTTTCTAGCTATAAAGATATTATATAAATGATTTGAGAAAGTTTTGTTTCCAATTTCCTTTCTTAAATAAAATTTTGTAATTTATAATTGTCAAATGTTTCGCAGTAATGATATTTTATTTTAGAAAGACAAAAGGGAATGGATTTTTAAAATATAGAAGTAAATGAGTAATTATATATATATAAATTACGAAATTTTGTTGAGGGGACTTTTTAGTATACTAATATTTATCATTATACGGATTATTTAAATTGTGAACATTTTGAAAGAGCCATCTGAAAGTATTTTTTGTGAATTCTCTAGATTCGTTAAACAATTGTATTGTACTTCTGGAAACAGGTTACCGGAAATTTGGTTTCTATAATATTCAATGTATTTTAAATAGAGAACTTTATCTGTAGTGTATTGCTCTGTGAATGATTTTTTTATTCAATTAATTCGTAACTTGTGTAGATAAAAATTAGATATTTCCTTTTGATTTTACAAAAAGATTATGAAATTGAGAAGAGAGTATTTTCTTGAAAAATGTTTATATTTTATTTCTTTTTAAAATGTTTCTTTAGTTAATTAATAGAGGAATGTTAAATATATGAGATTCAAATATTTTCTATGCCCAATAAACTAATAATTAATATTGTGCTTATATATTATCAAACTATTATAGTACTGTAGACCTCCGTTTGAATGAATACCCACGACTTAACGAACTAATGGCTGACACCATGACCCCTAAATTGTGGATTTTCGATAAGCGCATTGTTGACTTTATTTCTCGTTTACGAGCTAAGATTTTAAAATCTTTTTTTTTCTCGAACTTATTTTCATACAACTTTCGTTTGCTTTTTTGTATTACCTGATTTTTCCAATTTGCTTTCATTTTTTATATATTTTTTTAAGTTTGTGAAACATGAATCGAGATTTCTATTGAAGAATCATAATTCCTATGCAATTTAAATAACTAAAACAGATTATGAAATTCTTTTCAATTTGTAATCAGTTCTTGGAACTTCTCCCTCAAAATTTAAGTTTTATGCCCCATGCATCAGATTATGAGCTTACTGTCGTGAGTGATTGCTTTATGAAATGGACATTTTAGATGCAATGCAGTTCTCAATCTAATCTTGGATTGACATTGATGGAAAATCTAGGTTATCTACGCATGTAGGCTTTTTTTTTCAAAAAACCATTCTAATTGAAGAGCAAGAGCATTTTTTGAAAACTTGAATTAAGACAAGATACTCATTCCTGAATTTTGACAAAGAAACCCGCTTCTGGCCGAAATTTCAAAACAAGACTTTTTTGAATGTGGATTTAGATTACTTCTGACATAAAATGCATCGGATGATTAAATGAGTGAAAACAATGAATGAGAATGAAAAATAATTTTCAACTATCAGATCAGAAGTTAACGAAGTATTACGACCATTTACAAAGTAAACGGAAAAATAACAATATGGAGATTTTTTGGAGGAGGAGAAACAGCGTTAAATGCTCTCACACTATAATTCGCAATCTGTTATTTGTAAGCTAAATTATTAAATATAAAATATAAGAAATAACAAATGTGAAAAAAATTATATAAATATGAAGTTGAATAAAAAAAGGAAATATAATTATAAATATTTTATAACTAGTGAAACAGGTATGATGGAAAAATTATATATTTATATTTAAATGTATGACTAATCATTTATTGTAAAGGATTTTAATTTGTTTAATGGAAAACTCTTTCCGAATACATTTCATTTCACGTACGGATTAGGTTATATGGCTTAATAGGTCATTCTACTATGTCTGAAATTATTGTATAACCTGAGTATACTAGTAAAAGCTAATGATTTCTGCTCCAAATAGTTCTGAATGATAATTTGCCTTCGAATAGATGCTACGAATTATTATAAGTCAATTTCTGTCAGTTTCACATAGATTAATTTTGAATTGTTTCCAGAGCTTGAAATATATACTGTAGCTAATGCAATATCTAGCATCTGTTTGTACATTTCATAGGAAATCGGTATTAACTTGACTATCGCTGTTTTAAGGTATAATAAAAATAGATCAGTTCCAATAAAACTTAATTACCTTATGGTATTTTGATTAAAATTCAATCCAGTTTCGATACTATTTCTATTTTAATCGCTCCATCTGGTGGGAAGGATTCAGAAGCCAATTGCAATCACCAGATGTCTGCCTCGTTATGAGCTACCTATGCTTTGACGTTAAAGAGTTCAATATCCCCAGAATGCAATTACTTTCTTCCGATTCCTGATTGATCGTCTTGCACTCGAACTTTGTATCTTGTTTACTTCTTTGTTAATGAAGAAAAGATGTAATGAATGGGGTCCATTCACTTTCACCGCCGCTTCTGCTTAAGAAGAACCGTACTCTAATTAACAATTGTAATTTGAGTCTTCTATTAGAGCAATTTACCTTCCCTTTAATTAAGTGAATGGAGGAAATCTGTGACTCAATCGGTGTGATTGTTGATGAGCTGGAATCTTGTGTTGGGTATGTAAGTGGTGCGTTAAAAAGGTACTTAGGTTTATTGCGGTACCTTGCAATGCAAGGGAAAGGATTTTTAAGGTAATTAATTATAATTTCTTAGCGAAAGTACACTCATTACTTTTTAAGGAAGAGTAATAGTATGCAAGAAAGTTTTAAATTTGGTTGTTGTTTTATTTATCGAATAATTTTTTTAAGAATATTCTGAGAGTACATGGTGAGTAAATTCTAGAACAATTATTTCCTAGTAGTTTATGATTAGTTGTAAATATTTTTAGCTTTGTTGGTAAAAAATTTATTTTTTAACTAATTATGTGAAAGTTGTGCCAATTGACTTCAAAATAATTAAATGCATTTTTTGTATTTTTTTCGATCAACAATAGTTTTGGTTATATTTAAATTAATTTCATTGTTAATGATTAGATTTGTCATTCTGTGGTGATATTTTAAATTGAGAGTTCTAGCTTCAATTTAGAACGAATATTTTGATATGAGTTCTGAATTAATCTGAATTCTGAATTAAATAATTAAATGTGGATAATTGAAGTAGGTATTGAATTCGTGAACTTCAAAGATGAAGAATGGAGTTTGGACTTTTCAGTCATGAAAAGTTGCAATAAATATTTGTTTTTTTGAAATTTACTTTGTTTGGGGTTCAAATGATATTTTTGGAGTTGATGTTTGTAATGTTTGAGTATCCATTTTAAACTTTATATTCTAATTGAACTAGCCACTTAAGCAAAAGTGACCATAAGGCGATGTGCAAACAGATGAGTTATTACTTCGGTAGGAAAGGTAAAGCATAGTTCCATCAATGGAGATTAATTTGTAACCTAAGAGTTTATGTTTGAAACAAGTTTCTTGGTATAAAATTTAAAATAAACAAGCATTTTCTTAAATAAGAAACGTTGCACTGTAAAAATAAATGTAAAATACGTTTAACAAAATTTGATCTAAAATTCTTAAACTTTATCTAATGCAATTTTATAAACAAATGAAAATTTTCTCATTCGCAAATTAAATTACTCAATGCAAATTGAAGTTTTGTAAAACTAGTTTACAAAAAATTTAATTTAAATTTCTAGTTTATAGTTTAAGAGCTCTTTTTTGTTGACTACGATGTTTTTTTAGGAAAACAGAAACAGTACTTTCAGTGTTTTTTATTTATTATTTTTAGTCAGAAAATTCACTTGTACTTTTTTTTCTTACTTTCAAAGATGTCACAAAGTATTTTTGAGGAATCCTACCAATTTACCAATCTAATCGAAAAATTAACATTATTTTGCAGTTTGTTTCAGATTTATAATAGCAAAATTATGAAAAGATTTAAATATATTATAAATTTATACAGTTAAATAATAACTTTATGTAAAAAATATATGAAGTTATTAATATATATTGAGAAGCTGTAATTGAATTGAAGGTTATTATATATAGCTTAAAAATTTGTCAGTAATTTCTAGTAAGTTATTTTTAAAAACAAATGTTTATCAATTCAAATAAAAAGTATGCATAATCATTAAGCATTTTATATTCATTAAATTACCTACTAATGAACTGTACATATTGTTTTTAATTGCTTAATTACATTTGAGAAATTTATAACCAGCAACATCTAGATGATGAGAAACAATTAACATAGAGATTACAAATTGTTTGGGAATTATTTATCCTTGGAGTGTTTCTTTTGACTTCGAGTTTCTTGGAATCTTGTTAATGAAGTGATAGCTGACATTGGTGTGACTAACTCAGTCCCAAGTTGTGTTCACATCGCGCGTGGGTGTTCAGAAGTATCGAGTGTTTGGTGAGAGGTTTGGCTTGAACATGCACCATGAAACCTATCCAGATTAGGCGACATTCGCAAGTTGGGTTATTCTCACTTCTTATAGGTAAAAATGATGGAAATGTCATTCGAGTTAATTCAGAGGTTTTGTTATAAAAATGTAACGTTAAAGTATGATGTCGATATTCTTAAACGTACTTAAAGTACTTATTAAGTGATAGTTTTCTCTTTCCACAAAAGTTTAAAGATTTAAGTAACAAGATATTATATTCCATCAGATTGTAGGGGGAAAGCAAATATACAGATAATTTGATTATTCTTAATCAAGATGATTTTTATGTATAGCTTAAATTATCTTTTCAATATTTTATACGAAGAATCCAGACAATATATTGACGAATTATTATCCATTTTAGTCTTAGAATTAACTTATTAATCATGTAATTTTCCTTCAATTGGCAGTTAAAGTGCTTATCCATCGCAAAAAATTATATTTATTATTGCTAGCTAATTTAACAACCTATACAAAAGTTGAACAAAATGATATTTATTACCAAAAATCTTTTTGAAATATTTTTTTTAATATTTATAGTTGTATCAACCAAGTCATTTTCTGTGTTTAAGTCTTTGCAAAGTATAATCTAAGTATAATCTTTACTATTCCATAGTTCTAAATATTAAGTATTTTAAAATGTAATTTAAAGCTTTTCATATTTTCAAACAAAACTTTTTTATAGTAAAAAGTATTACAAAGTAATGTAAAAAAATAGCTAATTAAACAAATTTGAAAACTCGTAGGGTGTATAATGTAATTTCTTCGTGTATAAAACAAAATCTGTTTTTTTTAAAAAATAAATTTATAACAAAATAAATACAATAAAACATTAATTTAATATTTCTTAAAATATATTAGCAGATAATGAAGTTAACAGTCGATATTTTTTCTACGTAAATTTTTTCTTATTCATGTCATATGTTATATGCCTAATCTTGTAGTATACAAAGGTATGAAACTAGAAAAGCTTTTCATAATAACTTGACAAAGAAAGGCGTTATTTATTACGTTATTTTCACTATTTATTACGTTAACGAAATTAAATGTTGTGAATATTTCTAACATAATTACAGAAATGAGTACTTTTTATAAAAAAATTATAATGGACCAGTTGGCTAAGTCTGCAAATTTTACGAAACGTGTATTCCTGTGGAAAACACGTATTTAACTTTAGCGAAATAACTGCACATTGGATTAATAATTTAAACTTGTTGGAAACGCTGTTTTGAAACAAAACGCGTGAGGTCTCTCCTTAGTTAAAAACAAATCAAGTAAAGCATGAAAAATGTGAAAATTTTCTTGTTATATTAAATTGTGAAATTTTAAAAAAAATTTCTTTCTTCAGCATTTAAATGTTTCCGATTGGCAACAAACGTATTGCGAAAATAGAAAAAACATGTTCGTTAACTTGGAAAAATTATGGGTATTTTAGAATCAAATAAAATCGTGTCGTTATTTTTTTTAAAAAATATTTCATTAAATTTTTTTTTAAAGATTTGATTCCGTATGTGTTTTTTTCTTCCATCAGTGAATACGCGGAGTTATTTCTAAAAAAAGCTTACTTCCTTTAAATCAAGTAAATTTCAGGAATTGTGGAATAAGTTACATTGTAGTAAATTAATGGTGCTAATACTTAATTAGTGCTGTAAGAAAAAATTTGAAATAATTTGCGTTTTAAATTTTTCAGGGACCATCATGTAATGATGTAAATTTCTGAAGGCACTGGCATATTCAATTTTATTCTGTGAAATCATTTTCATTTCAACAACAAAAATTTGGGCGATTCACAAAATCGGGATACTATATAAATGGATAAGGGACAAAGTAATCATATGTATAATGTTACTGAGCTTTTGAGAAAAATTCTGACAGCTCAGAGAATATTTTTAAAAGCTTCAAGAGAAAAGTAAAACCATTTTAAAATTGTATGATATCATTTTCAAAACGTTTTCAATTTGATTGATTTTTTTATTAAAAAAATAGTTAATTTATAGTTAATGAATTTAAATAATTGGTTGATCATTATTAAATTTTAGTTAAACATTTTAAATACATTCTAAGTACTTATTTGTATAGATTTAATAACTAAAATTCTTAAAAGTTTCAGTCTGTTAAACTCTCGCGCATTTTTCAACACAAAAGCATTTTGTTTCCTTGTGCAGGAAAGAATAACCAAAGAAGTTGTGTATAAATGTTTTCCGAACTTTTGTCCGGGTTTATTTTATCGATTCGTTGTGGAGGTCTCGTTCCAAAACGTGTTTGAGAGTTAACAGAAGTTTCTGTCTACTTTCATGAACTTTGGTACTTTGTTTCTTAACTGACCTGGCAACCCTGCGCTTTCTCCTTGGGAGAGCTTCAAGATAGGTTCCGGATCACTGAAGAGGATGGGGATAACTTTCGTCAGGATTTATGAATCGTTGAGAGATGAGAGTGGAACTGGAATAACTTTCGCCCCCCTGCTGAAAGCCGTAATCGGTGGTCGTATTTCACAATTAACGGTCCTTGTGCCGTTAAAAAGAGGTCGGCGTCTAAGGATGCATCTTTTCGCACCATGTGTTTACCCTTTCTGTACCAGAGGAGCTTAAATGCGCCCATGTTGGTGATCGTAAATGCCGAGTCCGAAGTCATAAAGCGACAAGGGGTAAAGTGCTCTTTTCAATTGGGGGCCATAATTTTGATTGGAAAATAAATGGGGATTATGTTTAATCCCATTATTTTATTGCGTAATTTATTATTATTTCTCTTTTTGAATTACGCTTAAATTCTTGTATGTTTTATGGAGATGTTGAATATGAGAAATGAATAAATGTGTGCTTTATTGCAATGAGGCTTGAAGTTTTCAACATTAATATATATTTTATTTCTATTTATTAAATTTCAGAGCACTATTTTTAACTTTCAACTTAAAGAATTTAAATCAATTTTACCTGTCTAACTTATTAAAAGTTTCAATTTTGAAATAAATGTTTGATATATATTTCCAATGATAATTTCAATCTAAAAACGCATTACCACGTGAAATATTTATGACTCTATATAAGCCTATAATACTCCAAGACTAGACCTTTGGGTAAATTATGAGAATAATAAATTTTAGATTAATGTCAGATAAAACGTTTGAACTCAAATTCGTCGCTGAATCATCGTTATAAAATTTATGGCTACGTCTTTGAATTTAAAATGCAATTTCGCTAGTATTCCTAAAAAATTGTATACAATTATCTTTTATTTTCGCTTTACATATATATATATATATATATATATATATATAATTTCAACATTTATATACATTATATAAATTTTTTGTTATTTGGAATTTTAGATTTTGTTCTTGATATATGTATGTAAAATATATTATCTTGAGTTTAGTTTTTTTTTCCTTTTGTGAAATGGTTTTGTTTCAAATTTTGAAGGAAACTTATTTTTTATGATATAATAAACTACAGAATTTTTTTGTTATTTCTTTTGAGAATAAATAATATTTAAATTATAAACTTATAACAATTTTCTGTCTTATTTAAAATAATAGTTAAATAAATTTCCTTAATGAGAAATAATTGTAAGTTTGAAATATGCATTGCATAATTTTATTAAAAAAATGTAAAAAATTATTGTATATAGTTAAACCTAGAAAGGAATATACTATTTTCTTATGTAATAATAAATGCATTATTTCCTAATGTATCTTAAATGAAAAAAATGCTTATGATTACCTTTGTTAATTGTGACACCGAGTAATTAACAGATTGACGGTCCAAGGCAATGTTGTATATACTGTATCCTTTTGAAATAACTATATAATTTGAGCTGTATTCACGTATCACAAGGGAAGAAACTTGGAAAACTCCCAAGCACCCACCCTAACAGGTGTTGCATGCTCTGGCTAAAACAGTTGCTGGTATTGAAACGCGGCTTATGCGGCGAAGAACGGTATATTTCCAATAAGAGACGGTGAGCATTACAACTGTTAATTTTCAACTAATCAAGGAAGGATACTTTAAACGCAGAATTTATTTCACAAATTATCCAAGATTATAGTTTTATTTGAAATAAAAGAAGCCATGGATTTTAAATAGTTAAAATTATTATATTTACAGTTGTGAACGTAGTAAATCAGAATCAGATAAATCAGATTCTCAGAATAAATCAGATTCTAGTCAGTATTGTAAAGGAACCCAAGGATTATATTTTCTTCATTTATCTGAATTTTACTGAACTTCAAATAATTTAAAGTCAATATATCTTTAGAATTAAATTGAAAATCTTTTGTGTAAACTTAGTTCTTTGTCCTAAATTAATTTCTCTACTTGTAAAATAAACGGCATTTTCTGCCATTGATTTTAAATTATTGTATAATTACTTTAACAGCATTTATTTCGAGTATCAATGGAACTCAAAGATTAACTAAGGTTTAATGATTATGAACTGCATTCATAACAGAATTGCAATAAATAAAATGTAAAAAATATTATTAAATTCAATACTTTGGGAAATGTGCATTTTGATATTTTTGTATTATTTTTCTTATTAATAGAGAAATTCTCATATTTTCTCAGTCATTTGAATTGAACTAATTAATAGTTTTATTTTTTGATGGAATTCAAGCATTTTTTAATTTTATTATTAACAATATAATAACTAATAACAATATAATTATAATTTAAAAACGATAAATTCTAAAGTAAGAAAATGAAGATATTCAAATAATAAATAAATAGATTTCTAAAATTAACAGGCATCTAAAATAATGATTTTTACCAATTAAATAGATAATATATATATATATATATATATATATATATATATATATATATATATATATATATATATATATATTGAATAACTATATTATGTAATTTAATGGGTTTATTGAAGTATACTTCTGTGTATTCGCATTGAATTTCATGTGATTATCTAATGGCAACCTAAGAGTTAAATTCTTTTGTGGTTTTTGGATTAGATTTTTAAAATTTATCCAAAGTTGGGAATATATTTCTTGAGCCAAATACACACACCAGTCACGTGGGTGTAATTATAAATCTCTCCTCCTTTGGATGGCTTCAGTTAGATAATTTATGCAATCACTTTTCCCATAAGCCTGCTTCCATATGTGATATTGTCATGCACGAGCACGTAGCATAGCAATGGATTACATGATTGAGAAATCATTGAAACTTTTATCATCGTGACCCGCGGCTTAAGACCCTCTGCTTATTTATTTATTACTGTCTGAGCAGGGATCACACGAAGAAAGGAACAGGGTTAACTCTAATTGCACTTTTAGATGAATGATTAAAGGAGGTCCAGACACGAGACTCTAAATGAGAATCTTCCTCTTTCGTGTTTTATCGTTTTTTCGTCACCCGGCAACACGTTTTCGTAGTGTAAATTCATCATGCTGCACCTCCACTATTGTAATGAGAGGTTTTCCGTTCGCTGTAATACGACATGTTTACTTTATAATAGTGCCTTATTGGATGGAAGGGCTGTAACCTTTTCATCGCCTTGCTCGCCAAAGAAAGCTTTCACCCGCAGCTGAAGATCTGAAAGAAAAGAGCAGATGAATTTTTCCCTGATATATTGTTCGCCACAATTATTTTAGTTCTTTTTTCCCTCCACCTTTTTTGGCGAAATAAATTCTCATCAATCTTTTCCGTTGAATGAATGTCTTGAGGTTTTATTCGAAATGGAATTGCAATTCAATGATGGAGAAGCATCTAATATATTCAATTAAGGTAATATTTTAATTTAGCATGTCATTCGACAATAATGATTCGATGGAAATAATTAATCACCTGAAACAACTATGTATTCGCAAAAAAATCTGTGTATTTGATTTATTAAATCCTGCTTCCTTAAGATATTTACTGTTAAATCATGGTAATCCCAAGAAATTACAATATATAAATATTAAAAAATGCAATATAGTTTAAAATAATGATACAAACGTGTATAATTTTTTACATTTATACACAGAAAATGTTTCCAATTTTGGCGAAAATGAAAAGTTAATTTTGAACATAATCTTTCAAAAATTCTCTCTCAATTTTAGAATAGGTATTAAAACAGATCAATGATTTTATAAGATTTGTACAGAAAGCTCTGCTGGAGAATACATTTATCAATAATTAGATTGTAAACATTACATAAAAATTTTAAATATTAAATATTGATGAAATTTACAAAGACAAAATTAATTTTAAAATGAATTCTGGAATATTTTGATTCTAAGGTAAGGCGTATTTAAAAGATTAAATGATATTTTGGAATTTATATTTAAAACACAAGTGGACAAGAACATTACTTTTTATTTTTAAATTATACAAATTACAGAAAATGGTGTTACTTATATACTTGATACAAGAATATTTTTCAGAATGAATGTTTGGGAATTTTGGTTTTGGGGTCCTCTCTTGTATCAGAATATGATACAAGAGAGAATATGATCTCTTACATATTAAAATTCTTTCCGGAGAGTACCACATGGTGGATGTTTTATCAAATTTTGCAGTTCTGTTCACTACTGTCCTATTGAAAGTAAATGTTAGAATTCAAAAAATAATTTGTTGTCAATGAATATTATTCTCTAATTAGTCAAATAAAAATTAAATAGAGGTTTACTTTCAAATGTAGTGTGGTGCAAAATTAATGTCTTATGGGAAAAAAGCAATTAAAATAAATGTATATCAATATTTTCCGGTGAGGACTGGGAAAACACATAGATGACTAAAGCTTTTGTACTAAAATTACAAGTCATCTGATGTTGTTTTACATAAAGATACATATCTTTTGACGTTGCTCCTACTATGCACATTTTTTTTAGATTTTCCAGTTTTTGAATTTATTCAATTCGAAGCTATTTTTAACTGTCTATTCAGGTTATGTTTTTTACCTTGTTTTTATTTCAAAAGGAACATAGATATATAATAAAGAACCGCAACAACATTATAGTTGAAAAGTTATCTATTAATGCATATGTATGAATAAATGTAATTATAAAAAGAGAATAAAATTTCTTTTGCTCATTCATCACCATTGAATCATTTATCTTTTTTTAAGTATCAGCATTCTTTCGCTAATATTTGCATAAAGTCATTTATATGGTTTATCATAAATTATGACATGTAAATGAAATCAGTTGTAGAGTTAATATAGCTAAATATGAAATGTAAACAGTTATTGAAATAAAAATTGAATAGGCTAAAATTATTGCATTATTATAAACTATGTTTTCTTGAAATTAATTAATATTTATTTCTAAATGAGATAAATATATTTTTAAATAGAGAAATATCTATAAGCTAAAAATATATTGATAAATATATATTTAAATATATTTAGTAGTAGTGTGATTTTTCCAGAAATATTTAAATCTGTAAAATATTTTTTACATTTAAATGTAACTATACATGAAATTTTACAATTAATTTTCTTCAGCTATTTGTTGAAAGAAAATTTTTAAAAATAATTTTAATTATTTTTTTGCATATTATTTTTAATTTTTAGACAAATATTGAATTGAAATATTAATTTGAAATAAACTTTTAAAATTACAATAACTCTTTGATACTAAACTGACAAACTCTCAATTTGTATTGAATAATAGTGAAAGTATAAAGACGCATTCTTATTTGACAAAACAACTAAAGTCGAAAAATCTACTTGTGAAGTTCGAAATATTTGCGGCAAGTAACATGACACAAAACTTGTTACAGTTATTTGACTAACCAATACCAATTTAAGTAATAAGTATATACAAATATGTTGTTTAACTTCAGTGGAAGAACTTTAAAAAATGACATTCAGTTTCCTGTTACAACAATGCACTTTTGTGTAAACATAGAGAAAACTTTTGAGTGTTCCTTATTCCTTCGCGGTATCAGTTTCATAAGTGCTCAAGATTTGATGGCGTATTTTTAAGGCAGAAACAGGAAAATCATCCTTACGTTCGAGGACTTCCCACAACGCTCATTATGCGGCTGACTGAAAATCACGAGTTTGTGGCTTGAGAAATCTCTTGAGACTCTTGATGTTGGATGTTTTGAATTAATATTAGATGATCCTGAATGTTTCTTAATGATTATATAAGCACCTAACAATAGTTACTATGTTTAAACACCTCTTGTCACGAAGATTTTTTAATATCTTTGCAAAAATGTTCTGCTGATTCTTGGAATATTTTATTTACTTCTTTTTACGCTCCTTAAAATTTGACATTTGTATGGGGATTAATATTTGTTAAATATTTTTAAGTTTACAAAGATTATTCTATAATTGTTTATCAATACCTAATGTGGTACAAACTATTCTTCTGAAAATGATGAATAGGGCCATGGAAACAAATTTAAGTTTTCTTTTTTTTGTTGAGCATCAATTAATATTACGGTATCGTATTCAGTATTACGGTAATATTACGGTTTATATAATGAGCATCATTTATAAAATCGCAGTTTCGGATGCCCTTTGTAAAAGATGTTTTTATACCTTGTAAGTTGCTTTACATATTCAGAAATCTAAAATTTGTCTTTGTAATTAAACTATGACGTCTAGAACTATCTAACTAAACTATAAAATTACTTGTATTTGATAATTTTTTGTAATATTTTAAAAGGTTCCGCTATTTCAGAATATATATATCAACGGTAAGTAAACAGTATAAATATTGAGTACTTTTTATTGATGTTTTTAAATCCCTTACTTATGTAATGTATAAAGGAAAAAATCGTCCTCGAAAAATAAATCTAACAAATCATCTATTAATTTTTCATAATAAATTAATGATTTTGCATTCGAGATTTTTGAAAGAACCCCAATGTTTATCACCGCTGTTCTTACAGTGCTGTTTCTGCTCATCTATTGTATTGCCTTTATACTTCATAATGAATCTGAAAAACACATTTATAAGTAGTCAAATACTCATTTAAGTTACTCATAAAATGTTGTTCCTACAAAAAGATATATATCTAGCTTAAAAAATTTTAGATGAATAAAAAACAGCAGAAAGAGTAAAATAACAAAACAGCATCAGCAAGCAAACCAAAAAGAAATATTTGAACGCGATATTGTAAAATAAAAAGAATGCATAGAATTGTACAAAAATACTCTTAAAGTCTGTGAAAGTGATGTGTAATTATAATATTTACAACAAATACTATTAATTTTCTACTAATTCCATATTATATAGTAATCAAAATGTTTTAACTGATCACTAAATTTCACCTATCCTTTTAGATTTTACAAATTTTTAAATTGTATCCAATATTAGTTTTACGAATAATTAGATTTCGGTAATGTTACGTGTTTTAAAATGCTTTATTTTTAATGCTCTATTTTTTACTTCATAATCAGAGTTCGTTTAATTTATCTTGAATAGACACTTTTAAAGAAATTGTCAAATAAATATCGAATAAAAAACATCATTCATAACAACAATTCACTTTACGATTGAAAAATTTACAAAAGATTTTAGCATTTGATGTAGATTACATATATATATATATATATATATATATATATATATATATATATATATATATATATATATATATATATATATATAAATAGATTCGTTGTAACAACATCATTTAATTTTTATAGTGAATAAATATTAAAAATTCAATTTCTTTAAAAAATGGTATATACCATTTAATCTTTTTTTGGGCAGTTCGGAAGATAAGAGAAATTTATGAAAGACTTAAGTGCAATTCAAAGAAAAATTCTCTATCATTCTGTAGATAGTATCAATGTTTTCCGTATCATTTGATGTTTTCGCATTTTTCTGTAGATTCTATCAGAATTTCCGATATTTCATCGGTATAGTATATGAAAGGGTTTTTTGAAATATCGTAATACAAGTCTGATAAGAATTTTAATATCACAGTATTTTATCAGGGCGCTATAGAAATGTATTGAGAGCACGAGAAATATTACAAATCCGATTTACTTTAATCGGATATAGAATGCACTCACATTCGATTTTAGAACGCATTTATGATGAATATTTTTTACTTGAATATATTGGTGTTATGTACTGAATTAACATTGGTTTCTGAGGATTATTTTTTGATCATTTTAAAAAATATAAAACTTATAATGTCGATGTTAAGAAAAAATTTAGTAAGTAAAACGTGAATAATCAGAAAAACGATTTTAAGTTTTATTTGATTGTTAAAAGTTAGTGATTTTATGAAATGTCATTCAGTATTTTATTAACATTTCCGTAATTTTTGTGCAACTTAGATTGCAATAATTTTAAAATTTTACATCGGAAGTTTTTTCATTTTCAGAAGTTTAGTTAGTTTCTTCATTTGAAGTTTTTTTATGGATTTTGGACATTTCATTTTCAGTTGATGTTGTAAAACATTGTTTAAAGTTTTAATTAAAAAGATAAATTGAACTTCTAAACTTTCGTGTGAAATACGAATATTTGAATATGAAATATTATATTTGTTTAAAAATCTTAAGTATTCATAAGAAAATATTCTTATGTCAGAATAAACATTTATATTCATTATTTGTCAATAAGTAATTACTTTATAAATGAGTATTATTTAGGTAGACATTGTTATTTTTAAATAATTTAGGATATCATATTTTGATCATTTGTATAACTATCCTATATCTATCGTTTATATTATTGACATTTCTTATTATTACTAAATGATGACTTTTTTAAATTCACAATTTTCATTATGATTACGTAAAATTTAGAATCTTATTGGCTTACTATAATATTGTATCTGTTTATTAATTACAATCGTGTATAAAACATTTCTGGAAAAATAGAAATTTCACTTGAAAATTATTTGACAACTACACTTTAAAAATATTTTACATTTGAGTCACTATAATATTACACGTTATAATAACTATGAAATCGATGATATTAAGATTTCATCTCGATATTTGAAATAATTTTAATGTCTTAGTGTATGTTTATAACTTAATGTTTAGCTGTATTTTTTTAATAGCAATATTTTGACGCCAATTTCAGTATTGCTTGTTTGATCAATATTTAAATATTTGCTTATACTCAAATTTACTTTAGGTGCAAGATTTAAAATTAGTCATATTTAAAATATAATCAAATTTAAATATAATTTATAGCGCTTAATGAAATCATTATTTTGATTATTGTATTGCTTTGCAATAAACATATTCAATGGTTAGATTTAAAAAGCATTTTTTTTATAATTATGATTTGGTTCATAAAGTTAGTGATCTGTTTCATTTTAAATATAGTAGTTGGCAGATTACACATGAGAAACTTAAGAATTTTAAAAATTGTTTTAAAAATTCAAACTTTTAGCATTTTGCATAGATTATGTAGAATGTGCAAAATGTTTTGGAAATAATTTATAGATCGCTTACGCTACTGTATGTTGATTTCATAAAATATATTTTTATTTCTACTTTTCTGCGAAATGGCGCATACTAAATATTATAGGTTGTGAGAAAGTAATTGAATAAAAACTGAATGAATGTGTCACGAAACATTTTTTTAATAATAGACATTGCTGAATCCGATTTACTTATTAGATGATCGTTTGAAGAATTATTGAACTGTTGAAACATTAATTTACTTGAATTTTTGCTCTACTTGGGTTTTATCATTACAGAACAAATAAAATCTGTTGTTGAGCAGTCTAAAACCTTGACATATCCTGTAAAGCAAAGAAAATTCACGATAGCTTTGAATTGCTCAACTTTCATTACATTGTGGTGAACATGATTAATAATTACACCATCACTCTTTTTATGACATTAGATCATAATCTGTATTTGCAGACCTCTTTTGTTTAATTTCAACGTGTGCTTCGAATGGTTTTCATCCTTTATTTGGTATAGCTCATTCATTATCCCTTTATGGCGCAAAATATAGACAAAAATTTTTTAAACCACATTTTTTGTTAAATTAATTTCTATAGCAAATGCTTCCTATTTCATCAAAAGCGACACTAAGATAAGATAGTTCTGTTGCTTAATGTATTTTCAATGCAACTCGGGTAAATGAAATAGCATATTCACCCTTATAGACTTCAGCTACTACAATATCCATTTTTCAAACGAAGTTGCTCTAAATAAGGTAGTTTGCTACCCTAGATATATTTTTGAGATCTTTCTATTACATTTGTGAAATAGTTTACTACATAACAGCATATCTTTTTCCGATATATTAGCCTGAATTCAAATTTAAAGGAGAAACCTTTGGGTACTTGCGTCTTATTTGCAGTTATTAAGTATATTTTCGTAGGATTTTAACTTTAAGTGTTATTTCACTTTTAGTAGTATTTTTACATTCCAGTATATTAAGTTAACGAATAATATATAGACATTTTTTTAAATGTTGTATTTTTTATTCACAATGTTAAGGAAATATTTGGAAGCCATGAGAGTAAAAAAAATGGTTGAATAATTTTACGTTCTATTTACAAAACAGAAGAAGCTAAGTCGGAAGCCATTTAAGATTTCGCAGAACCAGATTCAAACAAATGTCATAATCAGTGTTTGTCAACTGTTGGTGATTTCTATAGGTTCTAAGCTCCCGGCTAAGTCATGAGCAAACAGAGGAACTACTTTATGATTCTTTCCCAGTTACTTCATCGCAAGAATAAATTATCTTCCTCCTTTTGCGGCATGAATGGGAGTCGAAGGCATTCGGACATTTTTGTTATTTACAAAGCCTCTACTTAAAAGATATAAATAATGATTGCGACTCCTGCCAAATCCAAACAGCTGTCATTTTTCTCACGATGTCTACTCCTGACTGGGGTCTTCATAAGTATCTCTTTCAGGTAATTCCCGCTTTTTTTCTTTTTAACAAGCGGGCATCTTTACGATTTATTTTTAGACGCGTCACGTTTATATTTCGATACAACATGATGTGATACGTGACTCGCTAGATGTATTTTTGTGTTGATACTTTGTCATATTTTTGTCTCTTTTCCAAGTGTTGAAAATATCTGTTCGCATTTGTTGGCCCGTTCCGTATAGAGTTTCAAATTCCTCAGTTTTATTATTTCGTATTGTTTCCTCAATAAAAAGAAAATTCTAAGGAATTGAAGTGATTAGCAGCATCAGAGTTGAATTTAATTGTGAAATGCCTTATTGTATCACACCTGACTTTCTATGTATTGTATAAATATATATTTACATAAATGTGTTGAATGACTTACTATCGCTTAAATGGAATAACCGGAAGCAAAAAAAATACTAATTTTCAATAAATTACTAATTATTATGTTTTCTTTAAATGAGTTTTTTTGAATAACTTATTTGTTTGTGTTAGTCTATCTAAAGTCTATGACACAGTTATAACTTATATCGTTGATTATGTTGTTTTATTGAAGCTGTTTGGCTATTTTGAAAGTATGACATAATAGTTTATCACACAATAAACCACACTCATTATATTTATTATATTATTTTGGTAATCACATTTATTTTTAATAACCGGACAAATAAATATCACTTATATAATTTAAGTGATTACATACATTAGCGGAACACCAATGAGTTGTACTACATAAATGAAAGTGTTATGGCAAATTCCCTGAAAGATTACTATTTTTGTGCTAGTAGTACCAAGTATTGTGCTATGCAGATGCTGATCAGGATTGTTTCAAATACACGTTGTAAATTTCGCTTATGTTGTTTATTGCTGACATTTAACTTTGCAAGTTGATAACAAAGAGTATTTCGAAAATGAACAGTTCTGTCAATTGCTCATTTAGTTGAACGAGATCATGCAATAGGTTTACTTGAAAGTGCACTTTTTCTTGCGATATTGCTGAAGGAATTGACAGAATGTATCTCATATGCATAATCACACAGAAAGTACTAACTAAAGGACACGCGTGAAGCGAACACGTAAAGCTACTCTGTTAGAAGATATAATTTTTGGTATCTGGCTACGTCGTACTGCGTCTGCAGCTTGAAATTGGAGTTACTATTGCCATCAGTGACACAGTGAACTATTACTTTTTAGTTACTTTTAGTAGCTCATCGAGCCAGGTGCTATTATGTGTGTGGATATATATAAACATATCAAATTGCGTCTAGTTGCGACATAAAGATAGAGCTGAGAAGAGAGGCAAGATCTGTTGTATTTTTCCATTAAAGTCAGCGCTGTCTTGGTTCCAACGACAAACTTGGATTTGCTTGAAGGACAGCTAAAAGCGTCAGATATTAGACCTACACCTAAAATTATAATTTGGGAAGAAATTTGAAAGTAAGTCCATTTTGTTGGTTATTTCAAGCACAATGACTACAAATCTATAAATAAATCCAGTATTCAGTTTGCTGTGCTGTTATTCTTTAACAGGATTTAAAGAAATGTTTTCCGAAAGGATAGCACTCATTAGCATATTGCTCTACAAGATAAACTGAAAATTAACACATTGCTTTAATTTACCGATCGCCTGTTCTTTCTCCATTTCAATAAATATGAGATATCACTGTGGACATCACACCCAGCATCATTCACTACTTGCATTAATCATCTGCATCTCAATCAATCAACCATGTCTCTTTATCACATTAATTATTACCGGGTACCTATTCCATACCAATGCATGCATGTTGGTCTGCTTGCATTCCAAAATTCCGGCAATTACATGTTATTACAGCACTATCACTTTCATTTAAAATTGTTTTGATTTATATCTCAGGGGATTTGATTAACCTGTGATAAAAAAAAACTTGAATCAATTAAATATGATACATTGACAATATATTGCTAAAATTGTTTTACTCAATAATAAATTTCTCTTGTTCGTTTTTCCCTCATTGTATTATTAAATTTATTGAAAATGACTTTCTTTAATAAATACAATCGTTATGCGTTTAATTAGTTTGAAAAATTTGCCAAATTTATGCATTTATACTTAGTTGATAAAACATTAGTGGAACGATTAGTGGAATAATATAATAATTTTTTTATTTAAATGAATCTATATGAAATAAGTGAATTATAGCTAATAAAGTTTGAAAAAAAACTAAAATTAATATTTTTGATTTTATAAGTAAATAATACAGGTAGAATATTCAATGAATTGCATTTCTAAACAAAAATTCAATAAATGCATCATTCAAGAAAAGTAATATGTTAAAGTGCAGACCTGGATTTGTTAAGACTTTAAAATTTAGTGAGAATCTTAGTATCAAGTTATTTCCTGTTAAATGATTCGTTAAATTCCTAAAGTTTTGAAGAATTATTTTAATTTAATCCTCATCTTCAACATAAATTTTATGCAAATTTGCTGTCAAGGTCTGAGTGTATATCAAACACTCCATGTTGATTAAAAAAAAAAAAAGCAACTTTTCGAATTTAATAATTTTCGTCCAAGAATAAAACTATTGGTTTTAGCGGAAAGTATAAAATAGAAAATGTAGATATATTTCAATGTTTTCCATTTAAAAATTTTATATAGCGCGTACATGGAAAAGAATATTTTAAATGTTGTAGATTATTTGAATTGGCTACCACGCATCTGGTGCTAAAAATACAATGCATAAGAATTTCAATCTGATTTTTTTCTTTCTCTAGAATCAAATAGGGAAACATACTTTCACGCTTATATTTCCAAACCTCGCACCATTTCGCATTAAAAGAAAAACATTCTTCAAGCTCCAAGGCACAAAAGTTGAGAGTATATATATGAATGTATAATGCACTCAAAAATCACAGAAGAACACTGATATAAGTCAAAGTAAATTTTCGATTTGTCATAGCTTTAATCAAATTTGCTCAAACTATACAAAGTATGAATAATTAAAGTTTTCTTACAATTTTTTAATCTTTTGAAACTACTGATAATTTCGTATGTATGAATTAAATAAAATATTCAGGCCCTGATTTCTAAAACAGAACCTTTCTGTCCTTATGCCTCTTTGCTCCACACTACTTTACATAGATGTGTTTACCAAATTTTCAGGACGTCCTTTTTCCTATTGAAAAAAATTCTTACTAAGAAAATGAATTCAATCGGTTGAAAAACTTCCGTTTTTCTCTTGCGTGTTTTGCTCCAGATTTTTCTTCTAAATAAATTTATTGAAATTCTGAGTCTGTTTATTCATGGATCATGGGTTTGAGCCACGCTATGTAGCAAGAAAGCGTGCCCCAGATGGTATCTATATTTTTCTGTATTTATTTCTGTTTTCTTGTTAACTTTGATATTAGCGTCTTATTTTTAACTCTTCAAACTGTTATATTTAAACTGAAACATAAATTTATATTTTTTTTCTGTGCAACAAAAGTGTACAGTGTTTTCGAGTTATTAAATTTTTTCATTGAATTCAATAATTTTTATCTATTATATCTTTAGAGTTTTTATTGAAAGGGCAATATTAATTTCAGTTAACACTGGCTGCATCGGTAAAACTTATAATGATTATCTTGGCTCTTGAATCCTTTGTTTACATTTAATATATTGTTAGTTAACAATTAAGTCTTTTACACTGACACATAACCACATCGTAAAATAATCATTAATCTGCAATTAGTAGAAATCCGATAAAAAGTTGAGAGTTTCTATCTAATAAAAACATTAATAAATCGATTTCTAAAGCAGATTTAGCTTGTTATTTGCTGTCTTATACAGATTAAAATAAACATTTTTATTTATTTTAATGAAGCTAGAAAACATTTTGGTATTGATTCTGTCATAAAATATTAAAATATAAAAAAAGATCAATATTTTGTTGTGAATGAAAGATGAAAAGATTGGATAGAATAATAAAACTGAAAGGTCATCATTATATATGGGCAGATATTTGAGATATAATTAGTACAGAAAATTGCACACAATATACAAATATTAGTCATTTTTAGTAATCCTATTTAGTTTTGTTTCTTTTACGTAGAACAAATCGAGGGGATAAATAATGACCATCATCTGATTAATCAATGCTACCTATTTAGAACAATGCTTTATAATATATTTTATTAATTGTAAGCCTTCAGATTTCTGTCATATCGAAAATTTTGCATTTACGAACTTTACATTATCTAACAATCACTATGATCTCTTTAAGGAATAAAACTTTTAAAATTTAATAATTGAAAGTATGTTCTCAATATCTTTGACTGATTAGCAAAGTGATATTTATAGAAACGAAGAATAATAATAATGATATTCCGTTATTTAATAGATACGGGAGTGATGATTGTGAATAATGATAGAAAACACTTGTAAACACAGATATATCTATTAAGAGTTTCTTCTAATACAGTTATCTCATTCATTAAACGCTATAATTATCGATTGTGACTTTATAATTAGCATTCCAATATAATTTTTCAATCAGTTATCTGAAAATGGCTATAAAAGTTATTATTTTAAACTTAAATAGTATAAAATATGTGTGTAAAATTCTGTGGACCAGAAAAGTGGGGAAATTCAGGCATTAACAGCAAAGAATTTCATGTTATTCCTATGTTTATAATTAATAAAAATTAAAAAAAAGATTACTTTCCACATTCTTAAGAAATCATCTTTTAGGTAAAATTTTTAGTTCTTTAAAAAAAACAACTAAGCATAAAAGAATATAAGTGAAACATCATGTTGTTTGGCGTTGTTTTTTCTTGTTGAGATTTTGCACGTGTACCCAAATAAACGTTCTTCCACGTTTATAATGCAATGCTGCAAAAATATAATAAATAAAAATGTTTTAAACTAAGTGGAAAAACTTTTTAATGTAAAAATAAAAACATTAAGCTTATGATAAAACGGAAGTTAAAATAAATTTCTTGAAAGTAAGTTCCCAATTTCTGGAGAACTACAGAATTGATAATGTTTTATTGATTACTTAACATTGTTCTCTTTTCTCTTGCAAAACACTTTTTTCTGAATATTTTATAATTTCAGTGAAAGTTTTTTTGCTATGATATAATTTATTATAGGCATATATTATATAACGTTTTGTGAAAAGATTCAATTTATAATATTGTACTTGAGGATTTTATAGTACATCTATACCTCAACATTTAATGCATATAATAAATATAACAAAATGAATTGTCCATTAAATGCTTTGTACTTAACACCTTTTTAGATTTTTCATACCTAAAAGAAATTCTTATCGACAAAAAATGAGTTTTTTCTTCAACTCTCATTAACTTATTGGCTACACCTTCTTAAATATTTGATATATTTTACGTTTATATATTCAAAGATAAGAATTATTTTTAGTTGTTCTATTAAATCCTTTTCTTTTATAATAAATTTCAAAAGAAGATTTCGTTTTATAAAAATATGAAAGGTTTATAATTTTCTAATTCTAATTTGTTTTCAAGCGTAAATTTTAAGATTCAATTATGTCTAATGCTGATTTTATTCAAAATAAATCAATGAAAAAATGTGCAGTTAAAATAATTTTAACAGAAATGCAAATTATATCGTCAAAATAATGAGATTTTTGACAGTGTGATTATTAAATAAAAGTATTGTTATTAAATATAAGTTTGTAAGATGTTTGGAAGTATTTTGTAGTATTTCTCATAAAAGAAATCATTGTCCACTATATGCCTATATTTCCAAAAACTAGCTTATGTATCTTTTTTCTATTAAATCATCCGTTAAACTATAGCAGCACAAAGATACTACTGATTTTAAGCAACCGAGTTGTTTTCCAAATTTTTAGTATTCTTGCCTTTGGTTTAAAAGTTCATGGGTTCGAATCCCTCTCTGATCTTGGATGTTTCAGTGATTTGGAACCCATTTTAAAAAATAGACCCTTGTTCTAATTAGCCCTCGATAGAAAAAAAGATCTTTGAGTGATAAACTATCATTTTAAACAATTTATCGATATTAAACTTCGAAGTCAATATTAAAAGCTTATAACTTTACTTGAAACTCGTAGAAGTTAAACTTTTCTATGAAAAGTTTCTAATTTGTATGTGAAAATTGAAAAGTCATTTTTAATAAAAGATCATTGCTTACAAAACTTCTTTTGAAAAGGAATAGGCTAAATGCTTGTAAAATAATTCGCACATAAGTGCTAGACTGAAATGCTAGAGTGAGTTAATTTTATTATTTTAATTAAAAGCATATTCTCATCTTAGTAAACATGAATGAATATTTCTTATTCAGGCTTTTAATTTTTTGACAAAATGTTACATAAATATCATAATATCACTGAATTAAAAATGTGTTCATAAATACTTAAAGAATTTTCAAATGTAATAATATTTCCACACACATTTAAAAAAACTTTTTTCAACCTGAAATATTATGATTACATGATTATATTCTGATAATGACGTTTTAATTTGTTATTTTACTAAATTATTTAATAATTTTTTTACAGTAAATTTGCTATTTTTCTGAGTTGAATTACTTATATAGTACTTGTTCACTAAAAATTTCAATTTTTAATTTAAATTTTCAACAGTTAGTTGTACATGTAATTTTTTTCTTTGGAATATTTTTTTTCAATCTTCTACCATTGCTTACACAAACTGTTTCATTATTTTGATGGAAGAAAAGATTTAAAAGGAATAAAAAATAACAAAAACAAATCAATATAAAGCCAATATATTTATATGTATGGGGAAAGTTAAACGTATAAGAACTTTTTATTTAATAGTTTTTTCCTTTTCCTTTCGATAAGCATCTTTTTTTCAACCGCCACAAGGATAAAACCCACCAAATTGTTTCCTTCATTTCTTATACTTTCTCTGCTATGTCATCACATGGATTTGCGATCGATTGAAGCCTGGTATAGCTTGGATTAAATAAAAACTTATGTTTATATATCTAGCTATATAATTTTCGAAGGAACTTTTTGGACATTCGGTATCTTTTTTATCTCAACAGTGAGCCTTGAAAATTTGAATTTAGTCTCGAATTCCTTTTTAAGGGATGTGCTACATAATCCTTTCAATGGATTGGAGATAATACTTTTCCCAATTTTGAAAGAACCTTGCTTGAATTCTAAAATTCTAAACCTTCTCTTCAAAAATGTATGATTCAAAATAAATAATCCTTGGAAAACTATTAGATTTTTATGATGCTGTTTCTGTTGGAACAGTTGTAAGGACAGTTGTTGAATAATCTGCTTAAAAATGTATTTTGAAACTTTTTTAAGTAATAAATTGGAATATTTATTTTCTATAATTTAAAATTTTTATTTGATTAACTACATTTCAAAATAGGGCCGTGGTAGCCTAGTGATTAGGGTATCGGCCTTCCAGCCGGAAGGGTGGCGTTAGATTCCCCATGCCGACAAAGTCCCACCGAGTACATGCGATATACGTGCTAGTTAAATCTGTGGAATCGAAAGTTTTGTGGTTGGTCGTTGAGCAGTTACCAGGGGTGCAATGGTCTGGAGAAAATGACTCCACCTTCAGATATTTGCCAAAATTGAGGTAGTAGATCCTCTGGTGCTGCCATCTATCGGAGGATTTGAAGAGCAAAAGTCGTACTTTCACCTTCATGGTGCTCTGATTAAATGAAAAACGCTCCCAATTGACTTAATATAGCAAAGCCAAGGCATAGTGGCCTTGGCTTGTCCAAGTGTCATTAGTAACAACAACATTTCAAAATTTTGATAGTTTAAATCATATTTTTATTTGCAAAGTAAAGGGTATTTCCCGCTGAAACCTGTAAAATATACCGCAATTGTTCCATTATGTTATATTGATTATTGTGTGGTTCATGATGCTTAATTTCCTCCTCGTTTTCATTAAATCTTGCTTAGACATGCACTGTGACATCAGTAAAAACTTTAAAGTTTTAAAAAAACTATCTCCTGAAGCAAAAATTTGAATTTCTTCTTATGTTATGACTGGGTCACGAGAAAACAAAGACATGGCTGTACACATTCTATAGGATTCACTTCTTGGTTCACATTAGAGGGAGACTATTATAATCATGTGCTGTTATCAGAGAACATCAGCAGATGATTACCCCTCTCAGTGCGAGGAAAATTATGAAAGATAGTTTGTCTAACAATAAAATTATATTCCCTTTATCAGTCGACTATGTTTTATAGTTGTGGCATCACTTGACTATTTAACATCTGTGAAAAATGTATTGAGGTTTGTTAATTTGCCATAATGTATTCTTAGGAAAACGCTTTCTTTGCATAATAATTGATACTAGAGTATGGATGCTTTATACTAGATGTTCTACTTTCAATACTTTCATTGCAGTTTTTTTAGATAATGCAATACTCATTAATACCCATCAGTATGTTAGACTTATCTTGTATAGACAGAAGAAAAGCTTTTACACGCTATCTTGTTTTCATGACATTAGACCCTTCACTTATGGAATCAATCATAAGCTGAGAATTTAGCTTCATCCAAATGAGTAGAGCTCTTGTCTCACTTCAGCAGTTCGTGATTTCGAATCTCACATTCGGTTTGGATTTCTGGTGGTTTGGAATCCACAATAAATTGTGGTAATGGTCTAGTTAGCCTAAAATTACCGCTAATTGACAAGCCAAACTCTATAATCTGGGATGTTTCAAAAGCTGTTTTCGGACAGTCACTCATCAGACTTTTCTAATTTGAACTCTTTGAAAATCTGAAGTCAGATATTTTACATTCTTGTCGAAAATTTAAAGTTTCGTAAAAATGATCATATACTACCAAGGTATATGCTTTTTATGTTATGAAACGAGTTCTTTAATTTCTTATTTATTCATAGGTGTTTCAATTATTTTGATTGATAACCACCAAGAATTTGCGTAAAAGACAGAATATATAAAAATAAAAACTCCTTAGGATTAAAATACTTTCTTTAATGTAGATATTGAAACTATAGTGTAATATAGTTTATTAACGCCTAAGAATTAAAAAAAAATTATTTTAACGAGACAATTTAGATTAAAATATTGAAAAATTTATATATTAATTCAATAAACTACTGTATATGTCTAGTAAGGTAAAGCATTAAAAACTTTTTTAAAATTATAACATTTAGAAACTATTCTTATACGTTCTATCTTTCACAATAACTTAATAAGGATTTTGTTCTTTATTGAATTCTAATAATTCTCTAAAAGATGAAACATTTTCAAAATATTAACCCTAAAAAGAAAATAACATTTTCAAGTGTTCTACAACAATGAAATCATTTTGTTTTACAAATAAAACAATAATCTGAATAGTTAAAATATTTATATCTAATGTTAAACACAAAATTTTATAAAATTCGGAACAGATTAGAAATTATCAGTTGATTTTAAACCATCCATCGTACAAAATAGAATTAATGTTATCTTTGGTTACTTTACAACAATTTTACATTTTAATAAAAGTTGCCATACATTTTTGGAAAAAAATTAGTGCTAAATTTTAAAAAAAAATTTTTACTTTTTCATTACACTTTATACAGTTTTTTACTGTATCTTCATCCAAATTTTATGTAAAAATGTTAACATTTTATTTATAAAAAATTAACATTTATTGTAAAAATGATTTATTTATCGTTTTTACAATAATCACAATTTGTCATAGTTTGTAGATTTTCGAAGCTTGATATATACGTATTTTCATAGCAAACTTAAACAATACATAAAAATGTTTACAAAAGTTATACATGTGCATAGTATTTTACAATTGAATTTTATGTTCTATAATTAAGATGAACTAGAAATTATACATATTAATCTTTTTCACTCATCATATCAAAATTGAGTCACAGCAAAAGTATTTTTTCCTGTGAACTTCTATATATTTTTTATATATAATTTAATTTATTTGGGGAAAAGAGTTTCTCCTCAAATCTAATAAGGCGTAATAATTCCGAACACATCAGTGAAATAAAAGTGTAATTCAATTGCTCTTACTTTATTTTCCGTTCCAGTCATTTGCACCTACCAATTCTCTGATTTGTGCCAAGAAAAAATACTTCGGAGGAAAATCAAATCAATAAAAAGCTCTTCTTATAGATGGTGAAAGTTAAGTTTGTCAGAATTTTTTTCTTCGTAAGATTTTTTCCGTTGACTACCAATGCGATAAGCATCTTTCTTTCGCCCACCACAAGGATAAAGCTTATTGAATTGTTTCCATCACTTTTTATACTCTAAGTTATGTCACCATCTATAGATCTGCAATCGATTGAAATTCGGTAGTTTCAACTGAACTCTGTTGTTTCTTCTGTTTAGGCATCTGCTTGTATCTTCCAAGAAAAGAAAAGTTTTCGGATGCTTTTGGCATCTCTTATCACAGCTGTGAATCTGATATATTTGAAACAAGGATCAAATTTCCTTTTTAAGGAATACATGTTACATAATCCTTTCACTGGATTAGAGAAAATACTGTTTCCTGTTTTGAAGAAGTCGCAACTCGAATTTTAAATTTTTAAATTTTTTTCGGAAATGCGACACTGCATGAAACTAATCTTACGGAAATTGTATTAGGACTTTTCCAAATATCTTTTTATAACGTTTGTTGTGAGCATAGTATTCGTTCTGAAATATACCTTGGTTCAAAATTAGGTTTTGTGAATATAGAATGGTCTCTTTATTTTATGTGATACATTTGTAAATTTATTCGTATAGTAATTTTTAACTTTATTCGCAAGATTCATAGCAACTTTTAAACAAAACAGTACTTTTACTTTGTCATATTTTCAATTGCTTAAGAAATCAAATTTAGCAGTATCTCAGAATTTATCCTTCAATATGTATTTCATCTATGTTTTCTTAAATATGCTTTAATAATACGAGATGATTAATATAATTTTTTATTTCAATTTAAGTATTAAAATATTATTGGAAAACAAAACTTTTTCTGTGTTTTATTATGAGTTTTCTGTACAAAGTACTCTTTGAAATTACGCAAAGCCAAATAATAATTTTTTTAAGTAATAAATAACAAATGTCTCATCAACTTAGATTTCTTCAGGTTATTCTGTTGCGGAACATTTGACGTTGAGGAGAAAATTTAAAATCTGATGAAAAATAGAAAATAAAATTATTGTGAGGGTTTTAGAGCGTCTGTTTTATTACATGGATTTTGTTTCATTTAAGAGAGCGTAATTTCCATGGCTTAGTATTTTACAGCAAACGAATAACATCAAATGATGAATAAAATTAATTTCACTGCTAAATTATTGAAAAGATACATTGAAAAAGAAAACAAAAGAGTTGTCTTCACTTGAATATCAGAATACCTAACCTTTCTGCTAGTTATCTTTTAATAAGGAGTAACTAATATAAACTTATATATTTGATGAGAATATAAGGGCTTATTTTGAAAGCCTTTTGCCTTTTGTATGTAAGGAAAAACAGATTTGTTTAGTAAAAAATATTTCATTTTTTAAAGCATAAAAACTTTCTTACTCATGAAATATTCAGAAATTCTATGGGTACAGTACTCGAATCACAATCAGAATTGGCATGTCCTAGCATTATCAGAATGAGTATAGGTAGTACGCAATACAGTTTGCTCACGTGATGACATTGATTGTTAAATTTATCAAGAAATACAATGAATAGGGTTTTCCAACATATTCAGTGATATAACTGGTTTGTTAAAAGATGTGAATCCTTTTTACAGCCAAAAAGTTCTATAAATAGATTATGACATTAAATTTTTGTTGGGGCCTATTCTTCTAAGCCATAATAAGAATTCTCAGTCCCATCACAAAAATGAATTTCTTGCACAACTTTACGTTATTTCTTATACTTTAGTGCTCAAGTTATTTGTTCATTCAACAAGGTAAATATATCAACGATCACTCAAATGCACTCTTTTACGAAACGATAGCTGGTCTCGTGTTCTTAAGAGCAAAAAACATAATAAACCTAAAAAAAGAAATTTTGGCCTCATTTCTTTATGCAATTCCAGTTTTCTTATATATAGTCAAAACCATGTATCAAAACTAGCTTAAATGCAGTTTATATAGTACATTTTCTATATGATGTATTGCTATTGAGAATATTATTATATTTAAAGTATCATGAACGTAAACAAAACTAAAAAATTTGCATCATATGTTACAGAGTATCTACTATGAAAAATTCAACTATTATAAAAATATATGAATATTAATATAATTTACTTATGACTTTCCTGATATGTGTCCAATAATTTTTTTCAAATTTTACGTTCTTATTTTATTTATCAGAAGTTTGGACATTTTAAAAGTGAAGATCAGAAACAATTTACTGGCAATTTATTCTGTCGGAATATTTTCTTTACGCTTAAAACTTTTAATTCCAATTCAACAGATTAGTTTCAAATTTTGTGAAATACAGACGTAATAAAATTTTCTTTAAAATATCTAAATTACTTATGTTAATTCATATCTGAAAGTAAATGAATTCAGATATATTTAAAAGAAAATGATTATGAATATCAAGGTATTGTTTTGTATAAGAAAATGCTGAGAGTTATACAAAAGATAATGCATTAAATTCCAATCTTATTTCATTTATCAACATTCATCAAAATTTTTGTCATTTTAAAAGTGTAGATAAGAAAATATTTTTAAAAATTTACTGTATGCAACATAAATGATTCTATATTAATTACTCCATATTTTTATGTGTAAGAGAGAATTTTGTTTATCTTTTAAATATTGAAATGTTCATATAAACAAAACTATATGTTTACATAATTTTAAAAACTTCAGTTATCTCTTCAGTGGGTCGATTAAATTGAGTACCATGTTTACTTGTAAACCAAACACTGGGGGTTTCGCGTTAAGCTGACCACCTAACCGACATATGCTTCGCAACCCAGGACCCTCGATCATGAAAACAGCTAGACAACGTAGGCTTTGGCCCAGTATTGGCTGTCGAGCCACTTGAGTTTAGTTTTCAATTTTAAAAACTGACTAAAATATATTCATAATATTTTAGTATATTTGTTAGTTAAAAATTCCAGCAAAATGTTAACTTTTTATACTCGAATTTTCACTTTTCATAGGCATTTCTTCATTAATATAATAATATTATTCATTAAATTAGTCACATTATGTAATCATATTATAAATTGAAAGAGATGAATATGTTACCGAATACATTATTATAATATAATTAGTTAAAAATCCATCTTTGCCAAAATTTTGCAGCCTATCAGGTCCCAAAATTATTAATAACTGTTACTGTTTTATGATATTTTGTTTTGTGTTAACTTTTATTATAAAATGAAAAATATTCTGAGAGTTTCGCTGAAAATATTGTACCGAGCTCCACGGGTTCGTGTTGATTGAGAGTTGAATAAAGCGACCAATTAATGAACACAAGACTTTTATTCGTAAAAACTTCACTAGATAAACGAAATTCCCGCTGTAACAATCACAATTATACAGCTACAATTCGTCAGATACAATAGGAAATAGCTTCCAATCACAGGTCTCAAATACCTCAGACAGAGAACAACTAGCAGTCACAACTAATCGTCTTCACTCACTGACTGTCTTCACAAAAACTCTCTTCTTCCATGTTGGGCTGCGGTATTTATACCTGACTTGGCGGAGAAATCTACCAATTTCGCCAAGGTTCTGGAAGCTTCTAGGCTATCTCGAAAAGTATTGGTCCTAGAGCTTAGGTGATGGATGTTTCCAGAAGTATCGATTTCTCGCCAAGTCGCCAAGAATCTCGCCAACCGCCGCCAAGTCGCCAAGAATCTCGCTAACTGTCGCCAAATTATTAGGAAATCCGCTTTTAAAAGTACAACACGTCTAAATACCGCAATTTTTGCCCAAAATGTGAGAATTTCCGATCTGTCTGAGATATTTTAAGACAAATATAATCATTATTTATAAATTTGTAACAATATGAATGAATTGCTAAGTAATAATTTTTTATTATGAATTGGAAATTTATTTTGATAATAGTTTTAAAAAATTCGGTGTAAAATTATTCTTATAAAAAGTAAATTTTCAAAACAAAGAAATATTTTCTAATAGCTTCTCAAGAAAGCTTTTCTATTGAAAATTTAAAATTCGGTGTTCGAAGTATACTTCGAAAATCTAATCTTTTTCTTCCTCTCTTGGGTTTTTCTCCATTATCTGTTCATTCAAGAAATGACTTTAAATAAAGATATTCTATAAAGACCTAATTCTTTTTTAATATTATTCTTTACACTTTTAAGTATAATATAAAATTTACTGTTCTAGATTTATTATTCTCAATGAGCGTAAACTTTAAAACTGTAAATAAAAATATATGCTGTGATTTAATGTTTTCAGTGTCATCTTAAAATATAAGCTGAATGAAACAGTCACTTTCTTAGTTTGTACCTTAAAACTGAAAAACTAAGTTTTATACTATTTTATTTTATCGATTATTTTATGCTATTTTTGTGCCTTTTTAATAATTGTTTCATACCTATAATTTAGTTAAAAATTAAGTAAAGTTACACCAGATAAACGTTAATATGAAAAAAAAATTCTCATATGTCAAATAAAGCTAGCTTAAAATAAAAAAAGAATGATAAAATATACTTTTTATATGTTTATATTAAACCACTATTATATTATGAATTAAGAATCTTTGAACGTTTCATAGAATTTCATAAAAATTGATATTTTGTGAGAGATTCAAGATCTACATATTGCTCGCTTATTTATATAACTATATTCAAATTAATCAATCAAACAATTATAAAGAATAAAAATTATGAATCCCAAACATGATAATGAGGTAGTGAATCGAAGATGCTAGTAGATGCCAGTATGAAGTCCAGATTTGCTAAAAATTAAATGTGACACGCAGTCTCCTTATCCAACTAAAGAAAATATATTAGTGTATTGGATCCAGAGAAAGAGAAATCCTGAGCAAAGTTGTCCAAGAATGAAGATAAAAAAGTGTGTCCATTATCAAGAATGGAAACGGCATAATTTAGTTCCTAGGCTTTCTTCTGTCATCTATGAGGTGACATATTAAAATGAATCAAGGATTATTTATAGAAGATTTCACGAATAAAGGCTGTTTTCAATACGTTTTTCGCAGAATGTAATGATATCAAGATCTGTGACAAGGTGCACAGATCGTGGAGATAGAACCTTAATCAAAGAGAATGTCCGATCAGTCTATATTAAATCCTAGTTCACCAAAATCAAGGGATCTCGAATTATTTTTATAGGGAGAAAACTAAGAAACCATTATTAGCCTTTCAGTGTCTCAGAGATCAAATCATTATGACAATGGAGAATCAAGGATATACACATGATCAAATTGGTTGAGATGATCAATCGAATTGATTAATATTATACGTATCTCATCCATAACTATAACTGGAGAGAGAACTATAATTGGCATGTGGTATAGAAAAAAGATTGTCAGTTTCTCAGGGATGGACGTAGGGCCTTTATTCATTTTAATGCAAATAGCGTACTTTCAAATAATTTTATCAGCGATTTTCTAGAAAATGAAAACTTTTCGCCAGATTGATTGAACTGACGTCTAAACCTCAAACTGTAGGACTTTTTGAAGCATATTTGGGAATACAATTTACCATTTCCTCCACGAACCATCCAACTTTATTTGTTTTTTGATTCTGATAAGTATTACACCTGATCATGTATATTATAAATATTGAAATATATATATTAATTTATTAACCTCTATTTAAGCCAAATTACAATAAAATAAGACCTGTAGTCTTGAACGTAATTATCAAATTTGAATGTTCTCATTATTTTGAAAATTAATGCATTAAAATAAGCTTGTAATCTTTTCTTATATATTTTAATAAATTCATAAACTTACAAAATATCAATTATTGTTTGTATATTAGGCATCAAAGAACTTTATATGGAAATTTAATGAAAATTGAAATTAGAGATATGAAAAGATTATTTTGGAAATTAAGAAGAAAATAAATCACATTTCCTCTTAGTTTAAACTTTCCATTAACTAGTTTGTTCTATAAAATTCTCTGCAGATGTTATTTTAATATTTCAAAAACTATTTTTGACAAAACTGACTTGAAAAACTTATTTTCTTTCGAATTCT
Source organism: Latrodectus hesperus (assembly GCA_037975125.1). Classification (NCBI taxonomy): domain Eukaryota; kingdom Metazoa; phylum Arthropoda; class Arachnida; order Araneae; family Theridiidae; genus Latrodectus; species Latrodectus hesperus. The sequence continues at coordinate 31,633,442 of CM075856.1, read as the reverse complement.
TTACAAATCTTGTAATAATAAACAAGTTTTATTTTACAAAGGATTCCAAGTACATTTTTTGTATGCTTAACCTTGTAAAATTCAGTCGTGGACGTAAGAAATGACTCTGGGATACAATGAATCACTGTTTACTTTCCTAACACGAGCTGATACTTTGTATCACTAAAAGTATGGGTGTAAATACGCTTTTCTTTCCAAGTTCTCTTGTGTTTTTTTCTTTTCCTAAATGACAACTTTAAACTTACAAAATAGAGGTCTTTTATTTTGGATCTGTCACAAACATGCGTTTTTCTTAAAGTAACGATATTTTTCTAGAGATGTAAGTTCGTATTTTATCTGATGTTAGATTATCTTAGTACATTTTTCCAGATTTATGAAACTTCACAGGAGGTGCTTTAGAGGAATTTCAATTGTTATTTTTAAATTGATATGGCTTTTCTGGTTCGCTGGTAGCATATGTTTAGTGCCTTATATAATATGAAAACATATTTTGGCAATACTTGTTTGACAAAAGAAAAGTTACAAGTTTTTTAAAAGATATCAAACAAAATCCCTTTGTAGGATTTTGTTGCTTATTTATTCTTGTTTCAACATTTATCATTTAAAAATTATTACAGGAAAGTTTTAAGAGAAATTTAAATTTTACATCACACATCTAAAATTATATATATATATATATATATATATATATATATATATATATATATATATATATATATATATATATATATATATATGTATGTATGTTTAAATTATATGGGTTTAATTATATTGAATCATCCTGGAAAACAATTTACTTGATATATATAAAAGGCCATATAATACCACAGATCTTTGGGTTTCTTCTGTGTGTAGTATCAAGAATAATAAATAGTTGGACACACTATAACCTAGTGATGGGATAGCTGATTTCAGAGAGGAAGGTCCCGGTTTTAAACTAAGGAACTATGGAATGAGCGAGATGTTCTTTTGGTTTCTGCACACATCTGTTGGGGTAGGTATATCACTCAACATACAGCCTAACTGCTTAAGGCTGTGTCAAGGCATTTTTGCGTCCACTGCGTAAATTGCCTTTTTGGTAGTACTTTTCAGAGAAAGTCGGCCATATTTCCGTGAAACGAGGGAAGAAATTCGGTAATCTACAAAGTCTTCACTCCGACAGACATGCAAACAGCAGGAAAGTCACAACACCCAACTTTTGTTATTCAATCAGTGGTTGTGATCTTTTTCCTTGAAAAACGCTATGATATTACTTGGATACGGTGGGAGTTTCCAGGTTTCCTTCGTTGTGAAATGGGAACGGGGTATTTTATCTAACAAAATTTTTCCGGAAGGCAATTTATGTGGTGACTTTAAAATGTGTTACAAGATATTTACTAGTTATGTTGACCTTTAAAAGATGTTAAAACAATGTAAATCTAAAGCTGGTTTGTGTTAATGATAGGACTATATTCTCCGGAGTGGAAGATGTCCGTGTTTCATCACCGCCATTGTTGAAACAATTTAACGTAGATGTGTTATCAGTTTTCTATATAATTCTGGGAGTAGAGATTGGGAGTTTTTCGTGTTTTTTCTTTTCACACAGAAATATGAGCATAAGTACAGGAACATAAATCTTATTTTTATGTCACAAGAAATAAAGAAAAAAACAATGTTTATTGAAAAATATTGAATTAGTATAATAAATCATTTAAGTTATATCAGAAAATACTAGATTATATTGATAGCTCTAATTTATACTAGTTTGTCTTTCATGAAAGTCTAAAATTGATATTTGTATAATATTTCCAGTACCTCATCGCTGTTTATGAATATCAGAAACCTCTATCAACTTACTGATGGAGGCATATTTAATCTCATTACAAAGTTAGAAAACTGCTGTTAACAGAATGGTTAGCTTTTTGCCTTTGATTCAGCAGTTCGATTCCCACTAATTTGTAATATTGTACTGATTCAAAGTGCACATTAAACTGTAATTCTGGTTCTAATTTATAATATTAAATGTTGTCTCTCTACTGGACAGACTAAATTAATACATGTGTAGTAAAATGAAATAAAAGTAGATACATACAAATGTATAAAACAATAGTTATGACGAAGTTTGACCCGTGATTTGTGACCATAATATACTTAAGAAAAATAATATGCATTGCACAGTGCATAAATCTCATATCTTAAGTAATTTTCAAGTTTTTAATAATCTTTTGGTTGCTCAGATTATTTTCCGTGCTTATTTTTCGTGCAAATAAATGATCTCTATCCCCATTATTAAAGATAAGAAGATCAAAAGGATGAATTATTTACTCAAACTAGACGTTTATAATTAATAACGTATAGATGATCGTGATTGTCTAAAGTCACGAGAAATTGATTTTGCAATTTAATTTCCAACTTTTTTAAAAACATTGCAATGGAAATTGGCTCTTTTAAATTTATATAATTTTTTTTTGTTAACTGAAAATGGACTTCGAAGTCATGTCTTGTATGTGAAGCAATCCATTAACAATCATTTCTTCGTGTGATCGTGATATTTTAAAACAAGTTACTCTGCTCTATTTTTCTTTGAACGATAAATTCATTTCTTAAATTTACCAATAAAAAAATCTAGTTAATGTTAAGATAATTTTAAGAAGTTCTCAAAATGATCCAACATATATTTATTATTTGTTATACTTTAAAAAGCTCTTAAAAGTTTTAAAGCTAAAGTTTTAATTTTTAGAAAATTGGTCCTTAAAAGCACTTTTGTAGTAATATATTGTATCCTTAAAGCTAAATTTTGGAAAGATTATGAAAGAGAAACTACTTGATCCAATGCAATAAATTTGATCTAATATCATAAATTATTTGACCACACACATCAAAACATACAAAAATACACACATTTTAATTTCAACAAAAATTAACTTGTGTGTGGTGTTTGCATTTAGTAGAAATTTCTTAAAGTGATAAATATATAAAGTAAAAAAATAGATTAAAATGTTTTATCTGATTTTTATTCGTGTCAAAATTATGAATCAAATATGGTGTTCTTATGAAATACATTTTCGTATTTTTATTATACGGAAAAGTATGTATTTGTGGAAATTTTAATGTTGTATATAATAACAGTGAACCGATTTGTGGAACGGAGAAAACAGATAACTTTGAGTTCAAATCATGAAATACATATAACAGAGCATAATAAATCTTTCCGATTTTAAAAGTAAATTGTTTAATAGCCTGTATAGTTATAACGATGCATTGATATAGATTTGGATATTTTAATGACTTACTATGTCTTTTTCTTTGGTGTAAGAATACGACATAATTTATAGCACATAGCCTCCATGTATTATGGTTCAAATTCTACTTTATATTCTTGAAATATTAAGTAGTTTTTTTTTCATGGCTTATCACATGTACTTGATCTGTGAATGATAAACCCTTTCTTTCTTTATGTATAACTGAATTCTTACGTAAAGAAACATAAATAGAGTTTATATCAAAATAACAACCGTGTGTATTTGGCATATAATTTTCTATTGATGGCGAAAATTCATGTTAATTTTGGCGCCATATTTGTGTTTATGATTTCATCTGGATTCAACACATATACTGAATACTAATGACAATTCACTTACTAAAAAGTAAAATACACTATTTAAGTTATTAATTCTTACATCTTATATACTTTATTAAAAGATAGCTTTACCACATGATGGCTTAAAATTTTTCTGGGTACTTTTAGCAAGTTGGCGATTTAAAAAATATAAAAGTTTTTTAAAACAATTTAAATTTTCTATAGAATTTCACTTTACCTCCGAAATTTGTAAGTCCAGAAAGTAAAATAAATAAATGAAAAAGCAATATATACTCATTTGTTTATTACATGGATAATATTACCCATTTCGTTTTTAAATAATGTGTGAAAATCTACATTATTGGAATAGAAATTACAAAATTGAATTTTTCTGAAAAATAAGTATAAAAAAGAAAAAAGGCATACTGAGAAAATCCACAGTGATGAAAATGAAATATTTTCTGCTAGCTAAAATTTGAGGTTTATGTATCTCATGAAACCCAATATATAAAATTTTAATTAAGATCGAATATGTGACTAGGTGCCATCCGATTTGAATAATCATCTCGGATTCACTAATCTCAAGTTAATGTGCTAAATAAAATGGCGACTCAATAAGTGAAGGTCTTTTTTTTTCTTCTGAGGCAACTGCCCAGAAACTCGAAGCAAGAAACCAGAGACATCCCACATATCTAATCAAGGACGACATCGAGTTATAAATCGTTTCTCTTTTTTTTCTTTATGCTTTATTTGGCTACAAATGTTTGAAAACTAACGCATCCCTGATAACAACCGTGAAGAATTGGGGAAAAAAATACAGCGGGAGACAACAAAACAGCATGTGATACCCTAGTCATAAACTGTCATCTCTAATACTAAGCAAAGATGGTTGTGTCGCCATGTTTGTTCTCATTTTTCTTCTAATAATCTCCAGCTATTTTTCAGGAATTATCGCTAGAACTGAATGAAATTAAGTGTCTATTGAATTAAATAGTTTATTAATATTGTTTAAAACACGGTGAATATATCATTCTTAATTAAATTCTCTAGTTCTCTTAATGGAATTATTACTCTTAATCAAATTCAAGAATTTCAAAAAGTATTATTTTTTCGAATGATTTGTTTGCATACTCATATATATGTATGTGTATATATATAATATGTGTGTATGTATATGTATGTGTAATATATATGTGTGTATGTATATATAAATCGTCAATTAAAGTAAATTTTATAAGCATCAAATTTACCTAGAAATATTTATAATTGTGGGTAATTTTATAAGTAATTTTGTTATTTTATAGCAGTGAGATAAATATTTTAATTTACGAAATAAAAGCCCATTTTTGTTTCTTTGACTAACTTTTCTTTAGAGTTAGCAGCCGAACGTTTAGCACTCGGGTCTTCAGTTCACAAGTTCGTTTCCCATCACAGGTCTAGCTGTAGTGGTCGAAATTTTAAACTATAGTTTCCATTCTAATTAGCCCTGTTGTGTAAAAAATGATCATTGAAGAGCAAACAATTAATGATTATCATCAAAATTTTGTATTAGCTTTTACGTTTTTTCCTCAATACATGAAACGTCAACTATTAATAATATTTTTGTAAGAAGTATGTATTAAATATTTTTATTTTTTACGGGAAATTAAGAATAAGAACAGCAGTAACAGATTTTCATGCATTGAAGAGTGAATTTAAAGTAAGTTAACCCATTCATTTTCATTCGTGTGTTGATCCATCTAATTCAGTTGAGATAGTAATAGAATAATGTACATGATATTTTTTAAATTAAAAAACCTGAAAAATTTTTTTTAAATCTTTTAATAACAAAAAAGAGTTAGTTTTTTTATTTGTTTTTGTAATTAAGTGCCAAAGAAAAGTTTCACTATCTCATTTGTAAAAGTAATAATTTTATATATTTTACAAACCTTTACTCTCAAGTACTATTCCAATTTTGTTAATTAAAAGTATGGAATATTTAATTTATTTGTGCTAAACAAAGTATTTCGTCAGTTTTACATAAATTTAGTTTAATGAACTTGTAAATTTATTATTTGTTTATGAATTTAAGTTCATTTTAAATAATATTTTAATGGAGATTCATAGATTTAATATCAACGCATTGTAGATGTACTCATTTTAATGTGGAAACGTATTATAAATTATCTGATTGGTAATTTATTGATATAATCATTGTTTTATTTCATACACGATTACTTGAAAATAAATCTTCCTGTCATAGAAATACAATATTTTATGCATTTAAATGTCTCGTAATATGTAGTTTAGGGTAAAGAAACTATTAATTAAATAGTATATCTCTTTATTTAATTGTATTCCAGAACTCAAAATACGAAAATTTCATAACATATTTAAAATAAAAAAATGTCCTTAAACTTGAAAAGATGTGTAATAACAAAACACATCTTAACTGAAAATAAAAAACTAGCTTTGATTAGAAACCAGGCCATCATATCAACGATTCGTGGTTCGAGTCCTAGGTTGGGCTTGGATTTTTGTAGGGTTTTGAGATCCACTTTAAACTGTAGATCCTGGTCTAATATTCTCTGGTGAACAAAAAACGACCATTGAGCAAGAAACAAACTAATGTTATCTAAAAATAACGAAATTAATATAAAAAACATGTGAGTTTTTCGAAAACAAAACTAAAAAAGTATTACGAGTTTTCTTCTTTGAAATGGCTTCAACTCGATACTCCAACAACAATATGACAAGGGAATAAATTTATTGCTGATAAATGCATTTTGCCGAAAAGAGCTCTGTTGAGAAAAATAGCGGTTTATAATTGTATCTCAGATGAATTAATTAATGCTGAAATAATGCAGTGCTGTTTAATGGTAAACATTTATTGATTGTGATACTTAATTGTAATACATTTATTTTGATCTTGAAATTTAATAGAATGTATACTTTAAAATGAAATTCTTTCTCAATCTGAGCAAATATTCTAATTTTAGTTAAATTGTCAAAACATTCGTCGAATCGGTTTACATTCGTCGAAACAAACATAATTTCAAAAAGATACATTCTTATTAGGTATAAGGATCAAAATATAACCATTTGATGGGTGAATTTTCTCATATTATATCGAGATTGCTTAAAATACACTTAAAGCTAACCTATCTTTATGCGACAAATTCTTCAAATATTTTTATTCTTTGTAAGCATTTTAAAAAAATGATTTTTGTGAAAGAAAAAAAAACTAATCTGAATGAAAAGAATTTTTTAAAAAAGAAAAAAAAACGTATATTGAAGGTCCAGATTAAAAGCGTCCAGGAATAAATAGCTTATTGTAAGATATAAAGAGAAATGAAAATTAAACACAAAATACACACACACACACACACACACACACACACACACACACACACACAAGTTTAAATAAAAGCTACTGATATTTTAAGAAATTTACTAAGATATGAATGTGGATATATATCTGATTACAAGAATTTTATAATATAAAATTAATCATTAATTTTCTCAAATTTCTTTTATTTATATATATTTTTTAAAAATAACGCATGGAAAAGCATTACTGTTTTTATTGGCTTCTTTTCAAAATTTTACGAGGTAATAATTTTAAGAATCAAGAAATATGTTACGAAAGCTGTGACTTTACGTCTTCCTTAAAAAAGCTCTGTAAATGCAGAAATGTCTTACTTTTAAAAAAAATTGTGGTATTTTATTATATTCTAAATATCAAAAAATTAAATTCCAGTGGCAACTGCTAAATTAGCTAGGAAAAGGGTAATACAAAGTTTTCTCTTAGACAGAGCTTTTTTAAAGCTCATAAATAACTACCTTTAAAATAGAAAATAATTTATTAGCTTTTAAAGTAAAGCAATTAGTTAACTTGTAATTATAGTGAATTAAGGATGATAATTGTTGTATCATTGAATATTTTTTAAAATTAAATTTTGAAATAAAGTGTTTAAAAATTATTTATCAAAGTTATTCAAAAGTAAGCTTAAACTTATTGTGGAATATTCGTAACAATTTCATTGATTTTAATAGAATATTTTTTATCAAGAAGTTAAATTTTTATGTAATTTATTAAATATATTTAATTTTATACACTTCAATGGTTTTGAGTTAAATTTTAATTTGGGAGTAAAGATGAAGAAAATAAAATATGTGTGTGTTAACATCTAATAATATAAGGTTGAATAAAATTAATGTTAATAATTTACATGCTGCAAATAAGATTGTCATTATATATTGTCATTCATTTCATAAATTAATTCGTGCTTCATAAGCCAATTTTCAGAAATTGAAAAGCACCATAGAAGCTAAAAAAATTTCTTAAAAATAAATATTTTGTAAGAAATCAACTTGTCTTAAAAAATAGTTTCGATAGGATATAGGATTATTAGAAAGTACCTATAAATTTTAATTATTTATAAAGTATGAGTTCACAAACGTTATTCGATCAATATTTTCCTATTTCAAAATCTATATATATATATATATATATATATATATATATATATATATATATATATATATATATATTGCATAATCATATTTTCTATATATGTATTGGAAAATGCATTTCAAATTAAGTATGGAAGAAAAGAACATTTAAAATTTTTTCTTAAAAATATAATAATCCATTCCATTAAGATACATTAAGATCAAACTAGTTTATTTCAAAAGAAGTTTTTCTACATTGGTTTATTATTTTACCTTATCTAAGGATAAAATAATAATCGATGAAATTAAAAAAAATTAAGTTACATGCGTTTTATATAAAAATGTTTCCTCAAAAATGGAAAGTTTATTCTTGAAGTTTTGGAAGTCTACTAATTTTTTTTCATTTTTGAAAATACTGAATTCATTTCCATAGGGACTCATCCTCGAAATTCAAAAAGCCATGGGTTGGATTTATAACTTTCAATATGGATATATTTCTAGTGGCTGAAAATCTATTAACCGATGTTCTGGTAGTCAGCTTTCGTATAAAAATTTGGTAGAGTCATCCTTCGATAGAGAAAAATTATATGACCATAAAATTTGGAAATCGTTTCAAATTCCCTTGAAAACGCTTATGCAATTTAATTAAAAATTCATTCTTTCTTATTTAATGTTTTTTAATATAGAATTGTAACTCATGTTCTTAATTAAGATCAATAATAGGAGGAAATTTATTTATCCATTGAAGATTTGTGAACATTTCCTACTAGAAGGTTTCAAGGAGTTTGTTTAAATATTGTGCTACCCTTCTCTTCTTTTCTATCTGAATATTATTCACGATGACCTGCTTTTTAATTTTCATTTTTCTTCAGAAAAATTTAAATATTTATTTTTTACGGAAATGTGTTATTTAAAATAAAAGTTGGTTAAATACATGCACAGAAAATTAACACAAAATGTTTCCTTTAGTAAAATTCCATTCACTTTAGAGAAGCAGCAGTCCTCTTTGCTAAATTAAATTTTAAGTATCAAATGTTATTATTGAAAAAACTTATTATATATATATAAATATATATTAATAATTTATTTAAAATTTTTGCTTGAATATTTTTAGCACTTTATTCGGATATATTTTACAGTAATTAAAAATTTTAAACTTACGAAACCGAGTAACTTGCAATAAGAAGTTAAATTTTGTGAATAACTTTTCTTACATTAACAGTTTAAATTATTGGATATGGTTATAAATTTCCTTATAAGTTAACATCTTATAATATCATTATTATATGTTATCAGATACTTCATATTCATATGCATATCAAATTATATGTAATATAAATATGGCATATTCATTGAATTACATTGCGTTGCGTCGCATACAAATTAAAACTTTTATACTGAAGTTAAATTCTGTGATAAAAATTGCTTCAAGGTGAATTTCAATTACATATGAAAATTTGTAGTGAAAATAAGAAAATTTCACTAACATTGTTATTATAATTGAAATTAAAAGAGGTATATAATTTTATCACTTTATTAATATAGAAAAATTTAGAAATTATTTTTGTGACATGATTTTAAGATAGTGTGTATTCCAAATAGAACCCGCGTGCTAACGAATTTGTTATGTTTAATTTTACTCTAAATGTCTTATTATATTGAAAAATAATAATGATAAACATAAACACGGTTTTCCTATAAAAATATCAAAAATATTTACACCTACAAAAATATTTTTGTTATTCTATTTAATCAAACTGAAAAATTAAGAATATTTTCTTGTATTCTTCAATTATCGATAATTTCTTTTATGTGTATTTAGTAAGAAATATTTATTTTTCATTATCTTATAATCAATTTCTTATGCAATTATTGACATTGCTTACAAATTTTAGAAACAATTGCAGTGCTACGATCATACTTTTCCATTAGTTAACTCTACACTTCTCTAGTCAAGTAATTCGTACATTGGCTCAAATATCTAGAAATATATTTGCGACAGATGCTTCTTTTCCAGTTCACCTATGTCAACTTCAAGCCTTAAGCAAATATTTATTTAAGTTGGCACTTTCCTCTCCTACTTCACACCAAGTCAGACAGTTTCATTTCAGTTCAGTTCTCCCTAACTTTTAACTCCATACTTCAACACTAACTTCAATTAACTTGAAGTTCTAAGAGTGCTTAACGATTCCAATTTATTCTTCCATATATATCTAGTATGCTGTTCAATTAATTTAATTATCTATGCAATCGAGTAACTTCTGAAAAATGATTAACTCTTCAATATTTTCTATTAAAAGGTAACACTATATTAAATTACTTATTTCAGCATAAAGATTATAAACTTAAGCATGGACGTAACAGAATTAACGAGATAATTAATATAATAAAATCAGTGGTAAACATTAGAGATTTTAACAATTCTGACACTATTTTTGATTAATGTGGGTATATAAAGGTAAATAATATTGTTTCCAAATCTGGGCAATAATAACTTGAATACAATTATAAAATGTTTAATAAGCATATATATATTTATATAGAAACAGAAAATGAGAATGGGGTTTTCACCTTTAAGAATTTTTTTAACATTCATATAGCATGTTTATTATTAAAAAATAGACAATTTCATAATATTACATTAAAATTTAACAATGTAAATTATTTAACCTTTTATTCACGATTAGGAATTTTAGTTTTATTCATTAGATCAGTAATTTTATATTTTGTAAATTTAAAATTTTAACTTGTTTTATGATTCAAAATTTCTAGATATATTTTTTGCATCATAAATGGATCTAATATTGAGTCCTTTTTCCATTTATTTATTATCACATAAAGTTGTAAATTAGGAATAAAAATGTAAATATTCCAAATAAGAATAGGAGTTTTGTGTTTTAAGTGTCGAAGTTTCAATAACTTTTTTGACAATTATTTTATATATTGAATAAATTTCCTTCTTTAAATTTTCTTTAACTTTTTAAAAATTTTAAATTGTATTGTGTGTTTAAATTTTGTTATTAAATTTAACTTTATGAATTTTGCTAAACGTATTATTTCCAAACTTCTTTGATAGTAAAGGATATTTTTTTAAAAACGCAGAAAATGATTTATTTTTTTATTAATTTGTTTCTTGAGAAAACATTGAATATTTTACACGCACATAAATCCTGAGCAATAAAAGTTAAAAATTATTTTGTTTATTTGCATAATTATACAATACTTTGTTCATAAATAATTTAAAATTTGCATTATAAATAACTAGATGTGTAAATTCGTTTATTTAATAATCTTTGGAAAAAACTAAAGCGGAGAAATTATGCTTCTTCAAAAGGCCAATAAATATATTTATATTTAGATATGAATCTTCCTTCATGAATTGATTTTATTGATTTTTATAAGATTTTTCAATTTAGTAGAACAATCGATCTATAAAAGAACAAGGATCTATAAATTATAGGCTTTATTTAATCTTCATTTTAAATGAAAAATTAAATTTGCTTGTGAAAGTAATGTAAACAATTTACGCATAATATTTTTTCCATTTCTTTCGAAAATGGAAAAAATCACTTTCATAGATATGATTTTTAGTATTAATAGGAACTGTGGTTTTAAAGGCAGAAATAAGGATTGACAATAAACATTGATAGCTAAGACAAATGGGTTCAAGTTAAGCTATCAGCAGAAATGTTGAATACATTTTGTGCAGGCTAATGTTCCATTATTATTTTTTTGCAAGACTGGACTTAAACCATACAAAATCAGCTGATTAAATTAATGTAAGGCATAACATTCAAAATTTAATGCTTCCTCGTGTAAATAAGGAAATGTAGATGTTTTTCTCTTAGCGAATGCTTTGTATTAATCAGATTTTCCTTTCTGTTTTCTTAGGAATTGTTTTTATAAAAATAATACTCGTAGTGTGTGTTATGCGTAATATTATATATAGTATTAATTACTATGCATTATTATATTATATTCCTGCATTGGAAATAATTACAGAAAGTACAGTAATTGTCCTAAAAGAAATTCGTAAAATATGGTTGAGTAACCTAAATAAATTTCTTTATGCATTGGCACCTTTTATATTTCTTCCAATATATAAATAAATATATATACAGACTTGAACATTTCCTACGTAATTCATAAAGTTTCATTTCTCTCACGAAGTGGTTAAAAATGGAGTCTTACAGGTCTTTTATTAAGGGAAAGAGTAAAGCAGTCTTAGATGACTCGTTACTCATTCACGTTTCACGACACACCCATCATCACCGTTACACCCACGGACTCGTAGAACTGACGATCATGAAGATTCTCAAAAGTATCAAAGATCAGTTACATTGCACAAAATGACCTAACTTCCAGACCACTCAGAGTTTGTTTACTCTACTGCTTATAAAATGTAGTAAATATAAAAAAAAATTCTAATACCAGATAACCCAAAATCTAAATCGTTGTTTTACTATCGAGTTGATTTTCATGTATGAGTCTGGATATGTTGAGATTTTTGAATAATTTCATTGTCTTTTTATGTAAAACGTATTGTTTTGGAAACACCTTATATTTTGCTCATGTAATTAAAATTATTTAAGCTTATTGAGGTCCTAAAACTCTTTGATTTTATGTTATATAATAAAAAAAATATTTTAACAAATATAATATTTTTCATCAATCAACTGAAATTAGAAATTGGCATATGTTGCTTAGCATTTCTGTTCGTATTTCAAATGAATTATTGTGGAAGTTGTAAATCATTAAAATATCTAGAATCAAAAAATTCAAATATTTTGCGATCAGGTGGCAACATTTGCCAAGCTGGCAACGATTTGTTACGCTCTGTTCCTCAATTCAACCATTGGTAGATTTAAATGTCATTTTGAATACGAGTGCTTGTGGTATGGAATCCACTACAAATGTTAGATTAATGTCTAATTATATTTCGGGTGAAAAAATAAACGCTTAGCTAAACTAATCAAACTTACTGGCAAAAATTTAGTTTTAGATAAACATAAATCTGAATACGTCAATTTGCTGCTTAGAGTATTGAATTGTATGCAGGTAGATTTCTAGTTGTTGAATTGTACAGTAGAAAATTCGAAAGCGTTGCTTACGATATTACAGGTTATTGTTGACAATTTAATAGTAATAAAGGTATAAAAATTACTAGTGAACGCTTGATAAAGGACATCTTATGATGTATCTTAATGGATATTTTTGTATATATAATGGTATATAAATGCTAAATCAAATATGTTTCCAGAATCAAATTTTATTTTTACTTATTATTCTTTATGCTTTAGGGCTTATAAGCATTATTTCGTCATTAAAGATTTCAAAAGTTGCTATATAATTGTTAAATAGAAAAAGTTTCACATATATTTTTTTCAGACATCATAAAAATTTTATATAAACTGTTTTAACAATTGCTTAGAAAAATTTTCTCGATTAAATTAACTGGACTCAATTAATTGATTTTTATATTCGATTTTATAAAATTCGCAATTGGTGATAATTTTCTGGAATGTTAGCTTAAGGCATGTGAGTTATTTTGTTAAAATGAAAATTAGCTCCGGTCTTGTGGTCAGTAAGTGACAGATTCAATTTTTATCTCTTCTGCATTTAGGGATTTCAAAACTATTTTAGATAATCACTATCAATTGTATTAGCTCACATGGGCAGAAAGTGATGTCTAGTTGAGAATTTAATTCAATTACCATTCTTTTAAATGTAATCTTTAATTGCAGAGGTTATTCAAAATCAAGTTCTAATATACCTACGAATCATAATTTCTGAATGACTTATTAGCTTTTATTTATTCTTTAGGACTTTTATTCCCTTCATTTTTTTCTTTGAAAGAGCAGCAAAATTTGTTTTATGTTAATATTGGCCCAAAAATGTCCTTATTAGTATTTTAGTTTTTAATATATTAGATATAATTCTCTACTCAAAAATTAAATTTTTCCCTTTAAACTCAGATTATATTCTTTATATAAATGATACTATAAAAAATAGGTAATAATGATACTATAAAATATTAGCTGAAGCATGCCATCCATAAATACTATTCTAAGAATAATAAAGCAGAAAATGTGAAGAATATGCTAGTAAATATGCAGAATCAGTAAGATTTTGTTAATATAGTAAATTTTACCTAGTACTTAATGTATACTCATATATAATAGGTATAATAAATTTTTCTTTACTAATTAAACATTTCCACTATTGTCAAGGAATTTTTCCTTGATATTGGATATTCAAAAGAACTTCCATAATGTTTATTAAAATATTACCTCAAGGATGTTCCTTTTTTATAGAATATTCTATAAGAATATTTTATTAAACTATTTTTATAAAATTCTTTTTATTGAATATTCTTTCTTAAACAACGAACTATTTTTATATTGTTTAAAATATATAATATTCAATGAATGTAAACAATTATACTAAATTATCCAGTAAAACTGAAGATGTTAAAATCACAAAATAAATGTCATATGTTGCTGGAGGGTAAAATTTGAAATACAAAGCATTTCCCTGGAGCTACACCAAAACAATAGAGAAAAAATCGTAGAAAAGTTTAAAAAAATGATGAGAAAGTATTTACCAAGAATATAGTTGAAAAGAAGTATGTGTATAGAAAAGAAGGATGCAAAGTATATGGGGTCATTAAAAACTTTTTCCACAAGTTTCACTATTTGTAGAAATGATAGCCACACATATCAGCTAAAAGATTAAAGGACACCTGAAATTTCTTATAGAGAAAAAACATTTGAAGATACAATCTTAAAAGGAATGTGATAAAATTCAAATATTATTTTATAAGCTACTAGTTATTTTAATTTTTAATTAAAGTTTTAATATATCAGGTCGTTTCTGAAAAGAATTATTTACTCCAAAAGTGCGTTCTAATATTTATTTAGTTTAATAGTTATAAGTCTTAAAATAAAAAAAGTCGAGGAACAAATTTATAATAAATATTCCCGAGCTAATTAGAAATTTATTATCATTCTTAAATTTTTAGCATTTTGAAAATTTATAAAGCATGAACGCAGTTTCAGAAACAAAAAAAAATTAAATAATATTTCTAATTGGACTTTTTTCTTACTGAATGAATTACTTTTTGAAAATTGAAGTAACAAAATATGCGTAAATCAAAGAGCATTTTGATTTAAGAGAACCATAAATTAAAACGTTAAAGTTACTAAAAAATTTTCTCTTTTCTTATTTTTCTTTTTACTTTTAGATTATACTTTTTGAAAAAGTTAACCAAATGTTGAGAGATTTTATTCTGAAGGAATTCAATGCCCTATCATGCATAAAAATTAAACAATCATTTATAAAACAATTTAATTTTCGTTTGATTATTGTAAGAGATTTTAAATTAAATTTTTCTATGGTGGTTAATTTTTTGGAAAGATTTTATCACATTCAAAAAATTATTTATTATTTAAATTATTAGATATTTTAGAAGAGTAAATATTCTCCAAAATTGTCTATTTTTGTATTCAAAATTTATACAAAAACTATGGACAATCTTTTATTTTACAAGAGTTATATTCAGAATATCAAATATGGGACTAAGCAAATAGTATGAAAGATTCTGAGTGGGTGTGAGACCACATTAAATATATACAATCTTGGAAATATATAAAAAACTGATTTATTATAATTATTATGTCTGATAACTCCTTAAAAAACCAACTACTTACACAAAAGAATTTTTCATTTTTCCCTTAAGAAATAGTTAAAAGAAATTGTTTCGTAACACTTGTTACTTTTTTAACTAAGCATATGCTAAAAATATTTTTATTCTCTTCAGATTAAATATTTTTATGATAGTGAGGAAGTTTTTACATTTGAATAAAAAATGGGCAATCATTTATTTTACAAGTTATATTCGAAATATCAAATATTATAAACTTATCTTTCTTCATTTAATAGTAGAGAATAGTTCTATGAAAATACGTTTACTATTCTATTAAATATATTTTACAAATTTATTATTCTCGTGCATAACTTAAAAATTGTACTAGTTTCTGAGGCCTAGGATTCTTAAATACAAAAAATGAATAATTGTAAATATTCAAATTTTTGGATGATTTTCGATCAGAAAAGTTTTAGCCCAATAATAAGTGCTGTAAATAAATGCGTATGTTAGATTACAACACATTTAAAATATGAACTAATTAAAACAATTTTTTAATTTTTTATGGACTTGTAAATTTTTACTCTAAGATAGTTGCAGTTATAATCAACTTGCTTTAAACTTGTGCAATATGCACAATTAACAATCGTCTAAGATGTTTCATTTTAATTATTTCTGAAACTTTGAGTTTTTTGTATTATTGACTTTGAATAATATTTAAACAGTGAGTTTTCAAATTTTAATGTATTTTATATTTGAAAATATTAAATTTTAATGTAAACGGAAAAATAGAAAAATAGTTATAAATAAAATTGCGCGGGTATTTTTCATTACTCATTTCATATGAAATAAAATAAGGTTGTATTTAAAATGCACTTTATTTTCCTCAGTCAACATTTAAATAAATTAAGCTTATAATAATCATGTTAAAATTAAACTTTGAGCAAGTTACTGATAATTGAATGTCAGATTTACTGATAAATTAATGTTAAAAGACTTCAGGCTAGAATTTACTATGCCAGAGATCAGAAAAACTAAAAATATGTTCAAATAACACTTTCATTTTAAATATATAAAGTGAAAGTGTTATTTGAACATATTTTTAGTTTTTCTGATCTCTGGTATAGTTGATTCTATCCTGAAGTCTTTTACATAGATAAGCTCACATTTAATGAAGATTAGATTAGCATTTATATATTAAACTTGTAAGAATTCTTTATTTTAAAATAGTCTGAATAATTTAATAAGTTTAATTTGTTCTGACGTGTCAAGAAAGAGTTCAGTATTCCACAGCTGAAAATTTCTTTTATTTTTTACTTAATGAAAAATAAAACTGATATAATGAAAAAAATAGAAAGAAATTTGTCAAATTTCTTTCTATTTTTTTCTATAAAGTATAGCACACTACTTTATATCTGAAGTATTCATCTGTCTATCAAAAAGGAAGAAGGTAATTTCTTCCCTTTCTGGTTTTGAATTTTATCAATATCTGATTTCATGTATGCATTTTTTAAGATAGATGCGTTGCCCTTTTTTATTTTCTGAATACAGTCTGCAACATATCAAATTCTCTTTCCTTTGAAATCTTTCTTACTTTTTACGAACTCTGATCTTGAAGTCCCATTAGTTTCTCCATTTGAATATAAGTTACGATTTCCTGTGATGCTTTTTAGGGTGTTATTTTTGTAATGAATTTGTTTTTTATTTATGATGAATTTGTTTTTATTTGTTTAGTTGTATTTTGAAAATTAAATTCTAGTTATTTTTGATTCCCAGTTATATCGGTCATATAGCATATAAAACTTGTTCTGTTCTCTTAAAAATGGATTGTTTTAAAATTTAATTTCCAAAAAGCATTGTAACTATTTTTATAAAGATTCTGAAAATGCCAGAATTTCAAAGATGCTTATATTTTTGTTTCTAAATGTTATTTAATGTATGAAATATATGTAAGAAAAAATAAATAAAATGAATGTATGTAGACTCAACAAAAATGAAAGTAAAATTTGCTGATTTTGATGCAAAATTGCTCCAGTAAAAATTCACGTTATATAGCAATTTTATAATTTAAAATCAAATATTAATTTTTTCATAAAATTATATGTTTACATGCATCTAATTCATTTACACAAATTTCTAACGCACTCTTCTTATATATATACTCATACGTTATTCCAAATTATAATTTAATTGAAATATTAAAAAAAATTTTAAAATAAATGTATAATCCTATGAAATAATAAAAATTCGGCTTATAGTATTATGAAATAATAAAAAAAATATGTATAAGAAATGTTTCCAATGTGGTGAAAAATTCGAATCTAAAATGAAATGCAAACATATATTTATCCCAGTTTAAATGAAATTGAGTTAAAGCATTTCGGAACTTTATTTAGCAAATTTCCCCAATGCTTTTGAATATTTAATTTCTTTTCACATTCATATAATTTATATTCTAATGCAAATTAAATCGATAGGTCAAACAATTTAGTCACCTTGCTGACAGAAATCTTTTTTGTTGATGCAGTGGCAGGTGGATCGTTGATAAAATTTCCATTAGCTGCTAGAAGATTTTATGTTATCATTTTGTTGGCCATGTGGAAAATGTTGCATTGTGTGGGCGAGAGAAAAATTTCTCAAGGTTTCTTTAGTGATGATCGTAAAGCCATTAAGCTGATGGATTGAAACCCTTGCCTGAAGACCGTTGAAGGTCGCTTTTTTAGGAATCTACGAGATATTCATTTAAGAGTAAAATCATATTACAAAATTTCGTAATCATCTATTTAATATCTTTTTTATAAAACCAAAGCTTTTTGGCTGATGATTGCTAGTTTGCATGTTCACATAGTATTTATATATTTTAAATAAATTAAAAAAATTAAAATTTTTATTGAAAATATTTTTAAATATCACTTAGCATTTCAAACATTTTTAAATAAAAATAGCTTTAATGTAGAAAAGAAGAAATCTGAAATCACACAGAGTTAAGATTAATATGGAATAACTGTTTTATAAATTATGATAGTTTGAAATTTTTATTACTATTAATAGGTGTTTGCTTGTGTAATATGAACACTAACAGAAAATGAGGATCAGTTAATTAAGATTAAATCCATTCAAATAATAAAAGTCTAAGCAAGTTAATTTAATGTAACATTAACTTTTAATATTGTTCAATTATGCTGTTAATCTTCATTATTTGGCTTATCATTTTCTATAAATTGTATCACAAATCCTCAAAGTTCAGTACTAGCAATTATTAATGTATAACACCGTCCAATTATTAGTCTAAGTAATGAGAAGAATTAAAAATTTTAAGTTTACGTCGAAACAAAATTTAAGGAATAAAATATTCATCGAATTTCTTACTAAATATATCACTAAATTAAATAGTTCATATTAATATCTTTTTATATATATCATTATATAATAATAATAATAATTGTTTCAGCAGAGTGGCTGGGATCAAACCCATGCCCTTTTGCATTGATGAGTGGTTGTCTTACCACTAGGTCAAGGTGATGAAGCAAATATTTTTTCCAACAATCGCGATTTGGATTGACTAACGGCCTAACATCCTTAGGCTGATAGTCTTAATTAAAATTCTCTTAATTATCGTTGTCTAATAGTATAACGCAGTTTTCCAATGTGTAAGATTCCGATGTTGACCCCGGCAACTTTTGAACAATGAGAGATGGATGTTACATTTCTATCATCTGCAAGGACGTTTGTTGTGGGGAATGCTTGGGATTCTTCCGTGTTTCAGAGTTTCTTCCCTTTTGACGCGTGAATTCATCCTATTATCTATAAAAATTATTTCCTAAGAATTCCCTGAAGCAGTTTACATGATGGACGTTAAAATGCCTTACAATAGTTTTAGTCTGTTCGGGAGTTTGAAAGTACGTTTCATGGGCTCACCGTGGCCTTGAGGTAAAGCAATGCTTTTGTAAAAATAAGGTTCTAGAGTTTGATCTCAGCCACTGTTGAAAATCATATGGTGGATATAGGACTTATGTTTTTTGCATGCACATCTATTGGGTTACTTGGAGTAAGTTTCCAGTGTTTCCTCCTTTGTGATACGTGAATATGGTCTATCTATGAAGAGTCATTAAAATGTCATTAATGTAATTGCACGGTAGATATTAATATGTCTTAATACAGTCTTCAAACGTTGATTGTTCATTATATAGTGTATAAGTAGAAAGTATCTGCTTTTCATAGCGTAGCCTAATGTTGCTCTTTAGGGCAAAAGATTCTGAGTTCGTTCCCAGGCTCTGTTAACAACGAAAGATTGATTATATGTTTTCGCTCCATGTACATATTTGGCTGGAGGAGTGCTTGGGAGTTTTCTAGATTTCCTCTTTTGCGACACATAAATACTACAAAAAGTCCTACCAGATGGCAATTTACAAAGTGGTCATTTAAATGCCCTGCAACAATTCTTGGCCTTTAGGCTGGTCATTATGCAGTATCAATGTATTTGCTTTCGAATCAATGAATTCCCTTAAATACCTATAATTTAATTACATCATCACTTAAATTATTGACATGAGATATATGGATAGAATGTATACAATCTAAATGAATAAAAATGTGGGTATGTCTCCATATTTTATGTGGTAAATAAAATATATTTTACTTTAAAATTTTATTTTAATTAAACTGGTTCATTATATATAATTTGATTATATACAGTTATGATTAAAATCCGTTTGTGATTATTATAATGTTAAATTGTAATTTGACTGAAATAGATTTTTTATTTCCATATAATCCCAAAATATTTGGCTTATATATTGTAAGACTTAAACATTGCCATTTACATCATAAAAAATATAATGACGTGAAAAGTTTTTTTTTAAATAATTTTGAGGGTAGTTGCTGTAACATAAAAATTTTGATGTATTCATTGATTTGTTTATATGAAAAAAATGAGGCAAAAATATTTTCTA
Organism: Latrodectus hesperus; assembly: GCA_037975125.1. Taxonomy (NCBI): domain Eukaryota; kingdom Metazoa; phylum Arthropoda; class Arachnida; order Araneae; family Theridiidae; genus Latrodectus; species Latrodectus hesperus. The sequence continues at coordinate 31,612,852 of CM075856.1, read as the reverse complement.
AACTTGCTTTCTCAGAAACTCGTTGGAGGAAGATAGTTCTGCGCAACTACTGATTAATAGGAAGGTAAGGTATACATCTCTCGCAATTAAAAAATTTAGAAATGTATTGTTTTTAAGCAATTATTGTTTTTTAACTGTATATTGTTTAATGAATTGTTTCTTTACGATTTGTTGAATACATCTTGTATTAAAAATATTTATCTACTTTTTCAATTATATAAAATGAAATAATATTTAGACATTCAAAATTGTAACTTGTAGCAAAATGATCTTCACAATTTAAATTTAAATATTAATATTAGTATTTTAAAGCTGATGTATTTATTGCATTGATTTCTTATACCCTTTAACATTCTCATATCGAAATAGTTAATCTTACACATTAAATTACGTTTTTGAAAAAAATAAACATTGAAATTAATCGTCTATATCAAACACATCGAAATTTAATTACATTAATTTAGGTGCAGAAATATTAGAAATCCAGAAACCTTAAACAATATATTTCTTGATTATAATGTCTTCAGTAAATCTTAAAATAATTATATAGTTTATGAAACTATTCATTTATGGCTTCTATGTGTGGTATGTCATTAAAGTTATTTGAATTAGCAATATGATGTTTAAGGCTTAATGTTTTGAGGTAGATATGCTCTTCTACCATAATATGGCGGCTGTAAATCACTTGTTTGTCTGATACAAAGGGCCGGGATCTTTGAAATTGACTTTGTAAATTTAATGGATGCATTTATGTAGTGTATTTCCGAAATGCAGTGCTGTCAGAAAAGCTGTTTGAAGTTGTAAAGGATTCCGACTGAATACTAGATAACTATAGCTTTACACCTTCACTAAGCTCTTATTAAGCAGTAAAATTCTGATTTGATTTCTGAAGCTTATACTTCCTCGTTCAGATTTCAAATCATTCTCCGGAAACAATTGTGAACTCTATTTAGTTAACCAGCTGATTAACTTAGCTAGGTTGACATCTAATTATTTAGTAGCTAATGTTTGATTCACATTGTTTTATGTCATCATAGTGAATTAGCGAACTCTAGTATAGTGCTGTCCCTTGTACGAAAAAAAACCTGTCAAAATATTTTTACAAATTACTGAATATTTTAAACGTTTTACATTAATAGTCAGATTTTTTATATAGAATAGAGAGAGAGAGAGTTATTCTTAAATTATTTATCTATTATATTGATTTTCTCAGATCTCAGTTAGTATAATTTCTAAATTGTGCAAAAACATCTTAATATAAATAAAAGTAAATAAGTGTTTTTGAATTTTTCTATGTTAATATTTATGAGAATTTTTTAAATATGAATCAATATTGAAAAAACTATAAAAATCGCAATACTCATTTGATAATTAATGTAATGGTGAAGTGATAATTTTATTGATCTTATGTTGAAATGAAACAAATTAATGCATTACATTCATATTCTTATATCTATAAATATTTTAGGTTTTTTCTTTAATGCTTTCATTTTGAAAAATTTACATATTTTCTATATTACTTATGTTACTTATTCATTAAGACTAATATTTTTTCTTTGTTTACGCATTGTAAATTTTATGTGTTGGAAAATTTCTAATGGTTTCCATTATATGTTGAACAGCACTCTAAAATGTTATTTTAATTTAAATTGCTAAAAATTCATAGAGCTTTTGTCTTGTGTAAAAAATTAATAAAAGTTGTAATGGATCATTTTAAAGCTTATTTGTGGTACAATTGAAAGAAATTTTAATATTTGATTAATTTTTACGGTATAATTATTATTTCAAATTAATAAAAAAATGTTTGAAAAAACAGAAAGTGAAACTTTCAATTTAAAATGAGATTTGTTCATGGAAATTGATAATATAAACTGATTGAAGTTTTTATTTAAAGGAATCATTTTTCATTATATTTATTTATAAGCTTTTACATTTAAAGAAATATAATGTGAAATACAAATAATAAATCTTATTAATCATTAAAAAGCTAATTACTGCATATTTGTATACATGCCATAAGCTTGCTTAAAAATTACATTCTTAATCTTATTTTGTAAACTGCTAAAATCTCAAATTAAGAAATCTTGTAATAAACTTATTTATAAAAAGCATTTTTCGTTTTCTTTTGGAACAAATGTATATTTTAAATTTATATTCATGCAGCATATTTATATTATCAGATACAATATGACAGGTATCATGTAGAAGAGGAATCAAATATTCAATTTCATATTTATCATATGGGGAAGAATTTAAAAACATTAAGAAGAAATCTATACTTAAATAGAGAATATTGACGGGAATATATCAATTAATATTTTTAAAATTAATTAAATCCTATTCAACATGAATTTCGGTAACTGAAAATATACAATTTATACAACATAATACATTAATAATATTTTCCTTATTATTAGAACGTAAATTTATCTCATAATCGTTAAAAGTCTGTAAAATGAATAGGAACAATTTTCATTTTAAATTCAAGTAATAATAGGATAAATACATTTTGGATACATTTCTATTGTGGTAATTCTCCTATTTATTCTGTGCTTATCATTATTGTAAATGAGAAGCGAAAAGCTTTTTCAAACTTGGCGAAGTCATTATTTCAAATCTGTTCCAAGAAAGGAAAAGTCACCATTTAATGCCAAATATTTCCCTCATTATTCTAAAAGATTCAATGAAATATACGATTTTCGTCATAATATCTTATGAAAGTAAGGCAATTATTGGAAATAAATATTTGCATTCTTTGCTCGAAGATATTTCTAAACATATTTAAGTTCTTTTCATGAAAAATATCTAGAAAATATTTTTATAGCTGTTTATATTTATGATTTATTGATATATATTTTGCTGTGTGGTAATTCAAATTATTCCTCTATTTGTGAATACATTTTTTTATTCAGAAAAGAATAGTAATTTTTGATTTTATTCAATAACATCAAAAACTTAAAATGTTTTTAATCAATTATTATACTTTCTTAATTTTTAATTTTCGTCTTCTTTTCATAGACATTTTAAAGTCACTCTAAAAGCTTTTGTAAAAAATTATTTCTTGTGAGAAATTTTTACCAATTTTTTAAAAACTCTCTCTCTTGTCTTATGTAAATTCATTTTATGCACTCACTACATTTTAAACTTATATTTTCAATCTCTTTTAAGCTTTTTTCTCTTAAATTATTTTTTTCGTTATGTTTAATTCCCAATGCTATTTGTTTCATTTCCAAAGTTTTTTCGGTCTGAAAATCTTATACATAATCTTGAAATTTGTTTCTTGATTTCCAGCATATCTAAGAAATTACATTTAAAATGTTTTCGTGATTTCTTGGCTGATTTTTTTATTACGCCTCTGTAAAAATTTAGAAATGTTTTCTTTTCTTTCTTATTCTAGTGCCTAACGTATCTGATAATTTTTTTCACTTTTCCCTTGACGAATTGATTTAGTTCAACGTTTTTGTACTTCCGGTCTTCTATGAAACATTGGTTAATATAAGTTGAATTTTACGCTTGATTCTATTAAATTTTTTAATCTTATCCGTCTGGTTGATATTTCAAATTTAGGTAAGCTATACAGTAAATGTGTTTTTATTTTAAATAAGTTTTTCTACTCAAATATTTTCTTAGTTTTTCTTCTTGTATTAAAGTTTAGAGTTAACCTGTCAAATGCTGTCTTTCTTCACTATTATTTTGCTCAGATAGCAGCCGGATGGTTAGTGCACAGGTGTTTGGTTCAACAGTTCGAGGGTTCAAATCCCACCTAGGGCTTGAATGTTCGTAGTGTTTTAGAATCCACTTTGATCTGTTGTTGTTGATCTAATTTAATTTTTTATGCAAAAAAGGACTGTTGAGCGACAAAAAAATATAGGTTTACACCTAAAGCGTCTTTTCCTAAAAATATTTTCTCATAATATTCTATGGCGCAGCATGTCCGTTTTTGGACCTTGCGCCATAAAACCCAACCAACCAACCAACTCATAATATTCTAAGTGTTTTTGGAGATTTTACTCTTAAACTTGTAAAAGGTTTTTTATTTTTTCGAAATGATTTTATTGCATATTGTCAAAATTTTTATGTATTTACTGTACAAAATTATAAATAACCAGACTACTTTATGCTTTCTTTTTAACAAATATTATGTTTTTTGCTGTCAAAATATTAAAAAATCCAAATCCAAAATAAACAAATAATTGTCATGGTTATTAAATATTGTTTACAAAATAGTTGATAAAAAAATTGCATTAATATAATTTATAGGTTTATTTTTCCAGTAACAATTATCTGAAATCATTTCAACAAACTCTCATTTACATAATCCGTAATAATTTATATAATATTTTTATTCATAATAGACTTAAAAGTTCTATAAATTTATTGTCATAAGAGTTCTTTTTTTGGCATTCTCAATGAGCTCTTTCTATTAAAAACTATTCAATTTCTTTAGAATAACATTTAATGAACTAAATGAACTTAAATAAAGCTAAATCCCTGAACAAAAACATTGATATGTATAAGTTATGGACTCAAAAAGCGGTATGCTATTATATTTTCAAAATAAAAAATATTGAAAAAATATTTTATTAATGTTTCATTAAACAATATTCCGATTATTTTCCCCTCTATTTAAGTATTAAAAATATTTTATGAAATAAAAGCATGATAAATTTAGCAAAATAGAAACTAAAATGGTAGCAAAAGTTTAAATATATACTGCATTTTATGGTAACAGAAAAGGTTGTATAATTATTCTTACACAAATATCAAAATAAGAATACTTTTTGCTTCAGTTTCCATTGCGTTGATAAGGCTTTCAGGAGGCGGGTACTTAGCGATTGTTTAGACGTCCGCTGTTATGAAAACCGAAACAATTGTTTCAATTGCATAATTACTGCTGTCTACAATCTTCTTCAAAACACGAGCGGGATGAGAGCATTCTCTTCATTGTGTGTGAAACGTGACTAACAATCCTGGTCTTAACATGATGATTAAGAGCCTTGTTAGTCAATTTGGCATGCACAGGAAAAAAATGAGATAATTGTAGTATGTCTGCCTGGCCAGAAAATTGATAAAGACAGCAGCTACTCATGCTTTTCTCAGTTTGACTTTCATTTTAAGATAGACACGCTTAATAAACATCAGATTTCATAAGCCAAACTATATTCTTAAACCAAATTATGATATTTAAAATATATGTTAAAAAAATAGTAGCAAATGTTTGCAAACGATTCTAGTATTTAATTAATTATCAAGGATTTTTCAAGGAATGCATTAAGTAATCTAATTTCAATTCTAGTATCTAAATTTATAAATATATTTATTTACGTGCATATTTTTATATTTATATGCATTTATTTACGTGATAAAATAAGTAATATTGTTACGGATATGGAATCCGCGCTGCTATTGGCCAACATTAGAAGTAAACCTGAGTGAAGTAGTATTTTATTTTCACACATGCTTGGTTTTCGTTTTCTACAGAATTCGATGGCCCCACATTGGGTAACATTTTCTTTGTAACGGGTATAAAAGAAAAGCACAAACTTCGGGCTTAATTTTTTTAATTTTTATGTTTCGACACCGTTAAAGAGCACACAAAAGCTAAGATATAAAAAATAATACAAAAGTATTTTTTTAACACGTCCGTTCTTTTCAAAAATCCTGCTTCACTCTGCTGTATTTCTAATGTTGTCCAATAGGGGCGCTATTTCAATATCCGTTAGAATATAATATTACATGAAGACTTGTTTATTAGTATATTTTTATGGTACTTTTCATATTATTTAAACTTTTCGAATATGACTAGAGTATTTTTGCTATAAAAACGCATCGTAAAATTTGTTTTTTCTTACACATTTAAGTTTTAAAAAATTTGTGTTTGGTTTATAATCAACTAAAATTGATGATTAGCTGCAAGTTATTTACTATGTTTTTTACAAAAACATTTACAGTAGTTATAAAATATTTCTAATATTTTACAAAAAGTTACATTTCTAAATGAAGTAGTTGGTGTTTACAATCTACTACTTAACTTATAAAACTTATTCTTCAAAAAATTCTAAATGTTTATAGAATATCTTTCGTATAAAATTCGAATGCATGAATGGTTCTTCTATTCACTTTTTGAATTGTAATCTTAATAAATGAGCATATTGTGTACACTTAAAGATTAGTAATTTAGATATATTCGCTTAGAAAAATTATAAATCTCTCTTAAAAGATACAATAAAATAATACGATAGAATTGAGGTAGAATTATAACAATGAATGGCATTGTTTATATAACACGTAGCGGAATTTTAACAATTTTAATTGAATTATATTGATACTGTAATACAAAAACTTTGATTAAATTCAAATATCTGATTTTTAAATCATAAGTGGTTAACTAAATAATTTTTTCTATTTCTTGGTTTTTTATAATATGAAAAATAATGCGAAATTCACTAATTCATATTATCCTATCTTGATTACAATTTTCAGCAAGATTGAACAATATTTTTGACTGTAGGAAATTTTTTTGCAAAATTAAGGATTATTTATAAAACAAACATAATTAAGATACGAAAATGCGATTCTTAATAATGAGGTTGACTTTTAGTAAAAAATATATTTGTTCGTCTTTGCGGGGCTTAAAAAATTCTAAATTTTCAGTTAAAATGAATTTTGTTTTAAGAATTCACCTTGTTTTTATGTTTTATTTATATTCTAACAATTGAATATTTATAGTAATGTTAAAATGTTGAATCAGAATTTAGTTTCTGATAGATTTCTACTTAAATTACAATTAACAAGTTTGCAAATATACACAATCTTAACATAAAAGCTAGTTAGCGAGATGTATTTCTAAAATATGAATAATATAATATATGTAAATATGAATTCACAAATTTATATATACATAGATTATTTACAAGCTTGTTTTAACTTTATTATTCATACTTAATATATCATTAACAAGAATATAAGTTTTATAAAATATCAAACGACATACCAAGTAATTTCTTACTAAAACTACTTAATTTTATGAGCCGAAAATTCAGTGCAAATTTTGTTATTTGTGACTAAGAGTTCAGATATAGATTGTATTTCGTTGTTAATTACTTTTGTTAAACAATTCAAATTATACTTGCTTCAAGTAAATTGTCTGCAAGAATCGACATAGAAAATTTAAAATTCTTACTTTTGTGAAGTGTAGCAGTATTATTTTAGAGACAAATACTCGGGAGAAATCTCTTTTTGCGACAATATTTTACTTCCTTTTTTAAACAAAAAGCAATCCCTTCTCCTAGTCCATTGATATATCTTGCGGCAATGCAAAAATAACATTTCCCTCTTGGTTTATGCTCGCAAACTCAATTCAAGCTCACTTTTAAATTGTAAATATTTCACTACTCAGACAGCAATAAAGAGTATGATGAACAAAAAATTTAGTTTTAAATAGGTTGTTTCTACCTTCTTGGCTGCCTAAGAATATAACAATATTGCTTTAGATCCTTGTACATTTTCATTCAATTTCTTGATAAATGAAATAGCAATGTTTATCATAAGTGGAAAAATCATTATTTATATATTCTTTCTTATTGAAGAAATTTATTCATTTCCTGTCCATTTTTCATAGTGTCTTTGGTCGTATGAAATGGTGATTTTCTGATTATAGTGCAAAAACCATTCTAGTGTTTTGCTCTTTCAATTATTTCAATAACTTTAAAAAATTTGCATTATAATTTATAGTTATTTTTATAATAATTTAAATAAAAGCATGGACAAACTTTTAAATTATAGAATTAATAGAAACAAAATATTCAGTATGTTTACTGGAATTGTTTCCTCAATACTTTGAAATATTTCTGAGAAAAATTTACTGCTTTAAAATAATCTGAAATTATGGAAGTATGTATTTTTTAATGATCATTAAAAGTAAGCTTTTGGTTCTTAATCTATATAAAATTTATAAGACTTTCTAAGAATATTTTTAATCGGAAAATAAGAATAAATTGCTTAAAACTAGGATGCACAGGAGAACTTTTTCGAATTTTTTCAGTTTATCTTAGATTTAATTTTCAATAAGTTAAAACCATTTTCTGTGTATTAGGTCCACTCCTTGAAAAAATTACACATTACAATAATTTCTGATTCAAAGCTTCTTGTTCGGAAAAATTTTAGCTTAAAAGTATATTAAAAGATCATTTTTTTAAATTAATTTTTATTTACAGAAAAGAATGGGAAAACATATCACATGAAATTAATTTATGTTAAAATACTACATATGTGAATTTTATGATTCAGTGCAATCTAAATATTAATAAAATTCATTTTTCAGAAGTTTACAATGCTGTAAAGTGGTTAAATTTTCTGATCACGTAAGAATTGTTTACATTTTATTCCTTTATACATTTAAACATTTATTGTTGTTGTCGTGTGACAAGTGCAAAGAGAAAAAAAGTAAAGAAACATTGATTACTTTATAAGTATTCAAAGTATTGATAAGTATTCGAAATTCCTTTCAGAAATCTTATGAATTTATAAGGATTACTTGATATTATTATCTTGTAATAACTTTATTTTCTAGATTAAACTTTGTACATAGTCATCAAAATTTTTATCAGAAAAGAATGGAAATGATTAAAATAAAAGATATTTTTTCTGTCGTATCGAATACATGGTTTGATTTTTAAAGCTTTTTCAAAGTCTTCAAATTGTTTGTATTTATTTTTTAAAAAAATAATAAAATAGAAAAGAATACTTGACTCATATACAGTTTTGTGCCAAATCAGTTTGGTAAACATTTATGAGAAAATTATCGAGCAGTATAGAAATTTATTATATTAATATTTCAGTTTTCACTGATTCACGGTGTCTCATATCATAATGAATATCTTAATAAATTAAAGTAAAAAAATATTAGCGTAAGCAAGGCAATAATCTTAATATTCAAAAGAGATTGTTTGCAAATATTGCAGATATTAACTTAAAATTCTATTAATTAATGAAATTAAAAATTTAAATCGTACTTGCCGATTTAAACTAATTATAATGTGGTCGTTTTGTCACGTGTTTTTTTTTTCCTTCATTTTGCGTCTTCTGCTGTTTTATTGTCCATGTTTTAATGGCTTCAATCAATGAGAAACGACTGCTCAAACCAATGCTTTGATCTTTACATAAGAAATCGTTTTATTAACAAATTGAACTTCGATACTATTTTCAGACTTTCAATGGTGAACTTCGCCCATTTTGCTGCCACTTGAAGAATGTGATTTGATGGCAAGGAGCAAATTCGTCGACAAATCAGATTGACAACGCTGTCTCAATACGATGTTACGTGAATGAAACGTTATCTTACGTCATGGATATTTTAAACCAATGAGAATCGAAATAAAGTGGCTTACTCAGGATCTCGACTGTAACGAAAGAAACAACCACTTTATGATTAATATAAGAATGTAGAAGAAAATTAGCTATAAAACTTTTGAGGTTATGAATAACACATGGTTTTTATATTTGTTTCATATTTGCAACTGAGATTTTGTTGCAGGTATCTAGGAAAATGGAATATAGGAAATTTCTTATTAAGGATTTTAATTGTGTGATACTTGCACCAAAAAAATTAAACACCATTTATTCCTCAACTCTTGCAGTATTCTGTAATTAAATTAACTAGGAATTATTATAACCTATAATAAAGTGATTCGCATTTGAAGAAGATTGAAAAATAAATGAGAAATGACTCATTTTTTTTCAATGCTTTCCACTTTGTTTGTCAGAGCCAGCTGCATGAATCATTTTGTTTTTATTAGCAAAAACCAAATTCACACGATTGAAATTCCTAGAATAGGCGCAGATGCCGTATAATCCAGGATGCAAATTCTGAATTTTTTTGGCGATGAAGAAATGTCGCCAAGATGACGTATTGTGACGTGCACAATGGCGTGAATACTAGGTTTGTCAGGATGCATAATTATTATAGATCTCCATATCTATGACGCAATAAAAACCAGGTTCACTCATACATATGAAAATCAGCCAAAAAAATCACCAAACTCAGAATTCAACATCCTGGATTATATGACATTTGTGCCCTCGAATATTACTCTAGCAACTGCTAAAATATTGGTGATAGAAGTTTTTTTTTTTTGCTTTAAAAATATGCGTATTTTTATTATCTATAATTTCTGTGGTCCTTCGATAGCAGTATAGAAATAACTCACTCTTCAATGTATGAAATCTTCAGTGAATATTGTGCATGTTACAAAATTATTTCAACAGCTTTGATTTACTAAGCTATTTAATGAGTATACTGCCTTAAAGTAGTTCATTCAGTGAAATACACAGTCACATTAATGTGACCATCTGTCAAAAGCCAGAATAACCACCTTTCGCAGAGCGGACTGCTGCGAGATGTGCAGGAAGAGAGTCACTTAGGTCCCTGAAGGTGTTCTCTGGGATGTTGAGCCATGCCGACTCTAATGCCGTGGCCAGCTGCGCTAGATTACGCGGTTGAGGATCCATGGCGCCAACAACTCGATCGAGATGGTTCCACAGATGCTCGATTGGGTTTAAGTCAGGTGAGTTTGCTGGCCAGGGGAGGACGGTAAACTCATCCTGGTGCTCTTCGAACCACGCACGTACACTAGCAGCTGTATGGCACCTCGCATTGTCCTGCTGGAAGATGCCATCATCCTGAGGAAAAACAATGCGCATGTAGGGGTGGACATGGTCCGCAAGGACAGATGCGTACTTGTATTGATCCATCGTGCCTTCCACAATGATCAGTGAACCCAGAGAATGCCAGGAAAACATTCCCCAGACCATAATGCTCCTGCCTCCAGCTTGGACCGTTCCGGCAATGGTTGCAGGGTGGTTCCTTTCAGAGTTTTCACGCCTTATACGCCAACGTCCATCTGTCCGATGGAGCATAAAACGCGATTCATCTGAAAACGCAACCTGTCGCCACTCAGTGGACGTCCAGCTGCTGTACTGGCGTGCAAATTCTAGCCTTCGCCGTCGATGAACAGCAGTCAGCATAGGTGCACGAACTAGGCGTCTGCTTCGGAGGCCCAGACGCAGCAATGTTCGCTGAATAGTAGTTTGGGAGACACTTTTGGTAGCCGCTTGGTTCATTTTGGTGGTCAGTTGCTCAACGGTAGCCCGTCTATCTGCCCGAACGCATCTCCGCAACCGTCGTTCGCCTCTGTCATCTATGGCCCGTGGTGCACCACATTTGCCACGTCGCTGATTTTGGACAGTCCGATTTTGCCATGCACGGTACACTTTTACCACGGCGGCACGCGAACAGTTCACAAACTCAGCCGTTTCGGAAATGCTTCCACCCTTGGCCCGAAAGCCAATGATCATGCCCCTTTGGACGTCGGATAAATCACTTCGTTTCTGCATTACGCCAACGATTGAAATGTTTTCCGAAGCCCTCACACATCCTTTATATACGCTCAACTGCACTGTGCTGCCACCTGCCTTCTGTGATTAGTTATTTAACTCTGACGTGGAAAGTACGTGGTGGTCACATTAGTGTGACTGGACTGTCTATTTAGTTGATAAAACGCTTTTAAATCTTTATTTATGAAGACTGTTCGATTGAGATAATGACGGTACAAAATCGATCGTGAACTGGTAATATCATTTTAGTCTGTGAATGGAATCGTGATCACTATATGATTGTTTTATAATTGTTGTAAGTGAATGCCATTCTGTTGATCGTACAACTGTTAACCCTGATATTCAATGCGTAAAAATATTCTTAAATTTGTAACTTGTAAAAATTGTCACAATCGACGATTACCCTGAGATATATAAAGGGTAACACATTTTATAATAGAGGAGCTTAAATGACAAATACTAACCATCGTAATTACAATCTAAATAACATTAAAAAAATCTTTGAATTCTTGAAACGTTTTTGAAGGTGTGATATGTCCACATATGTATTACTATTGAACAGGCTTCACAAGCTTGAAAACTGGAAGGAATGGCGATTCTTTGAATCTGTGGTGATTGTTTATCTCATAGAAAACATGGTTTAACTCTATAAGTGTAGAATGCTGATGTGTGTAAAGATTAATCACAAATCATATACAAAAGATGGTGCTTTGCTTATTTTGATGTTTTCTTTAATAATGAATCGAATGGAAATCATGTTATATCTTGTAGAAATTCGATACCGAGTATAAGTTTGTTTTATATTGTTTTAGTTAAATCTCTTATATCGCGGGTCACAATATAAAGTTAATATTTTCCTAGCTTTTATTTTTAAGAATATATGTTAATATGTAAATATATTTGTTAACTATCATTGCTGCAATTTCGTAAAAACTGTATTTTTTACATTAATGGTATAAGCGCTAAGTTTTTCAAAGCAAATGGGTATGTATGGCACATTATTTCCCGGTATGAAGAAAACAAAGGATATTTTAATTTTGATAAGTGAAAATATGTATATTAAGAAACATTTTTTAATTTCCAAGACTTCAATTAGATTGTAATGTTGTTTTAATTCCACGTTAACGCTTGATATGTGTTTGTAATAAATTTACTTCATAGAAATTGATTTTTTAATAATTATTTGTTATGAGAGTTTACTTGATATTACTTGAAGTTACTTGATATTAAAATTAAAATAAACTGACTTTTAGCTATGACTACAATTATTTATTGAAACAAAAGAAAGTTAGTTCATAAATTAATCTTTGGTATTATCTGTTTCTTCAATTGATTCAGAAGAAATATCTGCACAATCTATGCAGTATTATATATAGATAATGTGGAAAATATATTAAAATATACAAGAGCGACAGCTTTTATCAAATACAACATAAAATATTCAGATGTGATTTCTATCTAGAATGATCTGTTTTGTTATCACAAGTATTGTCAAAGAGACAACGCCCAATAAAAATATATAGAACAACACCCCATTAACAAAACTAATGACACAATTATTAAACTAAAACAATTGAAGTTGAAAAATCATTTATCTGGAATTTTGATTATATGTAAGTTAATATCAAACAAATCATGTTTATAGATTGAGGACCTAATATTTTTTAAATTTTAAGTCATTTGAATTAGTAAATTTATTCTATATTAATATATACAAGTATATAAAAATAGGAAAGATACATTCGTAAAAACTTAATTTAATAAAAATATTTTGAATACTTTAATACTGAGAATATTATGTTGATGAATGTGAATGAAATAATAAATTTTTTTAATACAATATAAAATTCTGTAAAAAAGATTAAGCGGGAGACAAAACTAGTTGTGTATCCTGATATGCAGGAAAAATCAAAATTAATTAACATTGTTAATTTCATGATCTTATTAATTAATACGCGAAATATATACTGTATAAAATGCATATTTTTTGTGTGTTACTTATGTACCTATTAATTTTGATAATTTAGACGATTTTTTTTATAAAATATCATAAAAAAGTATATGCTTAGGATGCTTTTATAAAATATCATGAGCATATGCTTAGTATCTTTATAAAATATCATAAAAGTATATGCTTAGGATGCTTTTATAAAATATCATAAAAGTATATATGTAAGGAGTACATATAAAGTCAAAGTTTATTGTTTTTCAAGTTACTTTGATACATTGCAATATCTGGGTAAAATTTAAATTTTGTTAATAATTTTCCTTCTATCTTACATTTTTCAACAGTAAGTTCTGATAAGTTCATTATTATCTTACGACTATTATAAAATACTTATCCACAAATTTTGATAAAAATAATTTCTCTTTCTTTGTAAATTTAACGCCCGCTACACTGAAGCAATAACATCCTTTTCAGATTCTTCAGGGACTAGTTCTTGCAATCGCTATTGTTTCAGAGCTTGAATACATATTTTTTAAATAAAAAATAAATACATATTTACCGGTTCAATCGAGCCCCTGACAGTACCTTAAGACTACGGTGTTTGGAATATTCACCCTTCACCAAGCGCCACGTAATTTTGAACCACGGTCAGGTGATGAGGTCACACCTGAGCTTGCACCCTTCTCCCCACATTCACGCCACATCAACGGACTTTGGACATAATAGATTAACATGGACTTTTCCCCAACCTACGAAACTCCATCCACCCAGTGTGAGTATAGTCACCCTCCTAATCACTACCCGTGGCAAATGATGTTTCACTTTGCTGATTTTAACAGGAAGCAGCGTAATGCTACTGAGCCTTTGGAGCACGAGAGAATGTCGTAGATTGTTGATGTCTTGGAGAAATCATATGATAATTAAAAAATACTTTTGTCATTCTACTTCATTTTTATTTACCTCGTATCTATTTCTAAGCAATTTCTAAAATGATTTTTCTGAAGTTATTAATTGTTCACACACAAACTGAAATTTCTTAATGTAAGAGAATTATTCAATTGATAATTATAAAGAAATATTTTTCAAATCTCGTAGTTAAAAGTAAATTTCTGTTTAGATATTTCATACAAGCAGAATGCTTGTTAATAATGCAATTTATTTTCTTATGTCTTATACAATTTATTTATTTCAAAATAATAATTCTATATTAAACGTATTAAGAGAATCCCTAAAAAATATATCATAGGATAAAAGTAATCACAGATTTGATAAAAGTAATACTGAGTTCGTTTTTAAAGTTATTTGCAATTTTTATATTTTATTTTCATTGTAATTTTTCACATGACTATGTTTAATCAGAATTAACTGCGATAAAACTTTCCACTTTAATTACATACAGTTCCGATAAAGTATAGAAAATGACTACTGAAACTGTTTATCATTTTGCAGAAAAATTAACCTAATTTTAAGATTTCTTCTTTGCTGAACCGTGTTACTATTTGTAAGATGTGAATGTTTCTTAAAATCATGACAAATGTCAGTGCAATATGGCAATATGGAAAAGGGTGTGGTTTTCATAATGAAATTTCATCTATGAATTCATTGCAGTTCCAATTTATCATGATATGTAAAAACTTCCTATACCATAAAAATCTATTGTTAACATACAATAAATGCTTAACTTAAAAAATCTCAATTTATTCACAATGTCATATTGCTTTTTTTACGTACTTAATTTTCCTATTACCAAATATAAGAAAAATTGATTTTAGATATTTTATTGGATGGACTGCTTTTACACAGGTATTTGCTGAAATTAAATGAATTAATTCCTGCATTGATCTTTAAAAAAATTTTTTATAAAATTCTTTACTTTCTATTGTTTTACAAAAGAGTGTTTGATTCTTAACTCTAAAGAAATAGGGCGTTAAAATTCCAAAAGAATAGTATACTGTCTACTTGTATTTATCCATTTCAGTTGCCTATTTATTGCTGATAATTTCAAAATTATGCATACTCTAGTTTCCATTTTGAAATTATGTTCTAAATTTTACATTTCGTGCATGTATGATTATATATATATATATATATATATATATATATATATATATATATATATATATATATATATATATATATATATATATATAATCTTATTTAGTTTTACATTCAAAGTATAGATTTAAATATTTCAAATTTTGAAATAATCAAAAGGAATCATTTTACTAACAATCTAATACCAAGCAAAATATTTTAAGCCGATTTATAGCAGAATATATAAAATATTAACGTTTTTCTCTGATCCAGGGATCATCAATTATTTCTGATGTTTTTGACTTAAGTTTTTTCATGACACTAAAGGTGACATTTTTCTGCTCCTGTATTCATGGTACCGATGGATTTATGTTTGTTTTCATAAAAACTACAACTGTACCAGATACTTTTTCATAAAGTTTGATATATGAAGTTTCCAGCACGGAATCATGTAATTTATCACCTAAGATGATCAGCTGTCATGTCGGTATAGTAAATTTTTCTTCTACGGCGAAAGGGGGTTATTATTGATATTCTCCTTATAAATTTTGTGAATATATATATATATATATATATATATATATATATATATATATATATATATATATATATATATATATATAAGCATAATAATTTGAAGAAAATCAACAAATATCTTAGATATTAATTATTAAATTGGCGGAGAGTAAATAGGACAGAAAAATTTTGAGCGTTTTTGATTTTTATCAAAAAATAAATGAAATGTTTATAAAAATCTTAATAAAATATTTTTCGATTAATCAAATTTTTTTCTCTTATGTTTATAAAAAGAAATTTTTATTGGTATATATTTGAAGAAAGCGAATACTCTTTGTAATAAAGATTATATTGTTTCTTTTCATCATATAGAATGAAATTATCTTAAAGTTATTCATACAATTAACTTATATGATTTCTTCTAGTACACAGGTTTGTAATGAAATTTTTTTAACTTAAATTATTTAGGTGATTTTTTTATCTTAATTTAGAATTATATATGTATTAATGTTATTAAATATAATCGTATGTATGATTTATAGAATATATTTATAGCATTTACTTGCTAAATATATTTACAGCAGTTTTACTTGCTAAAAGCATGTCTTGGTTAAGTTTTCTTTGTTTTGGATATTAGTATAGTTTATGTACTACGCACGCACGCACACACACACACACACACACACACACACACACGCACACACGCACACACGCACACACGCACACACACACACACACACACACACACACACACACACACACACACACACACACACACATATATATATATATATATATATATATATATATATATATATATATCCTGAAAATATATATATTTCTTAAGCAAATTCGGTTTAATAGAAATAAATTAGTAATATGTATGAACTAAATAAACTACGCATATACGCATACATAAATGCAATTTAAAATTTTGCTCTTTTGTAAAGAAAGTACAGAATTCAATTGAATATACCGTTACTAAAATTGTGAAAAGATTTCTTGCAATTGAATTTATGAAAACTAATTATTTGTATGTTCTATATAAAATTTATTTTAATTTTCTCTTGGCTAAATTTTGAATTGGAAAACACAATATAAATCAGATTTGGTTTCATAGGAAATCAATACTTTTGTCTAGACGTGTAATTAGTTTAAGCATGTATTTTTCAAGTTTGCTTAAGTACCTTATAAAATAAAATGTTAGTTATATATTCTGACAAATATTATTAAACCTTTAACGACAATATTTTTAATTTAGAAACGTATTTGTTATACTCTTGAAAAAAATTTTTAAATGAAATTTGATGTTATTGCAAATCTTGAGAATACAAGTTTCTTTGGAAGTTTTCTATACATTGATATTTCATCTGAAATATATGCATCATAATTAGATTTCTTGTAAATTATTTTTTAAAAAAATATTCTTTAATTTGAAAGAATGATAAAATTATTGCTCAACTTTATTCTTGTTCCTTTCCCACATGTTGCCGAACTGGCAGCCGAATGGTTAGCGCTCTTGCCTTCGGTTCAACAGTTCGTGGGTTCAAATCCCACCTTGGGTATGGATGTTTGTAGTGGTTCGAAACTCACTTTAAAACCTTAGGTCCCGGTCTAATTAGCCCTCGTGTGGAAAAAATGACCGTTGAGTGACAAACAAAACCAAACCAAAACTTACATGTTACTTAAATATGCAGCGTAGGTCTCATTCTAATAATCTCCTTAAAATTATTCAAACGGAATTATTTAAATAAAAATCAATCTATTTCCTCCCAAATATAGTTTGTTCTTTTTTGCTTCAGCTACACATGACACCGCAGCATGGAAAATATTTCTAACTAGAAATAACTTCTAATTTTAGAGTACTTAAATGTTAAATTACTATCGTCAAATATTTGTGAAATGATTGGTTCAAATGCAATTATATAGTTTCCGTACAATTGTTTTTTAAAATTAATAATTCAAAGGAATTCATTGTTTTAATTTATAATATGATGCATGGAATTGTAACATAAATGCGAATATGCTTTCAATTATTACTTATTGATACTTATACAGATTAGAATGAAATTATTTTTAAGAAAATGTGTATGAATATAGCTATCATACTCTTTCTTTAAAAGATAACTTGCTTTATTGAGACAGTTATATTAATCAAATGGAATTTAGATTTGTTTTCTTTCTCTTTAGTGTAAAAATATACATTAAGAGTGAGTCAGATGCTTTCAAAAGTTTTGCAAAATAGGATTAACGAGAAAAGCTTAAGTAAGTTAGAAAATTCTAATAAACATTTGATAGTCCTAAAACAATCTTTAGCCTAAAAATTCCAAGAAGAATATTAACTTGGTTTAGAATTTAATTAAACATGAGGGGATATTCTAAAACATTTTGTAGCAAGCTGTTTAATATTACAAAATATTGTTTACATTAAGGTAGAAGAGTTTTAATTAAAAATTAGTCATGAAGTATATTGCTTATAACATTTTGTTTTTATAAACAAGAGAAAAATACTTTTTTCATAAAACAGTATTTTCTAATATTCATTTTTTATTTGCAGATAAACTGAATTTTCCACAAAAGTTCTTTTAAATATTTACAGAGAATTGTGCTCTTAGATTTTATTGAAAAATTACCTTTTGCATACAATTATTGTAAAAAAGTAATTTATTTTGAAGCAAAATATTTTTAGTCATATTTTTAACTATAATCCTCTATATGATTAATTTCTGATTAAGAAATTAGTTTTGATGGTGTAATATCTTATTTGTTTTATCATTGAATATTTAATCGACTAAGATGTTATTTATTTTTATAAAATGCTTGATTAAAATTATTCATGTTGAAGAATATTTTTTATACAATCTAAAATATAAATAAAACAGGTATATATTTTAATTTATATAGGAAACAGTTAAACATTTGATTTTACGTCATTAAAATTTTTATAGTAATTTTTGAAACAAATGTATATAAAAATAAAGTACTTATTTTTGCATTGAGGAATTTAAAAGATATATTGGAAAAGTAATAACTATTCAAATTTTTTGTTGGAAAGAAACTACATTATTCAATAATTACTATGCTTATAAGTTTAGATCATACAAAACACATATAACTGATTGAAGTAGCATCAGAATGAAAAAAAGATGGACAATACATGCTTCTTTATTAATAATAAAATTGCAATATGTGAAGAAATGCTAGCTCGATAACTAATATGAATTTCCAATTTTTTTTCTATAGACATCTTAACTATAGGAAAATGCTTTTTATTAATCGTTGATTGTTACTCTACGCAAATGTAATAATTTTGCATTCTCTATAATACGTTTATTAGAAAATTCGAGATCTGAATTTTTCGCATGCATTATTGTGTTCAATTTCGGTTGGTGTTACAGAGTATACTATACAAAAAGCAAAGATTTTAAATCATTCAAATTTAAATAATTGTAATTTATTGATAATCATTTGCTTTATATAAAAAGAATATGCTTCCTTAAATTTAATTTAAATATTTTAAACTTTATTAATCACAGTATTTTTTAATAAAATAAAATGTTAATGCATGAAACAACGACAAATTTAAAAAAAGTTAATTACTAAAAATTAAAACTACTGACTATAAATCCCAAATAACTTTTCTGAATTCATATTTCATTTTTCAAATGTTTTTAATATTTATTAAGCACCACATAGCTGTCATTTCAACTAGTTAAAGCTGTATTAATGTAAAAAAATGTATTTATTGCACTCAATAATTAATTATGCGACACTTTCATTCCGTTAAACGTGAAAAATATTCATTTATTTCAGAACATGTAACCAATAGTTTTTCCACTAAAATGACTCTTGCGTTAAATCTCTAAAAAAATATTTCTGTAAAAATATTTTGTCCAAAAGCATACCAAATTCTTAAAATTAATATCAAAATATTTTCATAATGTTAATACAATTGTATAAATATGTGTTTATTTGGTTTTTTATTACACACACTCACTTTTTATAGATGATAGCTAATACATTCGGGTACTATCGCTTAAAATGGATGATCAAAACCCATTATAAATATTTACGCCTATGAACTTAGCCAAATTTACTGCCATATTGAAATATAACTAATAATTCTTAAAAACTAAAATTATTTCACAAAATTTAATTAATATTAAAACACGACCAATATCTAAATTCGAAAATGAAGTTGATTTTATAAGCTGATATCGACATTCAGTATCTATTTATTCTAATATCACCTTTCAGCATATTTTCCTTAAAATGTATACATTTGGCTAAATATTAATGCTGCAGTAATGCGAGAGGAATTTATATAAAAAGCTATTTATATATTTATGATAAACACTTATCTATGTGAAATTACCTTTTTTAAAGTTATTTCGAAGTGTAGGTTCCCTATAACCCTTGCTTTTTATCTTGTCTTTCGAAATATTTCCTACTAATTTAATAGTTTTTATTATATTGCATTAACTTGATTGCCTGTGTCAAATTGATGTTACTATAAAAATATTCTGTTGTATCTAATAAATCATATCATTACTGTACCGCTTTTTATTATACTACACTAATACATATT
Source organism: Latrodectus hesperus (assembly GCA_037975125.1). Taxonomy (NCBI): domain Eukaryota; kingdom Metazoa; phylum Arthropoda; class Arachnida; order Araneae; family Theridiidae; genus Latrodectus; species Latrodectus hesperus. Next base: position 31,592,372 of record CM075856.1, on the reverse strand, counting down.
TAAGCTACATATAATATATTATTCTGAATTTTAAAATTCCTTCAAAATTGAATGTATGCTTAATTTCTTTCCAAATTGTAAAGAAATTAAGCATCTCTCCAAATTGGCTCATAATTACTCTCACTAAGCCTTATTTCAACTGCGCTAAAAACAGAAAGAATACAAGTTGATTTAATTTCTTTTATTTATTATATGTGAGTGGAGGAATGAAACCATTTTTTACAAATGTTAAAATGTGTTCCATAAATTAATTGAAATAATATGTATTTTTTGTAAATTAGCTTCATTTTCACGTGCACAATAAATCTTTAGCGTTCTCTCAGCGTGCAGGTCAATTACAAGGCGTTAGCGTAAAGTCGTCACATTCATTTTTCCGCGCGACATTTTTTAGCGGTAATGAAGCAGTGAGAAATGCAGTCTAATTTCTAAAACGTTTTTTTTTGCACCGATTTATATACGAATTTGGTGGAAAACAAGCTTTAGACAAATGGATTATGCTAAGCTGCGAAGAGAATCCGCCTTGGGTGTACTAAATTATGAAATTCCCTTCTTCCCCGAGAACAAACTTATTCTCCCAGCAGGGGAGATTTTGTGTTTGCATACTGAGTGCTTTTAAACAATAAAGGAATAAAGAAATAAGCAAGCGCTGTGTGTTACATCGCTTGATTTCACACATACCGCTCCGGGTGGTCCAACTGCATGATTGGGAAAGAATAACAGAGAAATGCGTTTGGCGCACAAAAATATCAAATTTCTTCCCCTTCCATGGCACTAAATCATGTAACATTCTGTGTCCGCTATCTCAAATTATGTTTTTTTCCATCTTCCACGAGTGATATCCGTGACACGATTATATGCTGTGATAAGGAAAATTTATATCTCGAGGAAAATGAACCAAGTTTGCTTCCTCTCAATTTAAAAAAATAAGTGAATATCTATGAGCAAGTTTTTAAATAAGATTGGCGCCACTCTGTCCATCCAAGTGGCCTTTTGTAAGTGATTATCGGGATGTTTCGACTTTGTCGCCTTGAGATTACTCGGTTTTATAGCTAGCCAATGGCCAGGTAAGATTATTAAATAGATTCAATGTGAAGTTATTCATTCAGAGTTACAAGACATGGCTTTGCATAGGTGATTTTGTCTCTTCAGTAGTGTCATCTGCGGATTTGGGACTGGATATTTTGTGCTAACATTTTTTGTCATGCTTTAAAACAGACTCATTTTATGGACAACGCATGATCAAACTATGTAGGTAAGTAAGCTAAGCTGTGTAACTGAAACTAGCAACTAAACTTTTTTAAATTGAGTCAGGGTAAGAAATGTTATTTGATTAATCCTTAAATTTAATTTTCTTGACTTTTAGAGAAAATTATGTATTTATTTCGGTTGTTTTAAATCGATTATACATTTATCAAAAGCAATCTCTTTTTAATAAAAAATTAAAAAATTAGAATAATTTATCGAAATTATGATTTTAAACTAAATCAAGTTCATGCGATTGAATCGCTCAGATACTGAGCTTATTAAAATGTGTTACATTTTATAAAATGATACGTTAAGTCATATCTGAAAGTAGTAAACTGCTTGCATAAACATGTTAGAAATTTTTCTAACATATTTTATGCAAACCCATATAAAAAACCCATTTACATACCTATTTATTTTGAAATATTATAAACATTTTTAAAATGTTGGATATCAGAATCAGAGAAAATTATGTTTAAATTTGTCTCTAAATAATACGATCCATAAAATACTTCTGAGCTTAATAATACTTAATAAAAATACAGCGATTCAGCAATTTTTTCTGTCAATAATTTTTTTTCCGATTTTTTAAAATTTAATATATTTTGTTTAAATGAATTTGCCTCATTAAAAGATAAAAATATGTCATTAAATGTTCAAAATAATAAAAAATTAATTTTGATAATCATTATTTAAAAAAATAACGTCAATTTATTTATAGATAAGTGTTATTTGAGTAATTATAAATTATATAGCATAATATTTTATGAAAAATAAATAAATTATTTTAATTTTTATGTATTTCTCTTCTATTTCTCCATATAAAATTTAATTTTCTATGTTAGACAGATGTATTTCATTTATTTAAATTATTTAATGAAATATTCGTAGGTATTTGTATCCCACAAAAAGAAAAATCTCAAAATTTAAGACGGTAAAAAAATAACTATTTCCAAAATGTTTATAAATTTGAATAGTAAGTTTTTTGAAACTATATTTTGTAAGAATTCAACCTATAATATTGATTAATAAAGTTATCTTTTGCAATCATGTCAAAAATTTTTAATAACATGATAGAATTTAATAAAGTTTAAGATAAAATAATAGAATTTCCCCTTAATGTACCTTGAAAAATTCTCATCATTGGATTACTATGATACACTTTATAATTAATGCATGTTAATAAAACGGAGACAAATGACATTTTTCTCCAATACCCATTAAGGCTGTTTAAATCTTACCATGTACCTATCATTTATAAAAGCAAAACAATAAAACTTGGAATACCATTAGAAACAGATGTGTTTCTCTTTTATTTTAAAGCCATTTGTTTTTCAGTGAAATGCACATAATTTGTCATTAATTTTAATAAGGCAATTACTGAATTTTATAAATTGTTACAATGTTTTTGGATCGCACTTAGTATGCTTTATGTGAGATTTATGTTAGAATTTTTTATTCGCTTCGTTTGATTTCCATTAGAACTAACTTTTTAAATTATAATACCAGATGTTCATTGCAGGAACTATCATTAATCAAATCTTTTTTTAAGAGTATTGAAGATTTTCTTTATTCCTAAGTTACTAAAACATTTTTATTTCTTATGTTTTAAAAGTTTTGGGGTATAATCATTAGCTTACAGCATTTTCCTAGATTGAAGTAAATACCATGAATTGAATTAAATTTTTAAAATCTTAAAAATTTATATATTACTTCTTAAATTACATATTTTATAAAAACAGTCAACTTTTTGTTGTTTATTTAACATTTTGTAAATTAAGTCATAATTTAATGAATAAATGTTTTGGGGGAATTTCATTTCTGTTAGTTTCTGCTCAGAATACTTATTGGCTTTAAGCCGAAATGCATCTGAATGCACAGAGCTCTGAATATCTGGTAAAAAAATCCGCGTGTTGGACTTCCATCTTTGTCTTTAAAGATTGCAATGATCCTGAAATTCATTCTAAGTTATGGATGAGCCTTCTTAAGAAAACTATAACCAAAGTGTGAGAAAACGAATTAAAATGACATACACTATTATCCGTAAAACAGTGAAAATGATCAATTGTATTTAATATCTTCGCTATCTATATTTAAGACGTCTTCGTTAATTAATACTATTGTAATGAAAGAATTTCTATTTCATATTAAGTTAATAAAATTGTGTCGTTTTTATGTGTGTCATACATAATTAACATTTTCGATTCTAAATACTTTGTACTTTGGGCTATTTGTGTTCCTAATATTTTATTTTTATCATCAAATGATGTTTTTATTATTTGAAATATTACAAAAAATATAGTTGAGAAATAATTGCCAAAATTTCAGAACATTTTATAACATTTTCAGCAGACAATCATCAGCCAATTTCAGAATCTAAAATTTCATAATTTAAATGTAACTTTCGAACGACTTCCTTGTAATATTTCAGCTTTACTTATTTCATTGCTTATACTAATTTTATTACAAATCATTATCAATAACAATAAAAATATAAGTAAATATTAGGGTAAGCAAGGTATTCTTGGCCAAAATATAAATATCTAAAAATAGGATGACTTTTGAACGAATAAAAGAATCATTCATATTTTACCAAACAAATCTGTCTGTTAAATAAGTCTGTTAATAAGTCTATTAAAAATTGTTTTTCATTGAAAAATTTTCATGAATTTAACAAACGTCATTTATTAAAAGTTTAATGCAAAATCAATATTTACGAGGATCATGAATTAATAAATCAGCTTATTTTCTCATGAATTAATTTATAAAAAATTATCTTTGTATAAAGATTATTATTAATTCCCTTAACTAAAAGTCAAAATATTTTTTATCTGTTATTTTACAATTTTATTTAAAAGACATGGTGAATAAAGTAAAATTTTCTTTGCAATGTTAGAATGCTTATCAAAAATGACACTTTAATGTTTAAAAGATTAAATCTAATATCATTTTTTCCTTTATCTTCTCGATTTTAAAAAGACTGGCGGATTACTTTTATAGCTCTTTTTAATGGCCTGAATGATAGTTCTTTCAGAGAGACTATGAATTTATTTCGTATCTTTGCCATTTTTCTTATTTTAAGCTAATATTAAAAATATACTAGTACTCTACCAAAATTCAGCTATGATTTCTAATTCAATTTATGCCCACTATTTTCAAATTATATGAAATAAATTTGTAAGATAAAATTTTAACGTATGTTTTTAATTACTAATATATATATATATATACACATATATATATGAATTTTTTTGTTTAAGTTCTCATGGATTTATTTCTTAATGCAATTTTCTTATGTAGGCAATTAAAATTTTCCTCCTTTCAAATGAGATTTTATGAAAGGTAGTTAAAAAATTTTTATTGCAACGCTTATAATTTAAATAATAGCATTATTATATCAGCAATATTGTACTATTTTTCATAATATTACTTAATTGACTAACAAAAGATGAATAATTGTCTAGAACTGAACGAGGATTAACATTAAAAAATATTTGTGATTATTATCATAGAATTTTTTTAAAGAATCTAAGTATTGGTATTCAAATAAATATCTATTATTACCGAATTCCAAAACAATGTAATTTTGCTCTTTGATTCCCTTTATTTCAGATAATTTTAATTAAGAATGGTGATAAATGTTCAGAGTCCAAAAGATAATTTAATAACATTAATTACATTTTCAAATATAATTCAATAATTAATAAAATTTGGAAAATTCACTAATTTTATTAGCATATTTTTATATGCGTCTGTGAAGAACCCTTTTGTAAAGCGATGTTTAATATATAATATGCATTCATATTTCTTTTGTTGGGTTTTATTGTGACGTTTTTATTATATTATAAAAATTCATTGTGCGTAAGTTCTTTATAATATAGTATTCAGTTAAATGAATGGAATAGATTATAGTTGATTATTTAAGTATAAAATAATTTATTTTTAATATTTTAACATACGCGTACAACAAAATAAATAATTCTGAGCTATATGCTTACAAAAAGGATACTCTTATTAACATAATATAATCAAAATAATAGATAAGCTAAAAAAAAGAGTTATTAATCGTAAAACAAATATTTAATATACTGAATTAAAAAAATGAAAGTATTTACGTGCTGGACTTGAATATCTTATTGAAATGGTTTTGAAATGGAAAATTTACTTTGAATAGAAAAATTGGTACTTCAAATAATTTTCTGATTTTATTTTGAAATAGAAATAAAATTTTATCGTTCTTTCATCAGGAAACAAAAAAAATGGGAGAGTACGAATTTACAATTAGATTTGTAAAATGTATTCTAAATTTTTCAATTGTGCCCCTTTTTTAATATTTATTCATGAAAATATGTGAATCAAATAATGAAAATAGTATAATGGTTTTAAGCATAAATATTAAGCGAAAGAAATATAAATATTTATTGAAAAATTTATATATTTATTTAAATCTTTCATATAATTAAAGTTTGATTTCCTTATTTTTTTGAAAAAAACTTAACATAAAATAATAAATTAATAGTTATTCAAATTGAAAAAAATAATTTATAGCTAAAATAATTATTAGCTTAAAGTTATATTAACTGTGAAAAGATAACCATTGTGAGTAGCACTTTCAAAAAAATAGTAAACCAATTTTCCATCGAATAAGCCACCTACAATTTTATAACTATTATTATCACAACTGATTAAACTTGCATATTCTGATACTTTTAGTTGCATTTTAATTTAGATATATTTAAAATTTACAATTACTCATTTTCATGTTGTTATACTCGTATTAACATTTTTATTAATAAATAAGAATTTTTCCTCATATTTTTACACAATACTAAATTTATAGTTTTAGAATAGATTTACAGGAAAATGTCGTAAGAGAGTAAAAACTGTTGTGATTAAATAACTAAAAATTAGTTTTTGTATGTCATATAAGAATTGAGAAATTAAATAAAAGTTATAAATAAATATATAGTAATTTGGATCTATGAGCTTCAGAATTAAGTAAAATTGTCTGATAAATATTTACGATTTTAAATAAGTAATATATATAAAATATAAATATCTAAACATTGGAAGAATATTTTTGTATTCCGATCGTTTTCCCATAATTCAAAATACATCGCTTAGAAGACTAAATGGGTCACTAAACGCACTGCATCGCTAAATAACTTCATCAAATGCTTTAATCGCAGAACGTATATTCAGATTACATCTTCCAAGTAGCGACGAATGAATAGCCACGAAAGGGAAACATTCTGAAACTGCGATCTTTATCAGTTGTTACTGCAACTCTTTCAAAAAGGAATCGAAACATCCGATAAGGATTCCTCCATAAAAACACTGAAAGACTGTAAAGAATAGTTCGGGTCTTCTTTAAAGAAGCTAAATGGCGACATTATTCGCTTTTTTTTCGACGTGATTCGCATTCCGAAAAAGAATCCATCTTCCACTTGAGTTGTCTCTCAATTTGATTCTGTCAAATTTGAAAAAGAATGGATAAAGACCGTCTTATTTCTAACCGGTGTTGGTCGAAACGGTTTTTTGTTCTTTATATACCGTCTAAAAAATAAAAGTGACAAATTTATCTCGATGGTAAAGAAAATGGATGCTAATGACTGTATTTTCTTACTTCAAGTTGCAGAAGTTGTCTCTAATAATTCACGATTTTCCCTGGACAAGTTTTGGTTAAATACACTTTTATCTTTGACTGATGTGACACGCATAACAATAAAGACCTTGAAACTCAATAGGATTGTCTACCGTGCTGAGAATCGATGAATTATGAATTATTTAGGAAGTGGAGGGGTAGGGTTATTGTTTCTCCAGGAAAAAAAACGAGCATTTTGTTGACATAGGTTGATCTTTCTATTTCCATAATTTATGTTTAGTTGCGTTTTAGAAAAATATATCCTTATACTCATTCGCGACTACATTTTCATAAAGATAATGAAATAAAATGTATTTTAAACTAAAATCACCTAAAAAGAATAGACTGTTCAATATTTTGTCTTGTTTTTCTAATATTTCTATATGAGAAAACTTAATAAAGAATAGATTATTTTTGTAAAGAACGTATGCAGTACATCATATCTGCTTTCTTTTAGCTATGATATAGATAAGTATTTAAAATTAAATTCCTTGTAATGGAATAAGAATTCAATTATTCAATACTTTATATTGTTACAAGCATATTTGTATTGCTTTATTTATAATATTGATTATGTTTGATTGTATCATACTCTTATGTATTAGATATATTTGAATTATAATGTCATTAAATATCATATCGTAATCAAAGTGTATTAGTTAAAATATTAGTCAACGGTAATCATTAACTTATTAGATTCACTTTGATGTATTTGCAATAAAATTAATTTAATAATACATTTAAGCAAAATAAATTAGTAGTTCTACAAATAATAAAACAAACACTTGATATTTTATTACAAATTTTGGTAATTTAAATTGTTTAGAAAGTTTGGAAAGAGTTAACAAATACAAAAGTATTATTAAATTTCTACTTATATGAAAACAAAAAAATAAATTTTACTAAATATTTTACATGAATACATTTATTCAAAAATAAATTATGAGTAATTAAGAAGCATCACATGTGAATAACGTTTGAGTACTTGAAATTAAAAATTTTCTTCTCAATCATTTGCAATATAAGCATGCATTTTTAAGAATATAGTTAACATACGTTTAAAAATGTCAGTTGTATTTAGAGTGAAACGGGCGAAGATTCACTGCAGTAATTTGTCTATGGTTTGAGGATTTGTTTTTAAACAAGTGTACTAATTCGTCCGATATTTACAGTTTAAAGCAAATACTGCACTCCTATAAAATTCAAGATTAGTGCACTGTTTATCCTGTTAACTGATCAAAGTTCATATTTGTAGATTATAGGTCTGGTCTAATCAGATCTTGTGTGCAAAAAAAAAGTTTGTGTGTAACGATCAAATTAAACAAACGACCTTACTGAAATAGCTAAAAGTCTAAAAGTGTCACAGTAGTAGAAGCCTTTGACCAATGACGAATGATTTTACTTACAAAACCAGAATTCTGATCTTTTAAAGATGGATAATGACTAGTCATTTAAATTGGATCTAGAAGACATTAACAAGTTTCAATGTTTCATTATACCTCGACCAAGCAGTATCCAAGAGCTGCTACGATGTAATATAATGCCTGAATGGATGAAGCATACACTTTATTATAGATTTCGAAGCTGCACTTGGATAACAAGTAGAAGAAAATCCTTAATTTCACCGAGTGATGTATAAAATGAGTAAAAATGTTTGATACCCCTTCTTTTCACCTGTTACAATGGCTATGAATAATTGATTCAATTGCAAAATTGTCTTCACAGATGTACGTATGTGAATACTGTCAAGATCAAGGAAAAATTGGATTCATTTCTAAGAAAGAGTGGCCTCGCAGTGGATGCTCTCTGGATTCACATCTTAACTTCGTCCTTTTATATTATAACATTTTATGACAAATAAATGGAAGCATTGTTTGTTAAAGTAAATTATTGAAAATCGATATTAGTCAATTTCATCAAAATCTCAGTCTTTATATCTATGTTTCTATAAATTAGTGAATATCGCCTTTTTGTTTACGTAATCGTATTGGTGTGGACTACCGGCTTTCTTGGCGTGGACAATTTACTATCTTATGAAGCATCGAATGCTTTTTAAATCATATGGTCATTGTCATGTCTGACTGGCCCCTGTATCACTGATTTCAAAACTGGTAATCAAAATAATATCGCTTCCTATACGTGTTGATGGAGCTATCAATTTAATCTAACGACCACACTTATCTATTACACTGATTTTTCTGAATGTAACAGTAAATATAATATATGCAAAAGTACTTTAGGTGATTTCATCTTTGCACATAACTGGTTAGTAAAAGTGCCAACGTTATTGTAAATATGTATCACTGAGAACGTTAGCTTTTTGTTTCCCTCTCATTATAATCAGAACAATTATTGAATATTTGCATGGTTCGTTGCTGTTTTACGCTTGATCATTTGCACAAACCTTTGAACTGCACTTACTTATCGAACTCTCCAATTGTGACTGAATGTTTTGGATGCATATGTATTATTTAACAGTATATGATATAAACTTACTTTAAACCTATATTCCACATTTGTTTATTCGTATTCTATAACACAAAAAATGATCTTGATTCATACATACTAAATATTTAAAGTGAAAAATTTTATTTACGAGTCTTAAAATTGCTGAACACTTATTGTTATATTCTTAGTTAACTCAAAAGTTTCTCTGTTATCAATGCAAGAAATTTAGTATTTTTTTCCTGAAATTTGTTTTCTAGATAGTCACATGTGTACCTTAGTTTGATTGGGATTTACCTAAATATTCTACAATTATATGTATTACAAAACATGCGAGCTCAAATGAATATTTTTTAAATAGTGTCACATATATTTTTACATGGGCTTTATTCTTTATTTTAAATAGAATTAGATGTATTTTTAGTTAAAACGTCTGTTAAAGATCGAGTTTATTTTGAAACTATGAAAACCTACTTTTTCTGTTTGAAGAAGGAATATTTCTCCCTTCGAAATCGTTATTCATTGTCCTGAACTGAACCTTCACTCAGCTCTAAATTCTTGAATTCATCACTTCATGAAAAATTTCTTCTTAATTTCAGCTACTTTTTACTTCATACCTCTTTCAAAGAAGCATTAAACTAAAAAAAGAAAAAAAGCCTATGATAATCAACTCAGCTTCCAAATCAAATAACTAAATTTATTGTTCAAGTATTCCCTTTCTTTACCATCTATTTCTTTCTATAATTTTACCTGCAACTTGAATATTTTTTGAAATTAGAAATATTTCAAATTTTCGAACATAATTAGATACATTGAATTACACTAAAATCTAATTATGTAATTCTATTTTATTTTTAAGAACATAGTTTCCGTAATCGCTTCAACCTTGAATAGGTTAAAGGAAATCAAAATATTAGCGGTACTTACAATAAGCTATTACTTTTCAACTGTTTAATTCTTAATGTTATGTAGCAAATATACATGTGGTTTATTAAATAAATATCTCATTGGTTATTATTTTTATGGAGTTCTTATGTTTATCCCTTTATATCCCTAAAAGTATTCATTAATAAAAAAGTATACAAATAATAAAAGGAAAATAATTTATTGCAAAACTATTTTTAAAAAATTAGATTCCGGTATATTTCTGATTACACTGATTAATAATTGTACATTAGAAACATTTATTAATGTTTCAATTTTCCTTCCTTCTGTAGTATTGTGTATGTGTGTATGATTCTAAAATCTCAAAGATAGTATGAACAGAGAAATGTGTCAAAACTTTTAAATAATATCAAATTTATAATAATAACATATCATAATAAAAATTTTGCCACAGCTTTTCAGAAAATTTGTGATTGGGATTCAAACTGATTTGTTTGTTGCTGATCCCAAATCGTTTTTGCGGCTCATTCCTATCTAGATATATAAGTATAAACAGGAAGCTAGACTAAAATACATTCTCTGTAAGGCTTAGTTTAAATACAGATTATCGTAATATTATCATGGAAGATATTAATACGACCTTCCCATAACATTATGAATCTGGATATTAATCGAAAAAGGATTATTATCTAAATGATTTCTAACTCATTTTCATTAACCTTTCAACATTTTTTTAATCAGTTCAATAAAAAAAAGATTTTGATACCTGTCCATAGATCAGACAAAGGCAATCATTTCAAAAAACTATCAAGGCAAAAATAATTTTGTGTGTATTCTTTCGTAAATGAAGTAGTTAATAATTTTTATTTCCTTGACATTCCCGCTATTTACATGAAATCACATATTTACTCATTATTGTAATAAATCGTTTTACAAATAATAGGTAATGTTCATCGTGGTTTCACGGTAAGGAAATAAACAAAAATTAATTACTTCATTATCCGAAGAACATACACAAAAATATTTTTATCTTGATATTTTTTTAAATGATTGCTTTTGAGAATAACATGTTCGAACTCAGCCACAGTTGTACAGTACGAACTGGATGTTGTGCTTTGCTTTATCCCATGCGAAGCATGAATAAGGCCAATTATTTATGAAGGTTTCTCCCTAAAGTTTATTTAAGCAATGAACAATAAAATACCTTACAACAGACTTAGGTTGTTGGGTTGTTTGCTAAGTGTTGCGTGGAAAAATTTATAAAAAATATCCTTGATAACTTGTTACATTTCTTTCTTGATTAAAATTCAAATGAAATTTGTAGCTAGCGATATGTGCTTATATAGTTTTGTAAAAAAATAATTTTGCATCTTTATTATTAGAATCTTTTTTAGAAGAAGTTTTAAATTGTAGAGAGAAAGCACTTTTTTTACTAACATATAGTATTAAAATTTTAACGCTTTTACTAGAGAATATGAAAATTGCTTAAATATTATATCTGTGTTGTTAATTCAAAAAATTTTCACAGTAACCTTACAAAAACTGTCTTTTTGTTTAAGACAAAAAATAATTCTCCCTTTGCAAAAGAGCTTAAGATTTTTAAATCTTATAAATATTTTCCTAAAACCTTCTTATGGATGGAAACGTATCAGATCTAATTATTGGAATCTATATTATTAGTCATCGCTAGCATATTTATTTAGAATATCTTTATAAGGTCATAGTATTTGTATTGCAATCTTATTCTGATATTAAAATCTCATATATTGATGTCTATAAGGCTATGAAAGACATCTAAAGTATAAGTGCCAAATATAATCTTGTAAACAATCGACCATAAATTACCAACTAACTTTATTGAAAAAAATGCAACTTTTCAACATTTTGAAATGGTTGGAATACAAATTGTTTACCTGTTGCAACGATTTCTTTTCTATAATTCATGTCTGGTATCGACTTCAGCAATTAAGGCGAATAGTTCTATAGTAATAAAATTCTAAATTTCATTGAAGTCTCTATTATTTTCTAGTGAAAATATTTAATGTTGTATTATCAACATATTTCATATAACTCAAGATTTGCTAGTGGTCACATCAAGTACCTCACTTACAACGAGGGCAGGAAAACCTTCGTCACCTGCACCAAGTGCCAAAGTCATCAGGCCTCTCCTGAGCACCTTTTGGATTGCGTGGGATCTCTTTAAGGAGGATCTCTTTAGCAATCCTATCTTAGTCTTTGACTGCCGAGCTGGCAGCCGAATGGTTAGCGCTCTTGCCTTCGGTTTAACAGTTCGTGGGTTCGAATCCCACCTTGGGCATGGATGTTTGTAGTGGTTCGGAATCCACTTTAAACCGTAAGTCCCGGTCTAATTAGCCCTCGTGTGCAAAAATGACTGTTGAGCGACAAACAAACCAACCAACCAACCAACTTAGTCTTTGACTTCCTTACAGTCAACGGGCTCGTGGTTCTTGTCTGACTCCGTCAGATAGTGAGGATAAGAAACAACAAAGTTGTATTATGTTTTCATCCTCCTTTTTAGTCATAAATATTGAAATAAATACCGTTATTTGTTATATTTCTTAAAATAATTTCTAGCTTTTCATTAAAAAATTTTTTATTCCATTATATTGAATTATTTTAATCTGTTTGTTTTCTCTACAGATGAGTAAAAATCTATTTTATCTGGATTTCTTCAATACTTACATTTCTATCAAATATTCGACGCTGAAAATACTTAATGCTGTTATTCAAATAAGACATTTATTCTGTTGATTTTATTCTCAAAATCTAATACTTTAGTGATTGTAAATTCAGGGACAGTCTAATATAAAAAGAACATGTTGTGACATTTTGAGTTTTTTTATTTAAGAATATATATAGGATGTAACCCGGATAAATTTTATAAGTAAAGATAAGAATGTAATAAAAATATTTGTTTGAAATATATTTTTGAATAAAGTCATGTTTTGCATATTTTGATTTTCATTTGAGTAAAATAAGAATATATTTTGTTTTCAAAAAAATATAAGGAAACAGAGACATCTCAAAAAGCTTGCAAAAAATAATTTATTAAATAATGATCGTAGCTCTTGTATTTCTATATAGTTATTAATAACATTTATGTTATATATAATCTCATTAAGCTCTGCTGAAATTTCTGTTAAAAATGCCATGCATACCAAATTTTTTATTTTAAAATTACGAATCATTCTTTTATCACATTTTTAACTTATTCTTTTGTACTGTTTTTAGATTATTTATTTTTCCAAACTTTATATTTTGAAATGTATCCATTATGAAATATGTATGCAAAGTCCAAAATATAAATCTCAAAGAAGGACAGTCAAGTTTAAACCATTTTGAAGAAGTAAGTAGTCACATATGAAGAAAAAAACTTAGAAGTTTATGAATCAAAGCCACATTCATTTTATCCATGGAGATTGGTTAAAAAAATTGATGAATAATTTCAAATTCATAATTTTTGACTACATGCTAAACAACTTAAATTCAATTTTACTTAATAAATATAATATGAAACTATTCACACAAAAACTGCTCTCTCAAATAAATGAATAAAAAAATATATAATTGCTTACTAATGAAATATTGAAATAAAAGCTTATTTAGGCTTCAACTATGAATATATAAATACTAATTAATTATACAAATATTTTAAATTAGAATTGCAATGGAAACGCGTTTTGTCTTTGTACACATTACAATGAGCTTAATATCTGATAATTCAGTCGGACAACAAGTTTTTGTTTTATCATTTTATTTAAGTGTGATTTATATTGAAAAAATAAATTAGAAGAAAAATCCTAGTCGTGTTTGGACATTTTTGAAAATAAATCTTATATATATATATATATATATATATATATATATATATATATATATATATATATATTAGTATTTTCCATTATTTTAAAAATTATTCTCAGTCATTCTATATTTAATGACCGTTTAAAAATTGAATATCCAAAGTTTAAATTTGCAAAATGTAAAACTAAAGGAATGCAGATTCAAGGATTTCAAGGATTTTAATAAAATTAATAAATGACTGTCGAGGAATAAAATATTTTTTTATAATTCGTATTTTTTTCCGATTTGAATTAAAATTTGATTGCGTATAATGTTTCTGAGACTCAAAGTAATGCGGTATTAAACATTGCCCTCAAAGTGTGTTGGTGATATGTGCTTATCAGTGAAAATTAGTTCTTTTTTATATTAATTAAATATTAACTGCGGATGCACAATGAGGATTAAAATTTCTTAAAGAGAGATATTTTGCAATGACATATCACACAAACTTCATTACAAATAAAATTTTAAAAATTTTGACAAATTTTGTCAATTGAAAATATTTTAGCGAATATAAATGAATAGAACAATTAACATAAATAATATCGAATATATAGATTATATTCTTTGAAATTTTTTTGTAAAGTTTTCAGTGAATTCACTGATAATCATTCATTGCAGCCTACAGGTAAATTCACCAGAACAAAATAATATCGATTTAGAGTTATAATTATAATATAAATTCTATGATTTATTTTATATTTAAAATGCATTATATTATTCTCTGAAACAAGTAAATGAAAAGAAATTTTTTCTATAGGTAAAATACTTTATGCCTGCTTTTAAATGTTAATTTTTGTAAGTCATTATTTCCTTAAAAGAACAGTACTTCTACCTTTAAAAGAAAACAATTAAAATCCCACAAAAGATAAAATATTTTATATTCTAATTTGCTTTTTTGTGAATCTATTTAAGTGTTTAAATGAATTACTTATGAAGTTAAGAACATATGGTTAAGGCATGGTCATATTTATAAAACTAATTTAGAAACATTTTATTTGTATGCAAATGCAGAATATAATTTATGAAGTTAAATAATTTTGACAGCTATGTGTGTATAAATTGTATTTTCCTGCATTTCATAAATTGTTCAAAAATGTTACTGTGTGGTATTTTAAGTGTTATAAAATGTTAAACTTCCTTTCTCAATCATTTTTATGTAAATATAATTTAATTAAAATTACATAACTCTATCGATATTTTATAAAATGTACGTTTCAAAATGAAATAATTGGATTTTCGATGATGAAAATTAATATGAATATTTACTTATTGAAATATAAATATGTATATATATATATATATTTAATTTTAAAGCTTAGATTGATATTGTACTTGAATTTCTGTCAATATTATCGATTAGCTTTTATAATTAATACTGTTATATTGTTAAATAAAAATTATGAATTATTTAAAAGAAAGTATATTAATTTTAATGAACTTTCTATAAGTTTTTGATGCGAGTAATAAATACAGTGCTTAAATGTAGATTTTATATGTGATTAAGCTAGATTTGGTTGTTTGATATTTAAAAAATATTTTTATCAAATTGCTGAATGAGTTTTCATCCTAAAAAAGTGTTACGCATTTCGTTAAATTCTTCATTATAAGCTAGATCCACATGCTTAAAGATTTGTTGACATATTTCTCACTGAATGGTTGTTAACACAACATTTAAAGTTACTTTGGAAAAAAAAAGATGTACTTACGCAGTTACATGCTTTAAAGAAATTTCTGTAAGGTTGAAAAGATATAAAAGAAACATACGAAAATTCAAATTCTGAGAATCTCAAAATAGACTTTTGGTATTGATAAAATGACAAGTCTACAAATATTTTTGAACAAGTTTAAAAACCCCAGCAAGTCTTTTCAAATAAGATTTTTTGAAACTGAATATTTTTCCATGATATGAGAAAAATAACTACTGAGAATTTAAAACGAATGAAATATTTTTAATATATTTGTAATAATTATATTGTAATGAATTTCGTGAAAATATGTGAAATTTAAGTTATATATCAATGACATTGAAACGGGTTACATTTATTGATCTTGTTTGATATGTATTTTGCTAAATATATAATATTGCACAACATTGGAAAATGTGTTCCAAAATATAAAATTGCAATCTTTTATAAAATATTTCAAAAATATATATATTTCTCAGATTTTTTAATATTTTAAAATATATTAATTGATTTATTGAGAGTAATATATTAGCCACATTAATTACAATTATAGTTTGCTACGATATTTTAATATTACATCAATGCAGCTAATTTGTATTGTGAATACAATTATATTTCCGAAAATAAATTTCTTTATATCATCTATATAAATGCATTTCTGTCTTTTTACTAAAATGTTAATTGTTATAATAATTAATATAATATAGTTAAATTCTAAATTTAATTAATTATTTATAAATAAAATTTGTTAAAAACTTAATACTTAAGTAAGGAAATCGTATCTTTACTTTTCAAATAAAACTATCATTAAAAAGAAATTGAATCACCATTTTTTATAGTAAATAAATTTTATTTTAAGATTAAATGAACAAATCTGGAATTTATTCAGATTTAAATTATCTAAAAGTTATACAATGTTATCTAAAAGTTATGTTTTTGAAGCGATGAAATTAATAATTTTTCGCAATTATAATTTTATTGTAATATAAATTGACTAAAATCTTTTTTATAAAGAAATGAATGATCTTATAGGTTTAAAAAAAGGACTGAAAGGAATAAAGTCGAAACAAAACATAACTGAGACAAGAAATTCAAGAAAAATTAAAATTTTTGAACTTCATCCCATCATATTTCACAGTATAGAATTTGAAAAAAATATATTTTAACAAAATAATATTGCTGATAACTTTTTTTTAAAGCAAAAGTTTTTTTTCTGGATTCTTTTCAAGTTAAACAGGTTTAGAAAGACAATGGGAATACTAAACAATATTGAAATTTCTGAAAAAAGAAACTACAATTAATTACTAAGAAATTTTCCGCTCATTTGTCTGAACACAAAAGTAAAAAAATGGGATATTTGTGAATGTGCCGTGTGTGTGTTAAATGTGTGTACATGTTAATGAGTTCATTCAAAAATTAGTATTTTTATGCATTTTCCGTAGTGCAGTTTTATATTGTAAAATTTATTTTATGTTAAAATTTTTTTACCCATTTATCATTAATTTTTAGTTAAAACTAAAATCAATCGATTCATCAGAAATATTACTCGATTTTTTTTTTACATTTGGTATAAGGTTTCAATTCCCAAAATTTATTTGATTGTTAAAACCTTGTTTCGAGAATTGGGAAATCTATATTTATTAACGATTATAATGACGTTATTATCGAAAATTAAATATTAAATTTTCAAGCGAATTTATGAATCAATTATTCTTAAATGCTTTTTTGTGATCTGATTTTAATGTTTTTAATCTTTGATATAATGTAAAACTTCAGTAGATAGGCTTGTCGAAGTTTTATGAGCTCATTTAGTAGAATTTATTGATCATTAAAATTCAATCTAAGTTTTTTTAATGAAAAGTTTATATACACTGCAGCCGAGCTGGCAGCCGAATGGTTAGCGCTCTTGCCTTCGGTTCAACAGTTCGTGGGTTCGAATCCCACCTTGGGCATGGATGTTTGTAGTGGTTCGGAATCCACTTTAAACCGTAAGTCTCGGTCTAATTAGCCCTCGTGTGCAAAAAATGACCGTTGAGCGACAAACAAACAAAACAAACAAACAAACAATATATACACTGCAGACTCTTGTGATTCATAAAATAAGCACGCAATTCAGTAAAAAGGTTATGCGTGAGGAAATGACAAGAACAAGGTGTCACAGGCGATGTGAGCTTACACCTCAACACTGCAATGAAAAAGGAACAGAGATGTAATTAGATTTTAACTATAAATGTAAATTAGTTCCTTTGTGAAATTAGATTTTAACTATAAATGTAAATTAGTTCCTTTGTGAAATTTTTAGAAAAAATCATCTAAACCCTTCCTCAAGGGGAAGAATGATTGGAAAACTGAAAATGTGGGTGTAGTGTGACCAGTGTTGATGACGATCTCGGATTTGACAAAAATGGTTTCGTGCACTTAGAAAGCCTTTCAACTACAGGTACAACTATTAGAGAGGTTGGTGGTAGTCGCCTCAGGAAAACAACTGAAGTTGATAACCGATATATCGTCCTGCAAATGAAAATAACCCGTAATAACTCAGCAAGCAACATTGCTCAGCAACTATACAATAAAGGGGCGATGAGTGTTAGGGTTTACTGTGTCTAGATGCCTTCGCAAAGGTGGCCTGTTTGCTACCATCCTCAACATTGCATTCTTTTGAAAGTTGGCTATCTGCGCCACCATTTAGAGTGGTGCAAAGAACACAGAAACAGTACATCTTTTTATGGAGTTGCGTCCTCTTTACTGATGAGATTCGTTTCAGTGCCACAAGTGATTCCCAACGCCAGTGGGAGATCTGGGAAGGGTTTCACTCCAGCCATCACGGGAAATTTTTGGAAAGATACTTGTTGTGGAAGTATGTTGCTGAACAGATAGACGTAGCCGCACATTTTCGACAGGTTTTGAAATGACAGTTGCTATTATAAGGAGATGAACCTTTCCCATGTGCGTCTGTTCCGAGGTGCTATTGTAGAAGACTTCTTTTTTATGGATGATTATGCGTATTATAAAATGCAAAAATGGATGCGTATGCAAAAGAATTTTCCAGCATACTCCCTAATTTTTTTGGTCTTCTCAAAGCATCTCACACATGGCAGCAAAATTTATCTTCCAGAGAACACCCAACTACTGAAACTGATGCTGATTGAGGGATGGGTATCTTTTTAGAGTTGTTGAACAATTTAGTGTTGAGTAAAGAGAGACAGTGGAAAGCAATCATTGCAGTAAGAGGAATACCTATATAACACTAAGAAACAACTACTTGTTCTTCCTTTTTGACAATCATGTAACGATGAGTTCAGTAGCGACTTTTTTGTTTGATTCCATAGTGTACGTATTTTAATCATTTTTGTGAAACCATGCTATTGTCATCGCTTACGTAAAAAATGCTGTCTCCATTTCTGAATTTCATGTCACATATTTCTCGTGAACTTCTGACAAATACCTGTAGTATAAATTTTGCTCTTCAATATAGATTTAAATTAATTATTGAGTTTCCACACAGTCATTGCTACTCAATATAATTTAACAGATATTCACGGGAAATTCCCAGAATGAATTATTATATTCAAATCTATACAGAATTTAATGGTAAATTTTGGCAATTTTTAAAATTCCTCGAAATCAATTCTTGTTTTGCGAAGATTTTTTAATAATAAAAATGTGAAATCTTTTGGATTAAGTAAATATAGAGTTTTGATACAATTTTCAATTAAATAAATTTAATCTAATTAGTTCTCTTAATTGAATAAGTTGATATTTACGCTAATATGCTAGTTTTTTTTATTCGTAAATTTTTTGTCGTTTTTTCTTTTAGGTACTAAGAACTTTTGATACTAATTGGAAATTTGAGAACTGATACTAAATTTACACATTATTTTTTGGGAGTCATTTGAAAATTTTGAAATAATCATAATGATTTGATAAATTTCGAAGATTTTTATTCATTTTTAAATAAATATCGAGAATTCTATTTAAAATTCATGAATTACTTATGAATACTAAAAAATTCTAAGTTTTACTACTTATAAAAATTAATGTATAAAAACATTTTAAGTTTTTGTGAAGAAGTTGTAATAGTGTGTTTTTATAGAGCTATTTTCCGATATATATATATATATATATATATATATATATATATATATATATATATATATATATATATATATATATATATATATATATATCGTTATTTTTATACATTTCGTTATTTAATGTAATTGTCTTCACTTTATGGAAATCATCCTTGGTAAACAAAATCACATCGTTAGAAATATTCTTATTTATAGTAATACCAACAAATTTAAAATATAGCTTTCTGATAAATTCTTGTTATTGCGACAGATCTCATTATTCTAAGAAATATGGGGTTTATATAAAATGAAATACGGGATATATTATTTGAAATTTTTGAAAACTCTCTCTTGAACAAATTTCGTATCGTTTTTCATTTTAGTATTTACCTTTATTTTAAATTCGCCATTCTTCTATTATTTATGTACACAATATTTCAATTTTTGCACTTGTTTGTATACTGATAGCTATGATAAATATTGCAATCATTTTCGAAAACTGCATTATATATATTTACGAATTTTCTTTTCTGCCCACCCGAGAAAAAATACGATTTTTCTGTCAATGCCAAGTGTTTTATTTTCTTTCTATGCATCCACTCGGCGTGGAACAATATCTTGAAACGTGCTTCTGAAGTAATGAGATATTACTATTTCAATAGCGGAGACATAAATGGCGATGGATAGTTTGTCACAAAAAAATGCCTCAACTCCTAATGCCTTGTTGACAGGTTTACGAGTTTGAGAAGTAAATTTATGCAGCAACAAAACTTTGAAGTTCCGTGACAAGGGAAGGGAAAGTTACTTTTTCGTCACATAAATTTCTCGAGAATAAAATAATGAAGATGCAAATTTTATATAAGAATGAGCCTATTGAACATAATTTATACTTCATGAATAAGTAATGCTTTATGACTTCTGAAAAAAAATCCAAATTTTAAATTAATATGTTTTGCTTTTGACAAAATTATATAAGATATTTGAAATATCTTTTACTATATCTTATGCAACTATACAAATTTCTTAGACAAGAAATATTACAAAATATGCTATAAGAATGCAATTGCAAAACTAAAAGATCTGAAAGCATTTATATTTCATACTAAAATTTAGTTTAAAACACTAATTTTTTTCAATATTTTACAAAAGCTGTAAGTAAAAATGTTCCAATCAGAATATGAAGTTTATTAATTTTTAATGGGCAATATACCTATAGATCCTTCTGAGCACTATACGCTTCAGGACATTTGAATAACTTAAATTCAAACTTAAACACAATAAGAAAGACAATAACGTACATATATTCTAATAATGAAAGACAATAATTTTCTGATATTGGATACATGATTATTTTCATAAGTAATTCATTTACATGCTCCAGATTCCGAAAGTTTTACCTTATTTAATAAATTCATTAAATATATTCCATTCATTCTTATATGTGGGAGGCCTGATTTATTTTTTCATTTCATTTACAAATGAAATGAAAAAGAAATAAACCAAATATATCTGTATGAATACATCTTATGCTAGTTTATTTATTTTTACTACAATCAAAAGTACTTGCGATATAATGAAATATTTCCTAATAGTTAATGCAAGACTCTATAGATTTGAGAAAAAATTCTGGCAAGAATGCTTATTAAACATTCTATATTTTTGTATTGAAAAAATTATCATTAATTTTTGCATTATCTGTCTTTACAATGTTTATCATTTTATATTTGTAGTGATAAATTATCAAACATAAAAGGAGATGCTTTTTTCATATGTTGATGATATTTATTGTATACCTAATAATTGTAATAATAGCAGAAAAATCTAAATTCGTAGACATAAAATAAATATTCGCTCACTAACTTCAAATTAATTCTTACATTCCTGCGTTTTGATATTTGTTGAAACAAACATAATGGATAACTTTATTTAAAACATTTTATAAAATTACCTAGATAATTCCAAAAGACTGATTGTTTTTAAACTAATTTAAAGTATTATTTGAAATTAAAAGTAATTGATGTAAATTTGTGAAAACACCTTACAAATTTGCTTCAACTACTTTTAGTATACACATATTGTGAAAGATGAATATATAATTTTAAATAATATAGATTTAGAAATTAATTAAAATATGTGGTAAATTAGTGTGTTACAAATTTCTGATTAAATTCACAATAGCGTACCTATAAATGTTAATATTTAATGTAATTTATCAAGATTAAAATCAATTTATAATTAACATGTAAATGATTGTTTCATATTGGGTACATATTTAATTCTATATTTAAACAAATTGGGCACTAAATAATTCTGACTATATTTGATTTGTTTTAATTTATTTACTCTAGATTAAAAATTCTGATAATAACTAAGTAATTCATACCAAGAGTGATGACTAATTTCTTTCAAGTAAATCGGAGAAAGTGATTTCCCTACTAATAAGGAAGTGCGATTATCGACAGTTTGGTAACATCTTGAAGATTCTTCAAGTCCCACATGCTAGCAAAGAAACCAAGCCCGTAAAAGGGAGTGTCAACCCATCCTTATTACACCACGTTGTGTTTCTTATCCTAACCACCCTGATCAAACAAGATAACTCCTTGTTTCATTATTTTCGCAACAGCTCCTACATAGCAAACTTCGTTTTCATACCAAAAAAGTGATTTAAAGAATCGATGGCCGGTCGGGGGCATGAGTGGATGACATTGATGTTTTCTTTAATGTGTGACCCCGGTCAGAAATAAAATATTAGTCCCCAGTCTGCAGATTGCCTGTCTTGTCGGAAACAGATGTCGCTGTTCC
The DNA here is from genome assembly GCA_037975125.1 of Latrodectus hesperus. Lineage (NCBI taxonomy): Eukaryota > Metazoa > Arthropoda > Arachnida > Araneae > Theridiidae > Latrodectus > Latrodectus hesperus. The sequence goes on along the minus strand of CM075856.1, from coordinate 31,569,726 downwards.
TGAGGGAACGCCTACCTGTGACGCTGACATTTGAGTTTGAATGATGGTCTTTTATTTGTGAATATGAATGAAGTGCGAGTAGTAAAAAAATATTGATCTAATAGAAACATCAGAATAATAAATCGCATTGCTGCTTAAAAAATGGAATCTATGAAATATTTCTGTAGCACATTAGTCTTATTTAGTTGTAATTCAAGTAAAAAATAAATCTTCCCCAGTATAATTTTTATAAATTCTGCAAAAAGGGTTATTAACCTCTTTCCTATCTCAATTCTCAACTGCATATTACTCTTGTTTCTAATCTTTCTGGGTTTAAATTAGAAATTCCTGACAGTATTTAAGAATTAGAGAAATTTTTTAATTGTTTATTTAAGAAATTATTTAATAAAGTACATTTTACATACGTAGATGGATTTATATAAGTTATTGTGTAAATGAGTAAGTACGAGTTGAAGCACAGAGAATCCATTTCTTTGAAAAATTTTATTACACGTGTTTCTTATCATTACAACTATAAACTATTGTTATTAGTTACTAGAGTCCTTTAAATGGATAAAGTTAGATAAGAGAACACATATTGATAATTAATCATTTGAAAAGAAAATTTATATTTTTTCGGAATTTGTTAGTTTTGTTTTTCATTTCCATATTATATGAACTAATATTTGTCCACAATGTCTAGTGGTCAGAGTGCCTGACTGTCGATAGGGAGGTTCTGGGTTCGAATCCCAGTTTCGGGCATGTATGTATTTTCTTTCTCTTTCTATCCTATCTTTGTCAATTCTTTATATATGGTAAGTAACCATCCACAGCCCATTTATAAATGGGTGCCTATGATGTGTGTACTGAGGAAGTCGGACTCCACACCAAAAAATAGTTCAGTAGAAAAAGTGGAGCAGTGCACTACATAATGCTTGCCTAGCTGGCACAAGGCAACAACAACATGAGCTAATGTTTCCGGAAATTAAAAATCGATTACTGGGATTGTCATATTTGGAAACTAAAAATAACATGCAAACTTTTACCTCGGAAAAATATTTTTTTTATTTAACATGTTATTTCTTCATAAAAAAAGCAGTAATTGGTATTACACAATAATGATAAAACATTGAATAACCCATTGGAGAAATTAAAAAAATGAATTGAAAAATCAATGCGATGAAATTTTTTTTAAAACTTGACACACTCTTGTCTTATATTAAAATATCTCTTAGATTGAGAGAGAGAGAGAGATAATATCCACATAGCCATCTCACATGTGGAGTTTCAACAGTAGGACAAAAAAGTATTTATAACCAAATGATTTTTATATTTATTTTTCCAATTTATATGATGCCATTGGAATAAGTTTTGACTTTCTGAATACTATTAAGGCTTATTGAAATACTTGTTGAAGAAAAGGCAACAATGTTTCTCAAAATCGGTGATTTCGACCAACAATTGATGGTTTTATAGCATTCTACATTTACGAAAATACTGATAATTTTGCCCACATTTGAACTCAAATATCTAAAGGATGTTATGAACCTAATATATTTATGTTTATGATAAGATTATCACGTGAAAACAATCAATGATGTCAAATAGTGTCAGATTGAAACATTTTTAGGCATGAGTATGATAGGCATCAATATGATGTAAGAATATTTGGTCGCATAAATGAGTGATCTCATTGAATCCCGAAAAATATGACCAATCCAACGCTCAAAAAAAAGTTTCGTGTCACTTGTTGTACGGAGGATCAATATTCATCTAATACTATGAATAACATCAACATGGGTGACAATGGATCAATGCAAATGAGCCCGAAATAAAACAGAAATTGATTGTTGGGCCTTCCATGACAAACCAAAATTGATAAAAGTTGTTAATAGAAGAACGTATCAAAATAAATGATTGTCTTCGGTATTACAAGTCACATTAGTAACAGTGACGTTAGAGCAATGATTGCAATGCAAGAAGTTAAGAATATTACACGACCGTTTGCCAAAAGTTATCGGAGGAATTCGAAGTAAAAATAGGAATCATTTTCTTCTTCACAATGCGAGCTTCCACACATCGACATTAAACAAGCGAATAAGACTGGTCAAAATTTCAAGCTCAGAGGCTTCCAACCATTCAGTTTTCCAATATATATTTTGTATATTGGAAATTCTGATTGATTTGGCACCTAATGACTTTTTTTCTATTCCCGCATATCAAAAATAAATTAAGTGATCAATAATTTTCGACACCAGGAGAAAAGGTTAATGCTTTCAAAATGCATGTTTTAAAGGTACCTCAATGGAAGAAGTGCTTTGAAAATTGGTTCAAGTGCATGTAAAAGTATGCAGATCTTTATGACGAAAAGAGTGAAACCAGTTTTGATCATATTTTTTTCCATTATTAGACAAGAAACATTAGTAACACTTGTAGGATCAGAATTTAAAATGGATCTTATTTTTGTTTTCGCTAAAATGTTTCGCCAGATGTTTTTGAATTCCAAGCAGCACCTTTTATTTATTCTGTTGCGAATACGCATGTCAGATAGCTGTAGAAAAATTGATCTATTTCACTCTTTAAGAAATGGTTTAATTTATGTTAACAGTTTTGTTATAACTTCTTATATATTTTAGCGATTTTGAGCGTCATTTTTTAAGCTAATAAGTTAATTGCTTTATCGATATATAATAAGAAGAAACTCTTCGAAGAGGTTAAGATTATTAAAAAGATTATTAGTTTTTCGTTTCTCTGATTTATAGTCTAATGATATATACCTGTTTAGTTGTAATGGGTTTGCAGCTGCCCAAGGCTATATTTAATAAAGTGAATGATTATATAATTGAAGTAGAATTTTATCAGAAAAATCATAGAGTGAAATAAAGTTTTTCTCACGAATATTACTGCAACATATCTGGAATTTCATGTGATTATGAAATTTTCGATCACGAAAAATAAGCCATGGTAATAGATTATTAAATATTTCAGAGTATAAATAAAGTTGACACGATCTTTTCTGTACAACTGTTATTTGATCAAAAGATTTCATCGTGTTCGTGAGATAAAGTGAATTCAATATAAAACTTGATTATAAATAATATTTAGTTTTTAGAAAGTTTAATTGAAATTTATGCTTGCTTTTGCGGATTTTAGAACTGGTAAGTATAATGCATTTATGTGAATTGGTTTTATACATGTATTTAATTCCTATTTCCTGTCTTACGGAAGACTAGCATATAAATAACCTCACAACACCAAATTACTCAGTAAAGCAAAAAGGAAACTGACATCGGCAATCTTATTACTTTTAAAGTATAAGATTCTATAATAAAGTTGATACTTCATATTTAAAAAAAATATGATTATATCATTAATATTTTAAATATGATAAAATAGCCTTTTTTTTAAAAAAAAAAAGAACATCTTTTTACAGATTTTTAATGTTTTATACTTGAAGATCGCTGATCCTTAATAGGATATTTGCCATCGATTAATGAGCAGCTACAGACTGAGGCATTTTGCAAACATTTTTTGAAATGAAGTTATTTTGCAAGCAAATGTAAGGAACGTAAATTGTCTTAATGTGCATTTTTCATGGACAATAGACCGTGTCCATGTATTGCAAAAAAGAAAATATGAAAAACTCTCGAGCGCACACTATGCTTAAGAAATTTGATTGTGGATTTTCATTTAGTTGCATTTTTTGTCTAGACGTAAAAGAATTCGCCGTTGCAAACTTTAAATGAATCCACAAATTATAATTTTAAAAGTGTGTATTTTTTTAAAAAAAAATTCTGGCGTTTTCCTAAAAGTTTTCATTTTACTCACTATAATTTATTCATTTTAATAGATTAAACACTTCATGCTTAGACATATCTTGGATTATGAATTTGAGTTAAATTATTTTTACCTTTATGAAAAAGGAAGTAAATTTGTTTGAATATAAGTAAAAATTTGAAAACTTATCAAATTGATACTTTAACGATTTTTAGGAAGGTGATTTCATAGAAAAATAGAAATGTGAAATATATACCTATTTTTTTATATCTTTGTTTAAATTATTTCATAAGAAGCTTAATTCTTTAAAGTTAGTTTTTTTACATTTAGAGATTTCCAAAACTAAATATATATTGCATCAAACTCGTCAAAAAATTTAGATTATGTGAGCTATAGTACATATATGAAACAATGATATATTTTGAGTATCGAAGATTGAATACATTATTGAAATAAATGCAAAATATTTCTAATACATGTTTATATTATATTTAATTTTACAAAGGAATAGGTATTACTTTTAGCAAAAAATTTATTATTTGTTATTTAAAATACCATATGTACAACATACCTCAAATTAGAATATTCCAAAATTAATTTATAAACTACTATTTATTTTGACATAAAATGCTGAAATATTTAAGTATTTCTTAAATATTTCTTAAAGTAAGTATTTCTTAAATTTTAAAAAAGCAGTAAAAAATTAAGTATTTCTTAATTTTTTACTGCTTTTTTAAAATTTAAATGTTATTTTTTTAATTTTAAATGTAACAAAAATCACGGATATCATATTTCATAAAATGTCACGAAGGTATGAAGAAAACTAATTCAAATTACAAGATGTACTCTGAGTTGATGAATTATGTGCTTGAGGCGAACATTTCCTTTGACTTAAATTGTTATCTTGAATACTAATAACCTATTTTTCCTTTATAGATTTGACTGAAGAGATATTTGGAAGTATGAAATACCTCTTAATTTTAAGATGGTTTGTCTACTTAATATGTTCGACAAGTATCAGTTGGGTAAGAAGTTTTCTTCTATTTTCCTTAATACGTTTATCGTTCCAAACTGCGGCGCGTATTTTATTTAGCAAATATTTGAGGAGCTTCACTCTAATTGTAAACAAGGTTAACTCTGGAAAACAGAAAATTAATGTTTCTTGGGTTTTATTCAATAAAACTGCATGTTAATTGCATAAAGAATAAATTGTTACTTAAGAGAAAATCTGTAATTGTGTGTATGTAGTAATAAAGTTATATATTACAATGTTATAGTCCAGCTTATTTTATGTTATTACTTTTCAAAGTAACTAAGTAACTATATTCCTTTATATTTAGAAGTCAGTAATATTGATAAAGAGAGAATAAGTATATTTATACAATTAAATTAACTCAAGATACTCATTAGCTTAAAGGATCAATTTATTTTAATGGAATTTTATGTACATATTTTTAAGATAAGAAAACAATGAATAATGTAATACATTATGTAAATTAAAAAATAGGTATTTAAGTATTCTCTAATAGCCATAGTGTTTCAAGGTTTAAAAGGTTTGTAACAGTTTTGTAATTTTCTAAGAGTATTACCTCTATATTGAATCCTCTCTCAAGAAATAAACAGATTCTACGGAAAAACATTCGAGAATAGTGATTCATAAAGTGTAATGTAATGTCCCAATATTTTTATAATTTCAGTATTGCATTATATTGAAGAGATTATATTGGCTATTAGCCCTCTTCATGTGTAAATTCATTGGAAGTCACACTATGTAACAATCTTTCTAAGCAGTAAATACTACAATTAATTTAATATTATTATTACATGGATCTGTTCATGGCAACACAGAAATTTAGTTTTATTCTACAATGTGTTGGTACGGATAATTGATAGGAATTTGGCATTGCATTATGGATAGTCTAATAACCAAATGTTGTTAAAAGGTTTTTGATATACACCACCTATTAACTGTTGATAGGATGTTTCATAGGCAGTAATTAATATTTACATGCCGATAGAGAAAACTTAAAAGTTACCAGGCATCTATCCCGATAGATGTACATGCATAAAAATTAAATAAATAAAATGGAATACTTATCTCGTTATTCAAAATCGTCTGAATTCGAACTCGGAACATTTCCTTTAATTGGAATACTGATGTATTTTTACCATGATTTTTTTAATTGGAAAACTATTTTATGACCTTTCTAAAATGCATGGACCTTTGATTAAGTTATTGAGAATTATTATATATATAATAATATTAGAAATCTCTTAAATGAGAACATTTTTTATATAGAAATCTTAGTTCCTTTCAATAGATGCACTTATATTCATAAAATATTTTCGTGTATTTACAACAGTATGAATACACTGCATTCACAGTAAAATCGCATTTCTTGAGTTGCAAAAATTTTCCTATATCTCTTAAACAAGATGTTATTTTGACTGTCACAATCATATGTAGAGCATCTTAGATATTCATGTTGCACTTACTGTAACCTCAATTATCAGATTTCATCAATAAAGATATAATTATTAGATTTCTAAAATTGTAAAGTATTTCAGATAATGTGATGCAAGCCGTCACATCTGTACCACATAGTCACTTTCTTATATCTCGATTATTTTTTATGGCAATAACAATTCACCTTCCAAATTTAAATGAATGACAGGGCTCATTTGACACCATATTTTTAATGAAGCGCAAATACCACCTCTAAATTTCGCTATTTTGGGAGTTTTCTAAAAAATAAGAAAATTGGATTCAAGAAAGACTTTCTTAAAAAAGGAATATTGACAAAGAAAATAAGAACGGTTTCTGTTAGCTTCTAAGCTCTAAAAATATCTGGGTTGAAAAATGCTAGCTATTCTGGCAATTTGTCTAGTAGCAAAAAAGTAAAACAAAGTTCATCAGTACTAGCCTGATTTGTGTGGATTCAGTACAATGTCATGACTCTTGTCGGATGCGAATAATCTCTAAGTAACGTCATTTTTCTTTTTGGCAAGACAGATCACGCAATGAGAAAGGAATTCCTTAAGAAAGTAAACTTGCTGAAGGATGGCAGAGTTTTCAGCTACAATAATTCATGTATTACTAAGCCGAAAAACCAAGACTGAAAGATAGAAAATCTTATAGAAAGCAAAAAGTGAAAGAAAATCAATATATGCGAAATTTCTGAGCGCGAAATCTTTTTCTATTCAGGGAAAAATTAATTTGAACTAAATAGTTAAATAAAATAATAAGAAATTCAAGGTCTTTCAAGTAGAAAGCCGAATAAAATCCTTAAATTAAATGTTTTCTGAATATAAAACGTGTAAAAAGTAAGTTTTATTTCCTTGAAATTAGTTTCGTGTGGATAAATATAAATTGCTTTCACATTTAAAACTGTCATGAGAAAATTTACAATCTCCCTTTTGCCATCGTAAAGTAATCAAGTATAGTGAAAGGAATAGATAAAAAAGTAAAAGAAATTATACGCAAACTTAAGATAAGATTAATCAAAGCATTTAAAAAAAACTAAGGAAAATATGAAAGCTAAAAAAATATCTTGGGTAAAAAAAATTAGTATGTTAAAATGTTTTACTTATTGGTTATTATTTTATTTTGTATTATTTAACAGAATTGAAAAAAACATAAAAAATACATCACTGATACTCAAATGATCAAAGATCAATTATTAAATTTATGTGATATCGGAATTAAATCCTAAATTTCGTTAAATTGTACACTTCAGCACGATTTAATTAGCCCTCGTCTGTGCAAATAATGATCGTTGAACAACAAACTTTAAACCTAAGCTACAGCAATTTTCCTACTTTCAGTTTAATGGAATAAAAATGCTTATTTCCATAGCAACAACATCGTTGGTTATTTCCCAGATAGTAAAAGAATTAGACGAAATTAGTTAAGGGCCCGTACACTTAATCTTACTTTACCTAAATTTTTTATAAAAAAAACCCATTGAAATAACATTGTGTATACAAGTATTCTTCCAGTCATTCAAAATATGGAAAACAGCTCTTTATATATATATATATATATATATATATATATATATATATATATATATATATATATATATATATATAATATAAAATCTCAAACTATAGAATGCATATTTATGTGTTATAAATGTTTCATGCATGTGAAGGAGGGTCATGTCCTAAGGTAATTTCTTTTTTCATTTTGACATATCTTAAAGATATTAAATGTATTATATTTATTCTTATGATCATATGATTCCTTCTTTGCAGCCCACTGGCTTCGTGGTGGCGTTTCGCGTTCCCAAGGCACAGGTCCGAAGTACCATTCTCGGGATGGGCAAGGTCGATTCAGCCTTTCATCCCTTGAGTAGGTCAATAAACTTAGTACCAAGCGTGCTTGGGAACTAACAACCGGATGTTTCACGTTAGGCTGACCACCTAACTGAGACATATGCTTTGCACTCCTGGGACTTCGGTCATGAAAACAGTTATGGGCACTGTAGTCCTCATGAGCTGTCGTGCCACAGAGTTTAGTTTAGATTCTCTTTGTTTCATTGCGTAAATTTTATTTCCTGTCAATAAAATCGGTACTTCCGATTTTTCCATTCGGGTCTTTAGAAAACCAGTCTGTTCTCTAAGTTTTATTTAATTATGTCTAATGTGACATGATTTTGCTATAGAATGATTTTACCAGTCTATAAAATAAACAATTTTCTTTTAAATATCAGAAAAATACTAGAATGTGGGTTTTGCTTTGCAAGAAATTTTAATATTGGCTCTAAAATTTTTATGTCATATGTAGTAAATAAAATTTTCTGTGAGAAAAGATATTTCATTAAAAACAGCAATTTTGCCTGTTTTATAATCAAGAAAAATTGTCCCTTGTTAATAAATCAAGTGTATAAACTAGAAAAAAAATACTTTTTATTTGCATATCTCATCGTGGTATACACCTCATAAATTTTATTATACCATAGATTATATCTTGTCTTTTTCATTTTATGAACGATATTACTACTTATTTTTATAATTCTTAGTCTCTCCTGTAAGAATATTTATAAAGCATTTTAGCTACAACATATATTATTAAACAATATTTCTTATATTTATAAACTTTTTCAGTATTTGCTAAAATTTGTGTGACTTGAATTATTTTCTATTCACTTTAATAAGTGTTTTGTCTTTCTACTACAATCGCACAAAACAATAAATTTAAAAAATATTAATTTGTAAACTTCATTTTAAATCTTTTTTTAAACGCTTCCTTTCATTTTCTTTTAAATATTTTGCAAAAAAATGCAAATGTTTAGTTAAAAATTTTAATTAAGAGACTTTTAAATTCAATCCGGAATCAGGGAATTTTAAATAGGGGGATTTTAATATAGGAATTTTAAATATACATATGTTAATTTTTATTAATTTAAATAGTTTTTAACAAAATTTACAGATTTTTCTGTTTAATTTTTTACTGTGGGACTTAACTCTCCAAAAAATTGTAATTCACAACCATAATTATTTGCATATTTGAAATAGTTATGAACACATTTGAATTATACCAAAAAATAGTATCGAATGTATACACTAAATTATCAAAAAGGAAAATGCTTTCAGTTCAATTTTCATTGCTTAAAAATCTACATTGTATAATGGACAAAATATGATAAAATTATAAAAGCGTAATGAAAAATGAAATGATAAATCTCTTCGATTTCACATTTGAACGTAACATGCATTTTGTTATAACTTAATACTGATATAACATTTTAAAATCCTTTCTTAAGGTAAATTTAGAATTATAAACTTTGTTTTTAGATTGACAACCTTCTTCGAACAAACGCATTCAAATTATGCTCTTTCTAAACATATAACCTCGTACTAAAATTAAATATTTTGTAGTAAACAATGAAAAGTAAATATTTTTTGAAAATCTAATTATTCTTCTAATTTTTATACGGTTCGCAAAATTTTCAAGAATAATTTTTATACCTACCAATACAGTATAACTCAAAAGCCATTTGGGTTTATATGTAGGTATTTATCTACTTTAAGCTTAAGAAGCATCACAACAGCTACTTACAAGCAGCAAACTTTTTACAATTAACATATTGATTCATCTGCTCCAATCAAAAGTATGTAAAATGAATTCAAATTCAAAAAGGGAGAAAAGTAAAATTAATGAAACCGTTTATTATTTCATTGGGATTTTTGAGGAAATGGAACTATACTCGTAGTATTAATCCCCTCATTTTTAGAACTATTAACTTACACATTGCCCTCATAGTTTTAATTTTATTGTAGCGAATAAGTAATTTTAGAAAAAATGGAGCGCACAATATGAATAATTACAAATTCCATGACACTGGAATTTATGTCCTACATATAAGGAATTATAAATTCTTATCATTCGTAAAATCTACATCAATTCTCTTAATTTTTGATAGGGCAGGATCTCTTTCTCTTACTCTCACACACACTCTCTCAATACCTCTCTCATACACACTCTCTCAATATCTCGCTCACACACACTCTTTCTCAATATCTCTCTCACACACACACTCTCTCAACATCTCTCTCTCACACACACACTCAATATCTCTCTCACATACACACACTCTCTCTCAATATCTCTCTCACACACACACTCTCTCTCAATATCTCTCTCACACACACACTCTCTCTCAATCTCTCTCACACACACTCTGTTTCAATATCTCTCTCACACACACTCTGTTTCAATATCTCTCTCACACACACTCTGTTTCAATATCTCTCTCACACACACTCTCTCTCAATATCTCTCTCACACACACTATACCGAACTGGCAGCTGAATGGTTTAGCGCTCTTTCCTTCGGTTCAACAGTTCGTGGGTTCGAATCCCACCTTGGGCATGGATGTTTGTAGTGGTTCGGAATCCACTTTAAGCCGTAAGTCCCGGTCTAATTAGCCCTCGTGTGCAAAAAATGACTGTTGAGCGACAAACAAACTCACACACACTATCAATCTCTCGCACACACAGACACTATCAATCTCTCTCTCACACACACACTATCATTCTCTCGCCCACACACATACACACTATCAATATCTCGCTCATACACACACTATCAATCTCTCGCACACACATACTCTCAATATATCCCTCACACACTCTCAATATCTCTCACATTAAAAAAACAAAACTCATGGCACGACACCCATGTGAGTCAAGGCTACAGTGCCCATAACTGTTCTCATTATCGAGGGCTCTGGAGTGCGAAGCATATGTCCCAGTTAGGTGTTTAGCCTAAGGTAAGACCCCTAATGTTTAGTTCTCAAGCACGCTTGGTACTCAGTTAATCGACCCACTGAAGGGATGAAATCTCTCAAACATTCTCTCAAAATCTCCCTCACACATTCTCTCAAAATCTCTCGCACACTCTCTCAAAATCTCTCTCACACACTCTCTCAATATCTCTCACACACTCTCTCAATCCCTCTCACACCCTCTCCTCTCAATCTCTCTCACACACACAATCTCACTCAACTCTCACACTAATTCTCTAACTCTCTCACTCACTCATTCACTCTCACACACTCATTCCCTTAGTCATACATGCACAAACTTTACTTATTTATTTGATAAAGACTAGGATTGATGCAGTTCCTCCTTGATTGACCGTATATTTAATTCAACGGCATATTTTGAAGTTTGGCTCCGTCTATAATAACCTAAATTATATACTTTGAAACAAATTTTGATAAATCTTGAGTAAAAATAATTTTTGTATTTTCACACGAAATAAGATTTTTTTATTACTCACCATGTATGAAATGTTTCTCTTTCAACACGTTAGTAAAAACAGATTTGATAATTCGATGTGTATGAATAGAAATTATGAAGTCGGAAAGAAACAGTTCAATTGAGAAAAAAAATAGGGTATGTTTTTTGGATTTTTTAATAATAATTTCTTATTGGTTTTCCAAATTCTTTACAAACAATTTTGGAAATTGTGAAAAAAGAAATGTTAGAATGCATTCCAACATGACAAAAAACAATTTCCTCACTGTAATCATTTTCTTCTAAGTATGAAGATGAACACTAAATATATTTACCAAATATAAAAAGAGTAATTCATTCATTCTTCCTCAGGGTAAAATTTTTCTTGTACAACAATAGTTTAAATAATTTTCATTTTCCCCAATTACATAATAAAATTTCCTGATCAAGATACATTTATTATTAATATTATTGGTTGTTATAGAATCATATAAACGGTTTTATTTGATATGTTAAGGTTTGGTTTACTGGTTTTTGTATCTCAACTATCATTTTATGCACACGAGGCCTAATTATCTCCCGAACATACAATTTTAAGTTAACTTTTAACCACCACAAACATCCAATCCAGTAGTGGATATCGAACTTGTGAACCAAAGGCCATAAAGTAAACAATTCATATTACACCTCAGTCTTATATATGTTCACATTTCCCATCTAAAATTTGTATCATTCTTGTATCTTGCTGTTAACAGGTCAAATTTCTGTCTTGACATCAGTATTCAACTTAAACTATAAAAGCTAAGTAAAACAAAAAGGGAAAGAATACTTCAAAAATAATGATTTTAATAAAAACGTGTTTAAATAAAAACAAAAACTTTCATTTATTCAAAATTTGATAAAATAGAATCTATATACATATATAACCACAAAATTAGTAAAAACACAATTTTTGCTATAAAGTTAAAAGAGAATTTATGTTTTACTAATATTGGACAATGTGTGTTTCCATAATTTAACTAAATATTTAATCTACAATATTTCTTTTTATCTTTTTATTTCTTATTAAATATGAAATAATTCTTAAATATTGACTATTAAAATAATAATTTAAAAGAATAAAGATTTCTCTTTAAGAAGCTGAGAAATTTCTTCAATGTTTTAATTTTATTTCTTAAGCTGTTTTGAAGAATACGAAATATATTATAAAATAAGAGTTTACAAAACTCAAAGAGTAAATGACTTTTGCTTTATAAGAACTTTATTTGAAAATATATATACTTCAAAAAGAATATTTTACACTTCAAAAACGCAGGAATATAGTTAAGAATTCCAATTTTATATTCCATTAGTTTGTCAAGTACTTTAATATCGTATAAGAAGTTTTATTCTAATTTGCTTAAATTCTTTTTTCCCTCATTCAAACATCAAGGATAAAACTCTCATTTAGCTTGATAAATGTTTTGACTCACTATCTTTAAATTTTACAAATTATCTAGTATTTTATAATTGATTTAAAGTTAAAAGTTCTTGGTAGGATTTAGATATTGTCTTTATATTATAAATTAAATATACTTTATTTTCTTATATTTCGCTAAAACTTCAATGGTACATAGAAATAATTTGTATAGTGTTTATGATGCATAAATATGCCAAGTATGACAAAAGAATTATTTTACTTCTTACGGAAAACAAATTTCTACTTTTTATCGAGAGATTAATTCATTGCATTGATTTAATCCATTCAGCTTATTACTTTTTTACAGAAAACTTAATGCAAGATATGATCTTCAATAGTTTTTTTTTTCTCCTTATGTCAGTATTTCAAATTTGTTTAACTCCATTCATGTTATCCTAGATATTTTTCACGAAGTCGTAAAGCAGTTAAAATTCATTTTAAAAAACCTTGAATATGTATACAATTTGTAATATTTATTTCCACTTATAATATTGTAATAAATCATTTTTATGTTAATATTTTTTAGAGTTAACTTTAAAAATCTCGTGACATTTACGTGAAGTAGATTAGAAATTTTTGTTATAATTTATTGTTTTGTTCACTTAGTAAATTTTCAAATATATACATATAATACATGCATCTTATTTTCTGGTATTTCATTCTCCGATAAAACTTTACGGCAACGCAATTTCATTTTAAAGAAATTAAAAATCGAGGGTTTGTGTTTAATATTTTTTATTTTCTTTCATTAACATTAATATTATGACTATGTTGTTGTTTATTTGCAAACTGATTTTACTCGTAATCGAGTTCATTTCTCAAACGTGTATTGGTGCGAATTATTGCTGTTGTTTTAAATTTTCTTTTGAAATCACTTCAGAAAATCTCACATTTCAAAGTATCTTTGCAAAACAAATAGAGTTGATGATTTGTATACTTAACCACAGCAAATGATTACTCTTTTTGCTCTTCTCTTCAGACAACTAAACAAAAACCAATATTTTCTTATTCATAATGGACTACTTTCATCATTCGAACCAATCATTTCTGACAGCTGTCTTTCAAGATAAATGATTCGTTTACTTGTCATCTTTCCTGTAATCTACGTCAATGACAGCTTTCAGATTATGCTGTATGTAGACAGTTATGTTGTATTTATTTATGTGAGAAATGTGCTTAATTGTTGCAAATATGAATTTATGCTTTTTTCCTATTCTGTGATTTATTACTTCTTGCACAAATGGCGTGTAATTTCATGCAGGACTCCTCACGATTTATTGATGGGTGTAATTTGTTGTAAAAATGTTATTTTAATAACTTATTTGAACTGTACTTGCATTATTAATTTTCATACGATAAAGCAATGAGAAAATTAAACTTCAATTTAATTATTACTAATTTTATGAATAAAATATTTAATTGTGTATAATATATATATATATATATATATATATATATATATATATATATATATATATATATATATATATATATATATATATATAAAAGGTGTACAACAAAGAAATATTTTTATACAAAATATTTATTGGCAAACTTCTTAATCGTATATGCTTCAATTCTTACGTGATATTGCTTCGAAATAATATTTGGAAAAATTTCACTTACTTTTATTTTAAATATTTTATTTAAAATTTTATTAAAAAATTAAATGAAGTATTTAAATATTTTCTTATTATTTAATTGAATTTTCTAAAATATTCTTATTTACATTATTGCTATGCTCTATGGAAATCAATATCTTAAACAAAAATTTTATTCTTAGTTAAAATTTAATTTATATTAAGTGTACACCGTGTTTAAGGATGCAATTTTAAACTTACTTATAAACCTCAAAACTGTTTTACAATTTAATGCATGAAAATAATTATTTAATACCGTAGACACTGAAATAAATCGAAAGAGTGTGTTTATTTCTTTAAGTTTTACAAAAAGCATAATATCTCGTTATTTGTCACAAACAATGTATGATGAAACTTGTTGATACAGTAAAAACAAATTTATTCGCAAAATATTTGCATAAAATTGCATTATAAACAAATATTTACTTTAATAAAATATTCATAAAAATCTTTCCGTTGCTGCAAATTTTGTTTTGCAGAAATAAAACACGGTGAAAATTCTTGTTTGAAATTCTCTAAACGGAATTTATTTGCTGAATACTCCTGTGGGTATAGAATGTTTAGTTACTTAATTCCTTTTAAAAACGCGCAGTTTATTTTTCGAAAGCAAATTTTTAAAAGAAAATAAATTGTTTTTTAGTCAAAATTTTCCAATTTTTTCGAAACTTGAATTTATTTATTAGTGATTAGGAATGTTACATGTTATTTTAGAATAATACTTGTTCTATAATCTATCTTTAGAATCATGTATCTTTAGATTAAAATCGGAATGAAATACATTGCATTTTAACTCATTTAATTTAATCAAAACAAGAATTCATTATTTACTCAAGTTTTAAGAATTATGGCTGTCTGCAGTTGATTAAAAGATTTATTCATTAATAATTTTAAAATTGATTAAAATTCCTAATAAAGTTAAATATTAAATATTCATTTATATAATTTTTGTCAATATTTGGATAAAATTAATGTAGAAACTTATGCAATTTACAATAATAGTTTCTAAATAATATAAAAGTTATATAAAAAATATTGGCAGTAAATTATAAAGTTCGAGCCTGTCATTAATAAAAAAATACTACTTGTGAACAGAAACACGTTTCTTAAAACAATTCCTCTTATAAATGATAAATTCATAATGCTGTTGTTGTTCCCGACTGGCGTGACAGTACCATCACACCAGCCCCATGAATCCAAAAATTGTCAGTCTCTCAAGCACCACCTCCGATCTCAAATCCAATTCATAATGCTAAAACACTCGATATTAAAATGCTGCGAGACTATAAAAACTAATTTGCAATTTTACAATCCAGTTAAAAATTAAATTAACGTGATTGATATTCACTAGAAGCTTAAAAAATCTATTGGGTTGGCAACTAAGTAATTGCGGATTTTTTTCAGAAAATCAAAGACAATTCTTTCCTGGAACTAAATAACTTTATTCTGTAATGTATTGCCCATTTTGATCAATGACCTTTTGTCATCTTTCAGGTAGCATCATAATCCCACGTTCATAAAACTTCTGGTTTTTATCAGCAAAAAACTGAATCAGGTACGATTTGACATCATCATTATTATTGAAATGTTTACCATTCTAGGAGTTTTGTGAAGATCGAAATCAAAAAGTAATCAGATGGTGCAAGGTCAGGACTATAGGGTGGATGTGGCATAACATCCCAACTAAGCTCCAATAGCTTTTGCCGAGTGACCAAAAATGTGTGTGTCCTTGGATTGTAATGATGGACTGCAACACATTTTCGATTTGTCAGTTCTGGCCGCGTTTCCTTCAACTGCATTGTTTAATTTCGTTAGTTGTTCAGATCTAGACATCAGAATTGATCGTTCGGTTCGGTGGTAAAAGTTCAAAGTAGACAATTCCTTTGTAATCCCACCAAACTGATAACAAAACCTTCGTTTTGATGAATATCAGCTCTTGATGTTGTTTGAGTTGGCAGGGAGGAGAAGGGAGGTGAAATACGATTATGATAAAGGATTACGGGAGAAGGGATTTGTTCCGCGATTTTCGAGGGACTTTTTCCCCAAAAACAGTGACGGTAAGGTGTGTTGATGGGAGACTCTTGCTGTCAGTTTCATGCTTTCTATCCTGGATTTGAAATAAATTTGGAAACAAAGAGCGAGATATAAATGTCAATTTCAATTCCAATGAAAAAAATCAAAAGGCAACAAAACTCGAGTAGTCGGGAAGATGAGTGCCATATGTAAGCTTCAAAAAGGGAAATTTAATACTTCTATTCCCGACAGAATCTAATGACGCAAAATTAATAACACACCGAAAGAGAGAGAGAGAGAGTGAGATTGCTTTCATTGATCATAATTTAAGAAATTATTAACGAAATTTTCTTATCTTAAAAACTATATTTTATAGTCAAATTAATCGGTAGATATTTAAAAAATATATATATATATATATATTGGGTTGGAAACTAAGTAATATATATATATATATATATATATATATATATATATATATATTGGGTTGAAACTAAGTAATATATATATATATATATATATATATATATATATATATATATATATATATATATATATATATATTGGGTTGGAAACTAAGTAATTGCGGATTTTTTTATAAAATCAAAGACAATTCTTTCATGGAACTAAATAACTTTATTCCGTAATATATTGCCCATTTTGATCAATGACCTTTTGCCATCTTTCAGGTAGCATCATAATCCCACGTTCATAAGACTTCTGGTTTTTATTAGCAAAAAACTGAATCAGGTACGATTTGACATCATCATTATTATTGAAATGTTTACCATTCAAGGAGTTTTGTAAAGATCGAATCAAAAAGTAATCAGATGGTGCAAGGTCAGGACTATAGGGTGGGTGTGGAAAAACATCCCAACTAAGCTCCAATAACTTTTGCCGAGTGACCAAAAATGTGTGTGTCCTTGGATTGTAATGATGGACTGCAACACATTTTCGATTTGTTAATTCTGGCCGCGTTTCTTCAACTGCATTGTTTAATTTTGTTAGTTGTTCAATCTAGACATCAGAATTGATCGTTCGGTTCGGTGGTAAAAGTTCAAAGTAGACAATTTCTTTGTAATCCTACCAAACTGATAACAAAACCTTCTTTTTGATGAATATCAGCTCTTGGTGTTGTTTGAGTTGGTTCACCTGGCCTGCACCACGATCTTTTCCGCTTGATATTGTTGTAAACAACCAATTTTTCATTGCCAGTTATCAGTCGTTTTAAAAATGGATCATTTTCATTACATTTCTTTAGCAAATCGCAGCTGTTAATGCTTTGCTTTAAATGCGTTTCTTTCAGTTCGTGAGGAACCCATGTATTGAGTTTTTGAACACAGCCAAAGTGTTTAAATTGATTTTCAATGCATGTATGTGATACATGAAGCTTCTCTGATATCTCACGTGTTGTATTGTGATGATCCGAATCGATTATTGCTTTGATTAGGTCATCATCAACTTCAACTGGACGACAGAGCGTTTTTCACCTTTGAGTGAAAAATCATGAGAACGAAATTTGGCGAATCAATTTTGACACTGCCGTTCTTTTAAGTCTTCCCATAACAGCACATAACTCTTATGAGCGTACGATACGTTTTTCCCTTTGCGGAAATAAAAAAGCACAATATGACGAAAATATTCCGTTTGATTTTCCATTTTTCAATGAATGACAAATGAAAACTATACACAACTGATTAAAAAAAAAGTTGTTTTTTTTACTGATTGACAGCTGAATTGCCAACTATCAAATTAAAAAATGTGTTTTACATTTGTACTACGTCTGCAAACCTAAAAATTCAACTGAAGCCATCTATGAGTGAAATCCGCAATTACTTAGTGGCCAACCCAATATTTAATGTAAGATATTGTAAAATATTGTACAGTAAATTAAATAGCTAATGCGAAAAAATCCTAAAATAGCAGCAAATTGTCATTATAAAGGTTTTTTCTAATTTGGCAATTAGCGGAACTTACATAATTCAGTTATTATACATTGTCCTTAAATTAAAGATTCATAAGCTCAGTTATTATTGTATAATTACTGTCTTCTCAACTAACAGCAAAGCTCAAAATGCTATTAAAATTTAAGAAGAAATTCTATTATTTTGTAATTCTAATCATGATGTATCGCTTTTGTGATTTTGGTAAACGAATTTTAAGTTAAATTTCTGATGCAGACACTCATCGATCGCTTAAAAACTTTCCCAAATCCAATTATCTATTTTATCAAGCAAGGATGTAACAAGCATAATTTCAATGTTTGAGTCGCAAATGAAGGAAATACCACGCCAAGAACATTCTTTTGGCGTGACAAACTCTAATTTTGTCAAGTTAAATGGTGATATTAATAATTCAAATTACTTGTGGAGTAACTCATAATAATGAGATTGCCATTGTCCCTAGCGCCATCAAAAAGGAAATGTTCTTGTCAATCTATTTTATTAAGACTCGCATCATTACAGCGCTTTTTCGGAGCTTATTTAATTATTCATTGTGAGTAAGAGGTTGTGTTAAGCGACTTTTTCGAATAATTTTTGGAAACTATTGCGTCATATTGTATTTTTCTACTTAATTATGTATCGATACATAATTTTTTTTTAAATTTCTTATTCATAAAAATAAATACTATTTAAATTGTTTTCATAATTATTTTAGAAGTTCCATAAGATATTTGTATATTTCTCACTGCAATTATTGATGAAGAGTAGTTATCAATGAATTATATAAATCTGGGACTGAAAGGAAATCTTATTTAAAAAAATTAATATATTTTTTCAATTGGAAAAATGCTTTAGCTTAAAATTAATTTTTCTCAATTTAAGTTTTCCTTATCACGCAACTTTTTTAATTAAATGTATCAAATTAATTATTTTTAAGTGAAGCTTATAAAGTCTTAAAATATTTGGGAAAACAATTAAACTGTAGAAATTTTTCCGAGAAATTTTAGACACTAGGTTTATATTTTCATTGAAAATATATAAAATATAAGACATAATAATATCAGATTCTAATTAATAAAGTATTTGTGAAGACCTAAAATTGCATAACGATTTAATTTGTCATGTAATAATTTTAGTCTACACCTGGGCATAATTTTTATTTCTAAATATTATTGTAATTATTCCATTTTTTTTATATAACATAGTTAAAAATTTTGAAAGTATCCATCACTGCATGTTATTTCAATTTTTTTCTTCTAAAACTATAAACTTTCTTTAATTTGCTTATTATTTTTAATTATTTACCAATCAAATATGTATGCGCCATGTCATCATATTAAGGCATGTATTATAGTTTTAATTATATTTCTCTAATTTTTGCATAATTTTTGGAAAAGTGCTTTTGCCTTATTTTAATTTTCAGATAAAAATTTGAGTAAAATTTTGTATTTTAAAATAAGTAAAATTTTATAAATTAATTATTAAAATAATTAGGTATTTTTAATAAGCATATATATATATCACATTTATTTCACTTTTTATGCTTTGTGAAAGTAAATGATTTGTACAATTGTCATCTACTGTTTTATGAACATAATTGAGTGATTATATGAATGCAATACAAGTTTTTTCACTATCTGTATACTACTTTAAAGATTCTTAGTTTTGTTTATTCATCCTACTTTTAAACGTTTTATTTTAACTAAGTTTTAAATTCATTTCTTTTGCTTATGTTTTGCAAATAATTAAAACTAAAATTGTAGTTACAGCAATTTCTCTTCACTATAATTCAATTATTTCCTAAAAATTCTTATTTAGCTAAGCTTATTGAAATCACAAATGAATTTTTGTTTTGTTTTGCATGCATCTAGAACTTTAATTGTTAGCTTGCTTCAGAAAGGAACAATTAAGGTTTATTTTTGCTCACAGGGATTTTTAATTTTTTTAGTTTGTTTGCATCTATTGTTGTGAAAATGTGTAGTTGTACAATCTTTTATGTTCATTCTATTCATACACATAAATGTCTAATATTTTGTCATCTGAGAATATATGGTGTACGTTATGTGCTGGTTGGTTAGTGTTTTGAGTTTTATTTGAGTTGCTCGTAAGTTTAAATCTCTCCTGATGGTTATGTGTAATTAATGAGAGAGTTCAAATATTTATAGAAAAGGTATAAAATAAATATTAACTGTGTAATAAATATTAACTATACTAAATATATTTTCCATGAAAAATAATTAAAGCGATTAATTTCAGGATTCTTATTTAAAGAAGATTCCAAAGTAATTGTTTTCTTGAATTAATTTTGGAAGTTTGTAATAAAATTTGAGAAATATTTTCTTTAAGCAAATTGTC
This sequence comes from Latrodectus hesperus, assembly GCA_037975125.1. Classification (NCBI taxonomy): domain Eukaryota; kingdom Metazoa; phylum Arthropoda; class Arachnida; order Araneae; family Theridiidae; genus Latrodectus; species Latrodectus hesperus. The sequence continues at coordinate 31,548,817 of CM075856.1, read as the reverse complement.
AACTTTTATCAATTTTTGTAAGCACAATTCAATTGAAACATGTATAGCAAATTATTTCTTGTTAAAATTGGATGACAGATTCTTAAAATATTTATTTCGCAGTAGATAAAAAATTTGGTGATACGAACATTTTTAATTCTATGGATTAAAGTGACAATGTTTACCATTCCATAATTTTTTATTCAGCATTCTATAATTATGAACGTTGATTCCCCAATGATTTAGAAGTAAATATAAAAATGTTTATAAGATGATATTCGTTAAAGAAAACTATACAATAGGGGAAATAAATATAAACTACCAAATCAAAATGGCACAGACTATTAACATTAAAATCGGGACATTTAAATATTAACCAGACAAGATATTTTTTAATCTAAAATAGAAAAAATTTTATACAAATTAAATGATATTAATCTATTTTTTCAACATTTAAAATAAGAATCCGGTTTTAGAATTCAGTTATGAGATGAAGAACAGCGTATATTATTAGTAAGTATTTATAAATAAAATATTCAACTAAAAACTTAATTATTTTGTTATCCTTTTTAAAAGGGAAAAATTATTTTAAAAATAAAATAAACTCGTTTTGAAAATTTCTATTGAAAATATAAGAAATGTGAAAGCTAAATCCAAATTAAATAAGAAATATTGTATTCTGTTATTTAATTAAAACTGAAGTTATTCAAAAAATTAATGACAGCCTAAAATTAAATGCAAATTGTTCAGAATTTTCTTTACAGAAATTTCAGCAATTGATCTTTCGGCAATTGAATTACTTTTTACATCATTACTTAATTGCTACATAAAATAGAAAAGATTTTTCTGAAAAAATAAATACATAAATTCCTTTCTTCGTGATTTAATTATAAGTAAAAGAAAAAAAATTATGTTAGCACAGGAGTACATTTCTCGAAATTGAAAATTTTTGGGGTCGGATATCGATTAAAATTTTTCGCATATCATGAATAAAACTAGGTGTTGATTGCCTTAAGATTTCCAATTAATTTTGATATTAGCTATTTTTTAAAGCTTATTCTTAAATGAATTCCTTATTAAATTTAGAGAAACTATTTTACCACTATGTTTTGAATTTATTTTAATCATTATTATTTCATCAATGGTAATTACTTTATATTTTTATTCATTAAATTAATGCTATAGAACAAATAATTTTTATATTTGATAATCATTTTAACACTAGATTTCTTATACTTTCAATATTCTATTTCAGTTGTTTTAATTCAAGTTCAAGGCACAAGATATTTTGGAAATATTAACTGATACGAAATATCTACAATAAATAAACATGAATGATTAAGAATGGTTAAAAAGTATTATAAATTTAATAACTTGTCATGATTTTTAATGATATTCCAGCAACGTTAATTGAAATAAATTGTGGTTAAATTATGGACATCGATTTTATATATAGAAAATTTGTCCCTTTTTCTTGAAAAATGTGCCCCTAATAGTAACAACCAACTGTAATCAACGCTGTTCTAAATGCAAGCGTTAACTAAAATATAACATTAAAATATAACATTATTTTGTTGAAATTTAGAACCATATAACTCTCTGATTAATATCATTTATTACTTTAATACAGAAATCAACACTGATTAATTATACCAAACTCTAAATTTTGCGGCGTGACAGCCCATGTGGGCCAAGGTCTATAGTGTCCATCTCTGTTTTCCTGATCGATAAGACTTGGTGTGAAAATAATCTGTCCCCATTAGATGGTCAGCCTGACGCGTAACTAGTTCCCAAGCATGCTTGGTACTCTTGGGAGCTTGAAACGCTACCACTAAGCCACCGGGCTTGATTATTTATACTACATATTTTAATATGAAACTGAGGAATCTTTATCATAATTAATTCATGATTAAGAAAAGAAGAATTAGTCAGTTGCTTATAATAAGATAATTTGATATTCTAAACTATTATGAAATTTTCAAGCAAAATGCTTAGAAATTATCTTAGACATCCATTGTAATGTAATTTTATTAATTGACTACTGTTTTATCATTGATATAATGATGTAACATTCCCCTTCAAATGATTCTCAATGACCAAAAAATCTTGTGATAATTTTTGCTTGATCGTAAAAATAAAAGCTATTTTATCCCATAATATTAGCAGAGTTATTAAAATTACTAGTTATTTTAAAAGGCACTCTGTATTCATATTGCAAGTATTTACAAATATGTTTTTAAGTGGGACAATCAAAATTAATGAATTTTCTTGAGCAACATACTATAACTTTATTCGTTACTTCATCATAAAAATCCATATGTATCTGATGAAGAGTCGTTAACTCTGCATTGCCACCATAGTCAAGATCATCTCATAACAAGGAGATCCTTTTGGTAAAATAAATTTCTAAAAAAAAAAAAGGCTCACTAAATAGTTGTGAAGGTTGAGTGCTGCTAAAGTGTTAATGTCAAACCTCTTGAGAGGATCCTCCACCCCACGCGCCGTTGTTATCCGGCATCCTCCTCGCTTGTAAAGCAGACGGCCCACAAGAGGGTCATCTCCTAAAATAGCCGTCCCTATTTTTCTTCTCTCAATGGCTCTCACTCCGGAGGTTCTTGTCACTGGCTTCATTGACATGTCCTCAGTGGGTGCTGTACTTAGGGATGGTTGGCGAGAAGACGGATGAGAAATCATCCAGAGTGTCTATAAATAATTAGAGATAAAAAGTGGTGATGTTGGAAATTGTCCAGACAAACTCCACGAAATATGAACTTTAGAGTGGTCATAAAAGTGGAATATTTGTGACTTGGTGGAAGAGGTGCTGGGAAGATAGCTCTTTCAGTTGGAGATAATCAAGCTAGTAAATAGTCTGGGACGCTATTTTTAAAGTATGTTTTGAAAAGCTTTTTCTTCCCAGACGGATAAAATGGGTTAACTAGTAAAATAGCTTTTAATGACTGATTTGATTCATAGTTTATTCTTTAATGAAGTTTATATGATTATCTGTAATAAAAATGCATTGATTTTTTTTGAATTCAGAACGTATACTTGTTTTAATTTTTAGTGCTATTTTAGATTTAATATGAAACATTTGAAATATTAATTATGTATCATATTTCTTTTATGAAAAATAGACTTCATACTTTCATTTTGAATATACATGTAATACAAATAAATCAAAATTCACTTTTATTTTCAAACTAAATAAGTCATACTTAATTTCATTTTATGATATTTGAATTCCATGAATATTGTCTACAAATAATCAATAAGTATATGTAATTGAAATAAGCATGTTATTATGTTGTATTCAAGTTTTTTTATGCAAATAAATGTAAAAAAGCTTATTTTACTAGATTTGAGCTTCTTAATTATTTTTCTTATTCTTATAGCATCAAAAAGTTTGAAATTGTTTGAATTCCAACAATAAAAGCTTTATTCAATTTTACCATATGTATGTGTTATATTTTCAAATTTTTATGCATAGAAAATATTATTCTTGTTTTATGCGAGTTCTTATTGTGGAAACGAGTTTTTTTGCGAAGAATTTAGTGAGATCTGATAATCAACTCTTTTAACAGTGAATTTATCATCGTTAATGTTAAATTGTTTTTAAGATGTAATTCATCTATTTACTAGTAAATATCAATTTGGGACTAGGAACATTTAACAAATTCTTATCTGAATTTTATTACAAACGTATAAAATAATCTAAGAGTTTAAAGCTTAACTTAACAATTTCATAATTCTAGGAGTTTTAAATGATATTAAGTATTATGCTCTACTTTATTACAAAACAACGCTGACTATATTACACTCAATTCTTCTTTTACATATATCTTTAATTTGTACACTTACACATATCTTTAATTTCAGATTCTATTAAATGCGTAGTTAATATATTGTTGAAAAATTCAGTATACCAATCATTGTTGCTAAGATATCATTAATTTAATTATATTTATTAAATTAATAGCATCTTATCCATGTTTATTTAACACTCGAAAACTGATATTAATCAGGATTAATATACTTCTAGATGTATGAATAGATTCGAAATTAACAAAAAATATCTTTTATTAAAGTGTGAGCAGACTTCGCGTTCTTTTCCACTTGCACAAAGCTTAGGCAAAATTTGTTACATTAAATTTCATTTTACTATCAAGAAATAAGTTTTATAATTCATTTATTACCGAGTATAATTTTTTTTTATTCTTGATTGATTTTTTATTGTTAATTTTTAGTTTTATATTTAAAAATGTTATCTATCTCGAGATGTTTGTAAGTTGTATTTATTATAATTTCATTAAATAATAATTCCTTTAATTTTCTTGAATAGTTTTTTGAGGGTAATCGCTATAATCTTTTATTTTTACGAATAAATAGAAAAACTTAATTGATATAAAGTCACTTTTATTTTTATTTGCATGAAATTATTAAAATTTTATCGAAATTACATGTGTAATAATTAACAAATGCTATGCGAATTATTTTAGAAAAACTTCGTTTTTAAAGGAAGGAAAAGTATTTTATAATTTTCTTTGTCATTGATGGATTTTTTGAAGAAAAATCAAATATCACTTGACAATATTATCACGTAGCATTTTTTTAAGCGACTTTGAAGAATTTGTCTTTATAAATGTAATTCTTTTTTGTTATGACCAATTATGTTTGATTGTGTTCTTCTTCGTTATTTTTATTAAAAATATTTCATTAGAAACTGTATCGTCTGTTAGAGTTTAGCATTTATAAATTCAATTATGTTACCATTTTTGTGAATTAGTTTCAATAATTTTAAAAATCACTGAAATCAAAAATTTTTAAGTCCAGATTACTTTACAAAAATTTAATCTTATGCCAAATGAATTTATAATTCCTTGGCTTTGTCACTTTAGGGCATTTTGATTTTCAGTGATTTCTTTCTCAGTTCAGATTGAAACCAACTCTTGTAAAACTTCCAAAAGTTCAATTGTGTTTTCCCCGGTAGAAATAAAGTGTTCTGTCCTTTCTTAAAGAAGGATTTATATAAGGTTTTAGTATAAATTTTAAGTTATACCAACCTACTTACTATTCGCGTGCAAGTAATGATCATTGTGTGGCAAATAAACAAACCGAGTAAACTTTCAGAAACTTAAAATTATTTTACAAAATTGTAAGTTTACATGTACAAATAATTTTAATTTCTTTCAAATCTTTTGAAATGAGAAACTTTAGACTAGTTCCCTTTCTAATTACACTTCATGTACAAAAGAAACTATTTAAATATTATAAAATCAATCTGAAAGTAAAGGTAAACATTTATGTGAAGAATTAGAAAGATTACATTTTTTTAATATTTTAATCCATGGCGTTCCTGACTCCTGAGCTGTGGGTCCCGGGCTCGAATCCTGGTTCGGGCATGGATATTACTTACTTTCTCTGTTCTTTCTGTGTTTCTCTGTCCTTTCTTCTGTGATGTATGAATGTGGCTCACCCTATAAATAAATATAAACGGGTTTGTGGTGGTATGGCTGCGGGCAATGCTACTCGCTTCCCTGACTTGGTTCACAGGTGCACGCTGGGTAACGACAAATGAGTAGCACTTACTGGTCTTGTTGTGGCATAGGGTTCGTCACTCAAGTGCCCGCCGTTGGAAAAAATTTTAATCCATTTCAAAATCAATTAAATATTTTGGAATTTTATATTTGTAATATTAGCTAATTACAATTTTTAAGAGAATTTATAGATCACATATTATGTAATTTAATTATATTATGTGATTTTTTTCGATTCCATTTAAAATATTACTCATTAGTTTGACTAATATGATTAATGTTAATGAGGTAGCAATGAAAAACGTTTTTTCATTAAGTAGTAGAATTGCATGACCGTTTAATAGTATTGCCTGACCGTTAAGTGCTTAAACCATTTTGTGAGGATATAAAAAGATGCTATGTATTTATATATTTGCTCTTTTTAAACACATTTCAAATATCATTTGGATAATGTAAATTTTTTTAAGTGTTTGAATGTTTTCATAACTTATGTTGACAAAATCTGAATTTTTTTTTCCTAATTTCAAAGCAAATTCTTTAACTTTCTCTCTCTGCTTTAATTTCCATGCACATTTTCCCATCTTCTTCACGTTATTTAAATGCTTACTTCGATCTGCCTTTTTGAAAGTTATTCGCGTGTAACTTTCCTCCTCTGTCTCTCAAGACATTTGACGATTCCCCCTCTGAGCTACTAATTCTTCTTGAGTGCAGTAGTTTCGGCGCAGAAAATAATCTAAGGAGCTGATCTGGTGTAGTGAGAAATTTATAGCTCTCTTGTTTTTAAGTAGAAAACTCGTGACTAGTCTGTGAAACTGGTGCGTGCTACTTTAGAAATAACATTGGTTAAGAAATCAGAAGAGAAAGGGCTACTTTTTCATGTGCTAAACTACACTGTAATCATACCTGTCTAGTTACTGTTCTATCGAATTGATGTTACTCAAATTTTCTAGACTGGTATTACCCGGGGAGAATAATAAATTATGACCTCTAAAGTACATGATATATGATGTACCCTGGAGGAAAGGAAGATCAGGTGGTACATTTAGTGTGTTTTGTTATTTTTAAAGTCAATTTACGTTTTTATTACTTTCAGAATTTTAATCGGGAAAGTCGCTAATTTCTTGCTAAGCAAATTTGCTTGTATTTTTAAAATTTCTTACTTGCAGTTCGAAGTTCCAAGATGTATTAATTACTTTTTAGTAAATTTATTGTATTTAATTTAGTTTCTACCTAAGGAACGAACATTGAAGTATATTTCCTGATAGATTCACATACACTCACTTATATAGAAAGGTAGTGAGGATATTAATGCAAATTAAATATTATTTTTAAAAGAAGACAGTAACTTTATTTGATAATGAAGGATATTTTATTATTATCTGATGTTTAAAATTATAGCTTATAAATTTATATCTCTGCAGTTTTATCAGTTCAAAAGATCGTAAGTTCGAATCCGGCATTGGTAATGGGTGTTTGTAGTGAATTGGAATCCACTTTAAGCTGTAGCTCCGGTCTAACTATCTCTCATAAACAAAAAAAGACCGTCGAGTGACAAGCAAACCAACCAAACCATGATTTTAGAAGCATATTATTAATAATCTCAAGGTTTATCTACAGTTACTATCTTTATTTTCGTTGTGTTGATTGAATTTATACCAAAAATTAGAAGCATTTGCCAAATTAGTTTTCTGTTATAAATTAATGTTACATAAATTATATACAAATTATATAATTTTTTATGGTCATGATTCGCTTCTATGTATTGACTATTTACTAACCAGAAATGTTAGGTTGGGAATTTTGTTTAATTTAAAACACCCAAAAGTTTTAATTAATTAGTGTTTTGATAATTCATTACCATGAGCATAGATTGTTATACTTTGTTTTGTAATTACGTATTAATTAAATTGATAAATGTATTAATTAAAAATATTTTTCTTCTATTTATAAAATTAGTTTTAAACGAACTAAATAGTAATTTAAAATTATATAACACAGCCACAATTATTTTTCCAAATAAGGTAAATATTGTTTTTTTAAAAAACATTCATAATTTTAAAATAATAACATAAACTCTTTAAAAATTAAGTCTAATAATTTATGTTTAAAATAGTAAGATCAAATATCTTCAAATGCTTATACATTTTAAACATTTAACAAAAATAGTCTGCGTATGTGTTAGTAAACGTTACTGTGCTTAAATTCAATTAAATGTAGAAAAGACATTATTTACTAAGATGTTTCAATAATAAAAATATATGAAAAAACTTACCTCAAGTTTACATTATAACCAAATCAGGAATTGTAAACTTTGTTTACATTTTTATAAAACATACTGATTGCTTAGTTTCAAAGAAACTAGCAATTCAATATGAAAATTTTGTGATGTAAAATATTCAAATTTTATTTTTTAATTTCTAAAAATATTTTTTGTTAGTACAAATTTTAAAGCTCGTATCCATAGCAATGAAATTAAAAAAACAATCAAAGCACAATGTATTTGAGAATGGAAGTTTTAAATTCATAAACTTCAAAAAAGTTCTTTGTGTTTAATCAAGTTGGTGCAAATCTTCTATGACTCAGAACAGTCATGTAACAAATTTAAATTAATCATGTAACAAATTTAAATTTAAATTTGTTACATGATCAATTTTTATGGATTTCGTTATATACTTTAATAGCACACAGGATTAACCAATAAATCAGAAATCTAAAATTTGCTTTATAAAGTTTTAAAAATCGCAAAGTACTAATTTCCGCATACCGTATAGCATAACAGAAAAAATAAAGACTACCATCGTCATGGAAAACATTTATTATACTATGTTTTTATCAACTTAATCGCACGAATACGATTCGATAAATGAACGTCACAAGTTTATTTTAAAGTATGTAATTAAATAGGAATTAATTTTAAATAAATGTAAAAATATTTAATAATATAAAAATTTTAAATTATATTCTAACAACGGAAATGCACTTCGACTTATAAATGTTTAACTTATGATTTGCTTTTGAATATAACAGCCAATACAAATAATCATCATGTAACTTCCTCTGTTTCCTCTTGAGTATTGTATAATTACATCTCAGAGTTCGAGAATTACATTATTTCATGCCCGGAGATAGAAATTTCTCTGCATTGGTTAGATACGAAGGATGGCAGGACTAATTTTCATAACTTGTATATTGTAATTGCATTAGATGAACGATTGTCTCTAGATGACAACTGTATCATTTCTAAATATTCTAAAAGATCCCAAATTTACACAAAATTCAAAGTATTGTTCTCGACTGATATAAATAGAAATGTAAAAAATTTTGTTCAAATGACAATATATTAAATATAAAATATTTCTTGCATATTCATATTGATCTGATACAGTAAAAGCTTTGGCATCAGCTTAGAAGGTGGTTAATATTGACACCTCATAATGAATAATTAGTCAATATTAATATTTACTTATAAGCATTGTTCAAAGTAAGCTTGATATAAAAAAGAATTAATAAGAACTATTATTAATAATTATAATTATTTAGAAGAGTTTTCTGATGAATAAATAAAATATTAATTCAACATTCCATTATGGCCTCAACCAAATTATGATAATTCATATTTTTCACTGTTTGAGGAAATTTTTCGTTTTTTAGTATATTAAATCATTGATTTGCTGGTCATTTAAATGTATAGGAAGTTAACTGGAGACCCTGTGTTGATTACATTCTTTTAATGTCCAACAGTTATGAAATTAAAATGGCAAATTGTGGCTTTTTCTGAGATAAGAGATTTTAAACTTTCTTTTTGATTATGATAATATCTTTATGCTATTATTTTTATCTAACTATCTTCATGAATATTGCTCTTTACGAACAAATGTTATGAAAGGTAACTTGATGTTTGAATAAGGTAATCCATTGCATCCTTTTTAGATAATTATGATCATTTCCTGAAAAAGGTTTTACGGTACTGGAACAAATATGAAATACTTCTTGTTATATGCAATTTTACTGTAGAAGTAATAATATAGTTTCATAAACTTTTCAATATATTGCACTGTGTTAAGGACTAGTAAAGGTAATTAAGCTCAAATTTTTATAATCCCCCATCAAATTTTTAAATGATTTTGTATCTTATCAAAATTTGAAGAGTTCTTAGAAAGCTTTCTCTAAGGATCAAAGTAAAATTTAGCTGAGTCATGACTTTAAGAAATTTTTAGAAAAATTAAAATCTTATCAAACATTTTAATCCCTTAAAATTATATATATATGGTAGCATTGAAAGCTTCACGAATCTGTGCTTAATGTAGCTTATACTGAGAAATTAACATACATATAAAATTTTAAACATGACATTTTTTAAATTATTTTACTGGCTCTTTTTCAGCCAAAGTTTAGCGTTATGAATCTTTCAATGCCTTTTAGAATCTTTTTAAAACGAAAATATTTTAAATAAAGCTATTTAATAATTTTTAAATTAATTGATTTCTAAAACAATTTCTTTAAACTTTTGGATTGTACTTTCTGCGTATTCTCTTACAATAAACCTATTTCATTTGCATGATTTGTTTGCCTGTAAGGCTTTGATGCTTTTAAGTAAAATATATTTTTTTTTATTTCTGCGAAGTTTTGTTTTATAATAAATTTGAGGAAAAACTAACAACACAGATTTCAATTTCACTAATTCCTTAATCTTCTATAAAAACACATTTAAGCAACACAACAAAAAAGAACTAACTAACTTTTACACATTGTGAATAAATCCTGTTAAGAAATTAGAAGCATTTTTTTTATTTTATTAGTACTGTCAGTTTCTGAAAAGAGACAAATTCACTTTCTGTGCACATCGTGTTACCTCATTAAACATCCCAAATGGAAGTGAAACAGAAATAGTAATCATTTCGGGAAATTAAAGTCTTTATCTCCGTACTCATTTCTTTCAGATCTTATTTAATGCCAAAACAACTTTTTTATCCTTAGTAAATTAGGGGATTTTCAAATAAGAATAAATTTCGGCTGCATAAATTAAAAAAACTATTTTTTGTTAGGCCTAAACGCTATTATATTTGCATTATGAGTAGTTCTGTTAACGCAACTACTCCTCTTTTGTATCTGTGACGACAGAAGCCCACAGAATCAAAAGTGTCCTATGTCAAGAACATTAACATACCATCTAGGGATTAAAAGTCACCGGAGATAATAAAATCGCGTGTTCACAGATGACACGAAAAGCCCACGGTAGATCTTAATTACTGTGTCTGATAATGGTATTCCGACTCGTTCCTTTCATGGCTGACGGTAGTGTACACAGCAGGTGAATTTCAGGAAACATGATATCCGGATATTATGGTCACACATCGTTATTGGAATGTTTCCTCTGTTTAATCTGAAATTAATGATTTTTATGATTTGTTTCATCATTGTAACACTAGTACGGTCCATGATTTACATAAAAGTACACTTTGAAATAATTGTTCTTTGAAATGTAGACTGTTTAATTTCTAGATTAGTAAATTATGTTTAAGAAGAAAATGTATATTATGACATACAATTCTTCCTTTATCGTGATGTGTGTAATCATTTTAGTTTATGAAAAAAAGTTATAAATTAAATCTTAAATGTCAAGCTCTTGAGGAATGTATTTTGTAATGAATAAACTGCATGTGAAAAATAAGGATGTAAGTGGATTTTAAGAATATATTATTACGTATAATAATGTATATGTATAAGATAATATATAAACAGTGTATAATAAAATACTGTCAAAGATATAATCGGCTAGCTTTTTAAGAAACTTATTTAGTTCAAGAAAAAATTACGTAAAACTAGAAAAAAAAAAAACTAACGCTATATGTACTTGGACATGAAGTCAAACTTGAGAGTAGTAGCTAGATTGACTGTGACTCATCATTTGAACTGACTCTTATGCCAGGACTTTATTGACAAAGAATTGATAGACTATAATAACGTTAACCTTCTTAATAAGTTTTCTTTAATATCTTTAATCTAAGTATTTCTTATTTGAAAAAATATATATTAATTTAATATAGTCGTGTATTTTCTTTAATGTATTCAAAAATAATTTAAGTAATTTAAAATGTATACTGCTTCACACATGTTCTTTTTCAAAATATTGATGGTTTAAAAAATGGCTTTATTTACTAAATAGAATATAATAAATTAATATGCATTGGACCCTAAATAAGACAGAACCACAGGTGAATATTGATTTTTCATATAGATGATGACTCGTTATTGGCAGTGTTTAAGAACAAGAAGTTGAATCTCTGACAATCACTTTTCGTTCCTTTTTAATCAAAGTAATTAACATCTCTTCTAACATCAATTGATGACCACTGATGTCGAATGATGAAGTAAACATTGAAATTCCTCTAATTTCTCAGTTGAATTATGTGCATGCAATAGTAATATACAACTATTATCTTTTATACTTAAATGCTGCATAAATCGAAAATAAATTTTGATCCGAAAGATATATCATTTTTATCGAAAATATATTTGAATGAGTGAACATGTTAGAAATACTATATATTTATTTCTAAATAGTATATTCTGAGTTGGAATGAATTAATATCTCAAATCTGAAAAATAGAAGTGAAATGCTTTGTTAATTAAGTCTTACCATAGTGAATCAAAAATTTAGTGAACTCTTGCTTGTAATGAAATTGTCATGTGGTCAAATTTATTCTCCATTTTTAAATTAATTTTCCAATTACAGAAAACTTAATAGTTATTACATTTAAAGTTCTTTTCTACAGCCTTTTGTTTACTTAGAATTTACAATTCCTGAGATAAAGTTTGCTATTTTCTTACAATGATCACAATAAAGAAATTAAATTCAATCAATGAGCAAAAGCATTGTTTTTCATTATTATCATAAGAAATTTGGGTCATTAGTACTGAGTCTGACTAAAATAAATCATTAAGAAATGTTTTGTTTTATTTAAAATATATTTAAATGTTATTTCAGCTAAAAATATTATATCCTAAATGCTATAATATATCTACAAATGCTATTATATTTATCTTCTTATATCAAGGATGAGTGTTTAATATCATATTTTGTTCAATAAAAATTTCAAATATATATTAACGGATCTAGGCTATAACTAAAATTTCGAAAAATTTCCAAATTATTGCATAAATGAAAAATTACAAATTAGATTACTTTAAAATTAATGCATAAAAATTGCAGTTCGAAACTTTAGACCTTACTTCACATTTCCACAAATTTCTATTTAATGATTACCAAATCCTTTTCATTTTGATACTTAGAATCATTTGATACTGTTAAGTACAGGTCCCTGTCTCTATGTGCCCTTGAATGCAAAAAGTCTCTTGAAAGCGAAACCAAATAAAATCACATTAATTTGATTCGCCATATGCAATAATTAATAAAGTTACTATTCAAGTGATTAGTTGTTCTCTTTCAATTTACAGATATGCATTTCGCAAAGCAGAAATTGTTACAATTTATGATCAAATCTAAATAATTTTAATCATGTCTTCCACCGTGATATCTGCCATTCAATTTTTGTTTTATAATGTTTTACTTTTGAAGTAATTAGTATTAGTATTCGAATCTCTGCATAAATGAAATCTTAATAAATCTATTTCCAATTCTTTTGGTGAACCAAGAAGGCTCATTAAGGTTCCATCATTAATTGACGGTGAGATGCTGTCAATAAGTAAATGTAATTGTTACACATTCTTAAGCTTTAATTGATATTTCTTTCATTTAAAATCGATTAAATAGTTGACAGTAACGACTTATTACCTTAAAACCTTCATTTTTAATTCTGATCATTTTTTCTGATCTTAATCATCAAATAATTTATCATGCTTTAGGATCACACTAATTATATGTCTAGACATTGCTCAGACAAAAAATTGCTGTAAGTGTTATAGTCCTACAAAAAAGTGCCTTGCTGCATTCTCATTTTATAATTTAAGGTTTAAGTTTCCTGCGTGTTTCACAGTATAATTAATATGTGTAACTCTTTGCTCTTTTGCGTTAATTAAACTTTAACTACGTTGATCTTAAACTTTTGTTTTTCCGTTTGAATAAATTCGTAATTTTTGTTAATATATTCAAGATATTATGCATAATGTCTGTAATCATCAAAATAATTTAAAATATAGTTTTGCCAATTCAACTAAAACTTCCGAGTGCTACAAAAACAAAATTTATTTTATTTAAGAATTAGGTATGTATAGTGTACAGTAAGAAACTTCAAAAAATTAAATGTTTTGGAAATTTTCCACTGTGAAATTATTATTATAAAAATTCAGTGTGTAACATATTAGTTTTAAAGCAATTTTGAACTTTTTTTTTTTGCTTTCTCCATGTAAGATTTTAAAGTATTTCCAGTACGTCAAAATTAACCTTGATTATGAGTGAGTGATAATGGGCTTTAAGAATAGAATAAAGATCTCTCGAGTCATTTTATCTTATCAAATAAACAGAGCTTTTGCATTTTTATAAAATTAATTCACTGTAAAAAAACTTCATTCTGAATACTGGGAACTAAAAGCATAAAGCATAAATTTAACTTAGCTAATTTAAACAGCTAAAGAAGTTTTATCTAATTGCTCTTATCAACAGTGAGCGTAATGTAATTATAAGCAACAAATTATCTAAAAGGTATTTTCATTATTTGAGTAAGTGAAAATGCATGTCACTATTTCTGAAATGCTAACAAATAGTCTTTTTTTAAATTAACATTAGAAATGTGGGACATAAGCAAAAAATTTCAAGCCATTTTGCTTTTCCCTTTAGTACAAGAAATTTAATTTTGTTAAATTATAAAATTTAATTTTTAATAGCATCCTATTCTTATATCCGTAATTTCATGAAATTTGAAGACATAAGTCACGAATTTCTTATTGAATTAAAATATTTTTTGTTCAAAACTCAATAATTACTTTTGCACTTTGGTAAAGCAATTATATTCTCCATTTAAAGTATTTTAACACTTTATATATATAGTTAAGAATGTAGTCTCTGTATTTTTTCACACATTACCAACAATTTATTCTAAGTACTTTTAAAATAACAAGTTAATATTTGATTATTCTAATTTAAAAATAAGATGGCAAAACTTTAGTAATGTTTTCTTCCGCATCTTGAAATTAATAATAAAATAAAGATATATTTATGTTGTATTATATAATTATTGCTGCATACATTAAAGTTAAAATTTACTTAAAAATCATAAAAATAAAATTTCATGTGCTGTAATGCGAAACTTTTTTCTGCCATTTTATGATTAAATTCTCATTTTGCATACTTATCAGTAAAATCATAAATTTTGTAGGTTGAAAAAATAAAGTATTCATAGTAATTTTTTAATTATTTTCTCAGCAATTGTATTATAATATTATAACAATTTAATACACAATTTTAATAAATAGAATATATATCTTCAACATAATGAGCTACAAATTTTACTTCACATTTATCAGCACAATCCATTATCCCGTAAATAAGAATGGAAAATTAAACTATTCTCTTAGACAAGCCAGTAAACAAGTACTTGATTTACTTCATTAACCCTCAAACGAAGAATTACTTAGACTTCGTACGAATCCCATGCCTTAGGCTTACCTCAAGACCCCCATCAGGTCCCTGATTTAGTATCACTTCATTGTGTCTACCCCATGCTGTGTAATCGCAGCACCATTGAGCCTCTTTTGTACATATCCAAGAAGGTGGGATAGGACGACGCAGCATCCTCTGCAGAGTTTTCAAAGAGGGAGGTCTGAATAAGGACATACTATATGTTCTCAAACACTACAAAATGACGTGACAATGTGGAAAGGACCTAAGTATTGCACAGTGGGAGGCATCAGTGCTTTGATGTTTACAAACGATGGACTACAATGGCTGTGAAAAATTGCTCTGCAATATTTTTTTTCTTTTCGAGTTTCTTTATTATATTGACTTGGTGTGGTGGTGTTCCTTCTTACAATTGAAGTTTACGAATGTAGACTGATTGCGATGTTTACCGCACACAAGGATTCAGTCTGGGAAATATTTATTGTATAATATTTATGAGGATTTGCTCTCTATAACAACTGTTAAAGACTGCCGACAAAATTAATTTGTTATTGCTGAGACTGATGATAAATCTACATCTTTTATGTGAATTTAGAAACAAACAAAATTATAAATAAAAAAGAGGATGAGTGTTACAAAAGAATATGTATACATCATTAAACATTGTATTGTAGATAGATCCAATTTATAATTTCTAAAAAATATTGCAATTAATTCCATTCTATATAACCGTATCATTGAGTTATATGTAATTTACATCGTAAAAATATAACATTCTGCAAACAGTAAAATAAGGAAGCATAAGAAAACAAATTATTAGTAATAGTTTGTTTTATTATGCTTATGATTTAGATGCGCACTGACTGTTTCGTAAGCTATGCGATATTTAAATGAAAAGCATGATACATATTATGTAACCTTTAATTAATTTGGTATTTAAATTAAAATTTAAGTAGTTCATTTTATTATTCTCATTAATAACCAAATAGTAAATCATCATATTTTGTGAAATAGATTTAAAATTGAAACCTGTATTAATATATAGTGCTAAATTGTATTTAACCTTACATTCGTTTCATTATACTTCTATAGATAATGCATAACAGCTGATGATACATTTTTATTATGATTTGATTTGGATTGCACTTTGTAAATGCTTACGTTATACTCTTAATTTTCTATTTTTATCTATTTTTTATTACAAATTATGTAAAGCTCAAAAACAAAATCAAAGTAAAAAAATGTATTATAAATTATTAAAAATAATATAATTTCTGAATTCATTTTTGGAATTTAAAATCATATTTTTCATAAGTCTTTTCATTCGTTTCATTGTATGGTTAATAAGCATTTTTTATTCCGCTTTGTCTTTTGCTTGTCTTTCTATTTGTTATATTTTCCTGGTGTAATTTTAATGACTAATAAAAGATCGATAATGTAGAAAACATTTGCCTTAAGCGTTTATACCATGAATATGGGTGGAGTGATTTTTGTAATGAAAGTCAAGGTTACTTACATCCTAATATTTTTACAGATATTTAGAAGATAATTCACGTACAAAAATCTCGATCCTCGAACGTTTTGGATATAGCGAATCAAAATACTGGCCAAACGGTCACATTTTGTTCATAAGTTGTAAAGAATGATATTCGTTTCAAAACTTACCTTAAAGTTTTAAAAATAGTTATTACATTCATGTTTATGTGCATAAAGTTAAGCCAACATAATTTCAATAGTCTTAAATATTTCGTATTCACAAACTATTTAAAAATATAACACAAAGTAATATATTTGTGACTTCATAACTATAAAATCAATTATAAATGCTTATAATAATTATAAAGTTAGTATATATATATATATATATATATAAAATATATATATATATATATATATATATATATATATATATATATATATATATATATATATATATATATATATATATATTACGGTAAAAATAATTAATCACCAATTCGTAATGGGAAATGTGATAAATACCGATTATTTTGTAGAATATTAATATATTGAAAAATAAATTTTCTAGTAGTATTAAACAGTTTGTTATATTCAGGGATTCAATATTATTAGGACATTCAAGGAATATCAGGATGAATAAGAATAAAACTTGCAATAATCTTTCAGTTTAAAAATTTATATGACAATGGCTCGTTTGTACGTTAATTTCCATAGCTATTTTAAGGCAAATGTATTAAATAATAGTATAGGTTATGTATCTATAGAGTAAAAAGTATTGAAAATACAAAATGTTCAAAATTACCAAAGGTAAAATGTATTCTAGATTATTATTTCAGTAAATACTTTATTTTTATCCAAAAAAACAGAATTTTAAATACTAAGCCGTTCTTATCAATAATTTTTGTCTTCTTTACTAAAAGACCAGGATAAAGAAAACAAATAAGTAATTAGAAATTATAAAAAAAATACTTCTGTGTCAAAACAAACTAAACATGTATTCTAAAAAGTATTTATTTATATGAACTTTTAAGTTGTTACTATTTAGATGCATTTGACAACTATGACAGTAAAAATTAGTTTTCTAGTTTTATTTTTTAATTAATTTTTTTAAAATTTTATTATTTTTTTTTTACATTTGTACTTATCCGATTTGTGTTCTGTCTTGCAAACACGTCATTATAATATCATTGACTTTTAAAAACATGATTTTTCTAACGCAATATGAAAGTATTATCGCTTGATCTGTGAAATCTTTAAGAAATAAAATCGCTCACAAATTTTGAACTGATTTCTGATATACCACTGAAAAACATACCTTGTTTTTTCCTAAAACATAAATGTTTAATATAATCGCTAATAAATTTTGTGAATCACTTCTCGATCTGTCTACATCTGATGCCCACAGTCCTACTGTGTCACCACTATTACCACAGGAAAATGCAAGATTTGAAACTTTTATTGTCATTTTTGCCTTGTTAACTTAATTTTTTGAAGTTCTTTAGCAAATATGCGTGGCTACTATCATAACGTACGCTGTTGCTAAGCATTCATGCAACATGTGTACCTAAATTGTTATAAGAAGTTTTTGATAATGTCAGATTAATGTTATTTCAGTACCTCTTTTCTTATATTATTATTGAAATGGTTACACAAATATATTAATGAAGCCCATTTATCAACTATCTGTGGTGGCAGTAACAGAATTATAAAAGAACTTCAAAAAGTACAAAAATGTTACTAGTAGGATTGTGGTGATTTTTCTTAAATTGTGTGTGAAAGTTGTCAAAGACGCCCAAGAAAGGTCTTGTTAGGCCAATGGTCTTCAAGGAGATGACTTAATATGCAAGTCGGTTCAATTGACATTTAGTTGCAATCAGATAATGAGTTCAGATATATATTTGAATATCAAGGCTATGTGAGGAAATTAATACAATTAAGGTCTCTAAAAAGAAACGTGCAGAAATTGTATTCTATTTAAATGACACATTTTTTATGTTTCGTTTCCTCGCAAACTTCAAATTGACATTGATTCTTTAGCAATTAGAATGAGAAAGAAATGAATGTAATATGCATAAATTTTAAAATTGTGCCTGTAATACTCCACGTTTGGTTCAGTGAACAAATAAGGATATTGAAAATATGCCCAGAGTTCTTGGTTGTAAATAATATGTAAATTGTTCGAAGGAATATGTTTTGTACAACTTATGATAAACATGTTATTTTTGGAAAGTATCAAGTGAACTCTTGATAAAGCAGTGTTTGATATTCCTTTAAAAGAAGATTTGAAAACATTTTCTTTTTCAAATGACCAATGAAATATCTTAGAACCGAAGAGGAAATTCGGGCTTTAGTAGAAACATTTAACAATGCTTTTGCCATCAGTAATATAGAAGATGATTCTAATATAAAAATTAATGATCTGTTGATAAATGACTGTTTACTTGAAATTTTATAATTTAGAATGAGACTGATGAAGTGATCAATTTTAACCAGTCAGATATTTTAACTAGGGAAGGTATACAAGTAAGAAAATATAGAAAAAGTGCTGAAGAAAAATGTGAATCGCTGGCAAAAAATACTTCGAAAATTTCTAATCTTAAAATATTAAATTTTATTTTGGTAATATTGGTGACGCAGTGAATCTAAGAGTACAAGATGTAGACAGAACAAGAAGAAACGACCCATGAAAATAATGATGATATTAGAAGTTCAAAACTGAGAAATTTATATTTTAGGAACAAAACAAGGAAACTTTTCCTAGTGGTATACCAGAAATCAGTTCACAATATGAGAGGAAAAATTCATTTTTCTTGAAGATTTTCCAGAGTAAGCATTATCACTTCAAGATTGCGTTAGAAAACCATCTTTCTGAAAGTCACTTATATTAATTGGAAGACCTAGCGAGACTTTATTTTACTTATAAGTAATTTTAATCATATTGCCTTTTACTTTAGATAAAAGCATCTTATGCTATTATCTTATACTTCTATCTCAAAATATCTGCTGAAATGAACGTACAAAATAGGCATCGCTATTTTAATTTCTATATTGAAAGATTATTGTAAGTTGTATTCCAAGTCATCATGATGTTTTAAAAATTCTTAAGAACGAAATGTTTAATATTACTTGATGATATTTATTTTTTCGTATTAAAATATTTTTACACAAAATGATCGGAATTTATAACATTCCTCATTACGAGTGCGGAAATATGTTTACCGAATAAATATTCAGTGATTTATAACATTTAGCGAGTTCAATTTACAATTTACAAAAATTTACAGAATATTAATCACTTTTACTGTAACACACACACACACGCACGCACGCACCACACACACACACATATATATATATATATATATATATATATATATATATATATATATATATATATATATATATATATGATATATTGCTGAAATTTAAAATTATTATAATTAAAAGCAATTTAAAGCATATTATACATTTGTTGTTAGAAGATCAAACTATATTCTATCAATCACATTTTGCAAATGATTTAAGAATTTATTACCATCGTAAAATAGATGATTCTTAACAGTATTGATTTTTTTAAAATTTATAGTTTTCATGTTGTAGGAAATTTATTAATTTATTCAATCGATTGAGCACTGAACTTCCAAAATCTTTAGCAGATAAATTTTTGAAAAAGATTATTGTAAAACATTTTTGAAATATTTTGGGTATTTGTAAATAGTTGTATCATCTGTGCTGAAGCATATTATATATAAGCATTTGAAAATAGATAAATTAATTTCTCGTGTTAAAGGTTAAATTAATTTTTGCAAAAATTATTTTGTAATTAATTCTAAAAAATGTATACTATATTTAAAAGTAAGTTAAGAATTTTAGAATTTTTTTATCCATTTTGCTTATTTAGCTTCAGAAAATTGTTATAATTATTGCACTTTTTGAAAGGATTATTTTAATGAACGTCGGTAGTTTTTATTGACGGTTTCATTTTTCGTCACTTAGTACTTAAGTTTCGTCATGGTAAACAGTTTTCTCGGGAAATCATTTATAAACACAGATAAGTTTTTGTATCAGATAAAAGTTACAGAGCAACAAACAATTATGCCAGAATAAACAGAAGCAGTATTCTCATGCTTTTTCTATTGATGTTTAAAATTTTATTCCGTCACTTTAAATTCCTCAAGAAAATGGTAGTTCACACATTTTATATTATATAATAAATATATTTATTACATAATATGCACAGTAATATTTTTTTAAATCGTATGTTTTAAAAGACCATAAAAATTTTGATAAATTTTAAATTTATACTAAATTTTAGTTTTTAACGAAAATAAATTGTTTCTAATAATAAGAATATTAATTTTGTTAAATTTTTTTGAATAATTATTCATAAAATTTTCCAAATATACATTTTATGTATAACTAAAGCAAACTGGTATGATAAAGAAAATTTTGCTGAAACCAAAATTTATATCAATTAATGAATTCTTTGTGTTAAATTCAAAACATTAATCTATTGATGGTAAATTTACGCATAAATTTGAACTAAATTTCCAAATCAGTTTTTGATTATATACTCATGTGAATTAAATTATTATTATTATTTATCCGATATATTATATATCGGATGAAAATTAGTTTTAAATATCCAAAATTAATCAAAACTAAACTACGAGGATGAATTCTAAAGTCAAAGTTCATGTTTTATAAGTTTTGTTAGAATTTGTCACTGTTTTGAAACATCTGTCCAATATTTCTATTACAAACTTCAAAAGAGGAAATCACAGAACATGGTATCACAAAGTTCAGTCAGTGATCATCGTAAAAATATTTGTAAAATCTGTGATTTTGAATTAAACAATTTACAATTGTTAGGGAAAATGTTATTTTGTTGAAATTACGCATAAAGACAATACAGGAAACCGTTATGTTTTAACAGTGATTTCGTGAAAAAAAGTATTGTCTATGAAATCATTCCCTTGTATGTGGAAAGACAAAATTTTGACAAGCAAACATTAATCTACAAACATTTCAAATCAGCAACAATTACCGTGTGACTAAAAAACATAGTAAAAGTAACTAAACGTGGATTATTCGTATATACATTATGGGAAAGTAGTAGTTTATTGCGAGATGTACACTTAAAAGGAGTAATTTCAAAGGAACCCTGTCCATAATTTTCTGCTTTTGAAAAGATTGATTGACAACTACGGGAAAAGTAATAATTTCTATCAGCAAAATTTGATCTAAGGATAGAGACCAATTGTTCACACGCCGAAAACAGAAGTGTAGTGCAATAGTTTGACACTTTTTCACTGACAAATACCTGTGCAATTGTTGCTAAAATATTTTCTCGGTACTAAAGTAAAAGATTTTACATGAGAAAAATGAGTCTTCTGCAGGTGGGATTGTTATAACGACTAAATGTAAAATGTTATTATCTATTTACTATTTGTCAATTTGGAATCATTGATATGGCACCTCAATTGGTATTATTGCTACTAGTATAGTATACACAATTTTTTAAAAGTATTTTTTTATTTACCACTAAATATGGAGATTCCTGAGTTTGATGGAGTAATAAACTGACTTGCTGTGAAAATCTAATGCTCAAAATGATTTCTTTAAGCAACAGTACATTTCTGACAAATCATGTTTTCCGCAGATCAATCCAGTCCACAGTTTATATGATTTGACTCCATATCATTTGAAACGCATTCCGAAATATGCCCAAGTTACATGGCTTATATTTTTGTGTAGCTCATCTTTTACTGTACTCCATAAAAAAAAAACTCTAGTCGTATATTTTTTAAAGAACTTGCAAGAAATGCTATTGGTCCTCTGAATCCTATTCCCTTATTGAAAAAATATAATCTAAAGACGAGGTATGTCAACATTATTTATGTAATCATTACAATTTTTGAAATGAGTTGCATTTTAGTGCACTATCATTGGCACCCATGTTCAGAAATATACTGATGCTTAAAACCCTAATTTAAACATTAATTATACTTTTCATCTGAAAGTACATTTATTTTTCAAACTAGATTTTAAGCTTTTGATTTCCAGAAATTAATCATGTAGAATGTGAAATTTTCCATGGTAGCTCAAAGTGTGTGTTTTCTCATATTCATTTCTACTGATTTGGCTAATGATTTTGGCAGGAACCACACTAATGTGAAGTGTGGTTTAATAAGTTATATTGACCAAGCATTGTTGACCAAGTATCAAATGATACTTGATGATACAAATGAACATGTTTTCTACAAAATAAATTGTGTTGTGATATTTTTTGTCTTTCTTGGTGTTGCAATTTGGGTGACCAGCAGTGTATATATATATATATATATATATATATATATATATATATATATATATATATATATATAACTGTAAAAATTAGCTAAAATTGTAGTATAGATGTGAAGCTTATTGAATGTTTTAAAATTTCTGGCAATTTTTATGTTGATAGACATTTTCAATTAAAAGATGTACCTTATTTTTTATCTTGAAATCTAGAAATATTGTGTTTTTATTTAATTCAAGTATTTTAGCTCTTTTAAATCATTTGATGCGGGGAATATAATATGTCGATGTATAGATCTTTCATGCAATTCTTGAAGCCTGAAATGACATTATTAATAAATCTATAAATTTATGAAATAGTTATAGAACGTTATACAATTTTTTGAAGCTCTTTGACACGTAAAACGTAATATAAGGGTAGATAATTGCTTGAGATATACATTTTTCCATTAATCATCTTTTATCGGAACAAATCAAGACATAAATCAATACTTCGATTGAATTCTTGAACCCAATCCAATCTAATAGTTAAGTTATAACTTCCATATATGTTAATTTTATACGTAAAACATTTTCTAATAGGATTAATAAACTACTATATAAAATTCTTTAAGTTTTTGTCTCTGATTATATTTGTTATTTAAATATGTATAATGTCTTATGTTAACTAATCGATGATAAATTTACTGTTTTCTTTAAGTTACATCTACGAATAATACACATTGCGTCAATCAAACAATTTCTCTTGCAAATATAGACTTGATAGTAGCAGAGTTATGTTAAACTCAATATGCATGCGTAAGTAAACTAAACAGAGGATGATTATGCATATATTCTGTCTAAATTATTCTAGATGATGATTCAGAGAGTTTGCTAGCTATGTTATAAACAGTTTACATTTAATAAATCATATTCTAGCATTAAAAGGGCATATATAGTTGGTTTGTTTATTTAGAATGTTCTAATCTGCATTTATTTTGATTATTATAATGTCTTAAAGAAAAGTCCATAATGCTTCGTCTTATTTCTTAATATACTTCATAAGCAGAATAATATTTTTGATTATCATTATGATATTAAGCAATAGTAAAATTTAATATTAATTATCTAATAGTAAACTATTAAGAAAATTGGTAAATTTAAATTTTGTATGCTAGATCTTTAAGATTTATTAAATAAATGTGCAAGGAATTGGATAAACTCAGATTTTTATTTTATCACTGTCGTGGAACTTTTTTAAAAATTAAAACAAGAATGTAAATTTCATAAGGCTCTGTTTTTATCTTTTTTATTTAATAAAACTTCAAAATAGCAATTACAAAAATGCTTAGGATAATTAATCTTATTTAATTTATAAAATGTTCGTATTTTAATTTAGCAAATATAAAATACTAGGAAATGATTTTACTTCCTTAAAAAATGGGTTATATTATGATCTGAATTTATTATTGTTGTATAATTAAGTATAATGAAAAAAGAGAACCATTGTAATGAAATTGCTGTAAAAATGAATTTTAAAATGTAAGAGTTATATAAAAATGTTTGCTAATGACCATATTACTTTTATATTTACTAAGTTAAACATTATTCTGTGAAAATGTATCACATGTAACCTCATCAAATTACTTCCTGTATCCCATGTATCGCTCCCTTTACCGATTTTCTACTATGAAATTAATTAATTCTGTAATGTAACCTGTTATAAATTCATTAAGATTTTTAAACATTTGTACCATTTCCATTGAAATATTTTCAATTTATTAGTACAGATATGTTTTATTGAAATTTTCTTATGTTCTTTGGGATCACTTATTTTCTTTAAAAATGTTTGTTTCCTTTATATGAAAAGCATTTCCTTGAAAAGGGATATACCAAAACACGTAATAAAATATCTTACATTATACATGAGATTATAATTATCTGCTTTAATATTACGTCTAAACTGTTTTGCTAAATATTTTTAATTAATCTATTTGTTTTGAATTTTAAATTCAATTATATCCGGGCTAATAAAGTTATATTTAGCAAAGATGTAATTGAACAATATAATAAGTGTGTTGACACTTTTCTATTGTTATATTACATCTCACATGTTTGAAATATCATTAAGTAATACACAATAATCGAAAAAATTCTCGTCTGGCATGTTTTATAATACATCAATTACTATGAGTATTTTTTTTACAATTATATAAAAAATTAGGGAAAATATGAATTGGAATAAAACAGCTCCAATTTTAATCAATTAAACATTTTCGTTAAGAGAAAAAAAATCCTAAATAATCATAACAATCTTGTCAAAAATTATAAAAACAAATACCGAGAAATTCTCTATTAAAAAAATAGTTATTCAATAAAATAAAAATAAATTTTAATAACCTTTCTTCTAAAATATTTCCTTGAATCATTTTGAATAATTTTAGTTAAGTAGTTAAAAAAATGATCAAAACTATTTTCACTTGAAAAGCTATTATAGCTAAGATTCCAAAAGAGATGCCCGGTCTTCATAAACTGGAGATCTTTTTGGGAGGAACTTGTTAAGGAAAAGGATTTTCGCACAATGACGAAGGTGATTAAATCTCAAAACCTAAGCTCCCGACTTAGTAGACTGACTGGGATCCAGCTTTAGAATCTGATTGGGCAACGTCGCTTATTGTAGGATCGATTTGAGGTAGACAAACAGCACTGATTAATACTTGTAATAGTTAAGTCTATTTGTCAAATTACTGTTGGGAATTTACAAATAGTTATCTGATGAGAGATGTATTTATGTATTCTAAAACTGCATTTATTTGAATATATTATTTGATGACATTTGTAAGCATGCAAAAATAAGTATATATGATTAATATAAAATCAAGCATAACTTACATATACTTCTTTAATATATATATTCAATACTTAAAAGTGATAAGTGATTTTCATTATTTAGCAGTATTAAAAGAACTTATATACAATCATTGTAAAAATTTTTTGCCTGTTAGTAAACTGTTAGTAAAATTTTGTCTGCCCAAATTTCTCGAAAAATGTTTGCTAAAGGTATTTATTGTTAATGATATTTTATATAAAATAATTAGAAATATTAATAGCAAAAACTATATATGGATTTTCATAATTTGGTTTCAATATCTAGGAAAATAAATTTGAAGGTATGATTTGTTATCGTTTTGTCTCGATTATTTTATGAAAAATTAAAAAAAAATATGTGAAGGCATTTCTAATCAAAATTGCATATTTGTTTCGTTGTCTTTAAAGATAGGTTAAAATTATTAGAAATATAAATTGCTATTAAAGTTTTATTTCCAGTATAACAATATTTTATCATAAATTTCTTCATTTATTATGTTTTTCTAAACTTTTTAATTTATCAGCATTATCATTTTGTATTTTTCCTCATTTTTAGTAGAGAAAATCGCATTTTTCTTTTTCACTTAGTCATTAAATATATTTATTATTGTGCAAACAAAACTCCAATACAAACATTATTCTCAATGCAAATCAATAGCTAAATGGTACAATAACAAAAACTAATAAGAAAAATAAATACTTGTTTATACTTATAGTATGACAGTACTTGAAATGCAGGTTTTGTGCATATGCGCTTATGAACTTTATGAAGATCACCATTTTTTGCATACAGTAAATTAAAATATAAGTAATTATTTTAACTCAATATATAATAACAAAAATTGTTAATATTTTGTTATACGGCAACAAGCCTCTTTAATGATAACCTTCTACAGATATTCTTTAAGTTTGAAAATGCTCATATGATCATATAAATATCGGATTGTTTGTACCAATAACATACTTCTTTGATTTCTGTATCATTTTTACATGCTTATGTCAGTGTTTTCCTAGTTTTAATAAATATCTTGTTTATTACCATAAATTTGCACCGCATGTGTCTTATAGTGGATGTGTTCTTGATGATATAGTTCCTAAAAATGTATTTTACCAAGCCAGTAGTAAAGCGGATGGCAATTTTTTCAACAACTCAAAAATTCGATTCTCATTTCGAGAGCTAATATTTTAGAGGATCAAAACTCGTTTTAAAGCTTAAATCACTGTTGTGTAAAAAATATAATTGTAGACCAACCCAAACCTTTTAAATATGTAGATGTGTTAAAGGTATTACATTTAGTATGATTTATGACATTCGTTATGTGAAAAACATAATTGTCTCATTACATTTTTAAATGTCAATTGTGAGCTTTGATCATTATAAATGAAATCTTGTTTTTTTACCGAATATATGCTTAATTGAAAGGGAACACTTTCTAAAGATATCAATAAAGTCTAAGTTTTTAATCAATTCTGTCAATATAGTTTTCAATTATCACATATCATTCGAAATCTACGTTGCTTCCTCTCTTTAACGTATCGTAACAGACAATTTATCAACCGAAGGCTATTGTAAAGCTTAACTATAACTACCGAGTATTTTAATTTACCGGATGAGCTTTTCATAAATATACGGCCACATTCGTGCAGCAAAGAAGAAAAGCCAGCCTTCCAAGTATCTACACCAACAAATTTTCGATAGAAATTCAATACACAAATCTTGATGTTCAACAATGGTTGGGACCGAAGCTGGTAATTTCTCTCCTGTCCAATACTTATTATTCCACTATTATAGGGCTCGGAGACCCTACAACTCTCTAATGAATTAGGGCAAGAATATAAGTTATTATGTATAGTTTATGCTTAGCATATAATTTATTATCCAATTGCTAGTATGCAAATAATAGAATAATATGTTCTCTTAAGATAACAAGTGACCCTAAGGACGTGTTTTAACAACAATTAGAGTTTTGTTATTACAAGGATATATATATACACACTATTTCAATTCTTTAATAAAACTAAATGTTCATTTAACTGAAGTAGGCATTTTTTAATATTTACATATGCATTTATGTTATTTAGTGGTGAATTCTGCTCGTATTTTTGATAGTAGTCTTTTAATTAATTATTACAATCCGAGTAAAATTTGAACTAGCTAAGATTTATGAAAGGAAACCTATAGAAAAGCTGATAATAAAAAAACTCAATATCATGCAACAAACAAGATATTTTATGGATATAGGTATATTTACTTTGCATAAGAAACGATTTCTGTTCAAACACTAAGTCCTGTGAATGCAGCTTCTACTTAAGCACTTGGACTACAAACCCCACAAATTCCTAATGAACAAAATTTTAAATTGACGATTGTGTGTGTGTGTGCACGATTTAATAAGTTATTTTGTTTTGTTTAAAATATTTCGTACATTGAAAGAATCTAATCCTGCAGGGAAATTCAGAAATTCCAATAGAATATTACGTAATAATGTTCTTATGAAATGCACGTTCTAAGGAATTCCATTTACGTTCAATAATATTAAGATCTGTAGGTTTAGATAGAAAATAAAAATATTTAAAATCTTAATTTAGATAGAAAATAAAAATATTAAGACTTATTTTGAAGGCATTTGAAAACAATTTTTGATATGTAAGGTGTCGCATTGTCTTGCTGGATTTACAATTCGAACGGTATTCATAAAGGATATAAATGGAGGGGTAATTGATCAGTAGGAGGTAATACATATTAGTTGGCTTACAAGATTTATCTAGAAATGTATCAGTGTTCCTATATAATTTCAGTTGCTCTCACTCCTGTAGCTGCACCAAAATGAATCATCCACTTCCTGACATGTAAATTCTATAATAAATCCATGGAGTTTTTCTTCTTACCCATGGTCCATCCACATAAAATAACAGAGATTCGTCAAACCAAACAACGTGCTTTCTGACTGTCACGGATGGTCCATTGAAGTTTCCGTAGTCCGCGGAAGTTTGAAATAGTACATATGCCTGTCTCTTGAGAATTCTCAATAGCCGAAGATGAATAATACTTAAATTTTCTATCCGCATTATTGCCTGATTTTTGATATTTTACCCGACTGTCAATATTTACGATACGAACATAAAATAATCGGACGCTAAATTTTAGATACATTTATCTAAATGTTATCGTTGTCTCTTATCTCTCGGGCGCTAACTTTAACGCCCAATTAAAAGTAAATGAAACTTTGATAACCTGCTATTGCAGTAGCGATAATTGATTTAACAGCTTTACTAAGCACCCTTATTTCTACATAGGTACTGTCCTCTGCATCGAATTTTTGATTGGCTATATATCTCCATTACTTACCAATGCATGTCTGTAATAATTATTTGGCATTTAAAAGTACTTAAAACTCTATAATTAATTTATTATCCTAAAACTAATCGTGTTGTGTGAATAATTTAATCATGAATCTTATTGAAACTTAAAACAAACATTACGTTTTTAATTTGAATGCTGTGCGCTGTCATTCATATTGATGATTTTTTATATAGTTTACCGCGGAAATATTTTATTTGAATATCCTAAATTGTGTGTGTGTGATGTTATTAAAGAAGTATTGATTTTATTAAACTACCGTTAACCAAAGGAACCCAAGAACCTTTTCCAGATGACTTGAATGAAAATGAGTTCAGTAATTTCAATAAAGAAATCCATTTCTGCCTAAATACCAATGTCGTAAAAATACTTTTATTTACAATGACAGAAATTTGCTAAAAAATTAGTTACAAGATCTGAATCATATTTTTGTTTTCAATATATTTTCGATTTTAAAAACTTATCAATCCCAACGAGTTTATAAAAACGAGTATTTATTGTAGTTAATTTTCATCTTATGGCCTATTAATTATATGCATGAGTAAAATGATCGTCTGTAAGTTAATGTTTCTATTAATGAAATTAGTATGTTTAAATTATTTATGAAATATTATTAACTGAAACATTTTTAAAAGTTATTTTTTCAAATTTAATGACTTAGAAAACTTGCATATGAGAGAAGAATTCAAATCTAACTTCACATATTGATTAGGTTTTTAGATGAAGAGTAATAATTTTTAATAAAATAATATTTATATTAAAGTTTTTGTCAAATGTTTAACTTACTTATATCTTAAACTTTTTATGCTTTACTGAAAATGCTGTAAAATTTTATTTTTCAGGGCTTAGTCTATGTTCCAAATCAACTGGATGCATCTAAGCAACTTGTTAATTTCTTAAATTCTAGTCCAAATACTCAAAGAAATGGTGATCAGTTGTACAGTGCATGGACGCAGTGGTCAAGCTGTAGTGTCTCTTGTGGTGTGGGCATATCATCCAGAACACGAAAGTGCTTAAAAAGGTATCGATTGTAACGGTTTAAATAATATATATATATAATATTGCTATCACTAGTATTAATGAAAAATATGTTGTTTTGGACATTAAAAAGAATTTTATGAAAATGTGATAAATCTTAAAATGTTTTTAATTCGAAGTGGGAATATCTTTCGCCTTACCTCTGAGTAAATATAAATAACATAAGAAAATATTTATACATTAATATTATTTTAATAAATCATAGATGACAATCCCTTAGAATCTGATATAACAAGTATAATCATCTCGCACGTACATATTTCCAAAAAAGAAACCCATTTTTTCCATTTTTTAACAACGAATGGGGCCAAACCTAGATCAACCCTTTTCAAAAATCGCTGTTCACAATTATTATGATGTAATTAAC
The DNA here is from genome assembly GCA_037975125.1 of Latrodectus hesperus. Taxonomy (NCBI): domain Eukaryota; kingdom Metazoa; phylum Arthropoda; class Arachnida; order Araneae; family Theridiidae; genus Latrodectus; species Latrodectus hesperus. Next base: position 31,518,332 of record CM075856.1, on the reverse strand, counting down.
CACAATATTACACATTCACTTAAAAATAAGTATTTAAGTTTCTGATCGATAAAATTTCTGTTTTTTCTGATTTTCCTCTTAAGCGTAAAACGTGGAATTTAAAGATTTTAAATGGTGCAAATGAACGTTAACCAAAGATATATAGACTATTTAATGTTCAAGAAATTTTAAAAACAAAACAAAATAACTGTTGAATTATAAAGGGTGGATCACCAGTTCCTTTAATGTGATATAGCATCGATTTCGCTATCGGAATGGCTGGAATGAGCATCTATTGGTGATACATGAATAAAGATCACAGCATACATTGGATTCCACTTCGTCTTCATCGTTACATATTAATTCATCAGAGTAGATGTGTTACAATGCCTCTACGGTATTTGTTTTCAATGGAAGATAAAACCTTCACTCATGACTTTTTAATCTACATATGCAGCCTCAGACACACCATACCCCAAGAGGCAAATACACTTGTCTAGAATTTGAAGATTGAAGTGGACTTTGATATCCGAGGCTACAGAATAAGCACAATGTATAAATCCTTTTTGAATTTTAAGATTTCTCTTTGTGTTGTTTCGTAATCATAAATCAAAATTGCATTGGGCAAGCGAGTCCGCTTTTTGTCTGTTTCATTATGCTTATTGGTATGTTATGCTTATTGGTATGCTTATTGGTATTTTGTCTGTTTCATTATGCAAAAAGAACTACATCTGTTTCAATTATGCTTATTGGCGCATTTTGAATTAAATACAATTCTGATAGAATGGGAGTGATTTTTAGCTTCCGTAATAATATGGAGAGTTTGGATTTAGACAACTTCTAGTGCTTTAATAGTACTAGTATCGCTTATCAGAACTTCGTTACAATAACTGAAGATTGGCTGTAGGAAAGCTTGAAATTCTCATTCAAATTGTCTTGGCTGCAATCCCATTTACAAACAGTCAAAATTTTAGTACAGGAAGTCTTAACAATATTTGGATGCTCGTAAGTAAATCTGTTCCAATTCAACTTAAATCAAAAATACAATCTAAATACTTTTTGATTTCTGTTCTATGAATTGCTGTATACCGGAATTTAAGGTGCAAAAGGGTAACCTAAAAACTTATTTTCTCAGAGGCTTTATTCAGTGTAGCTCTAAGTCTGTCCTGGGTGTTTCTTGGCGCACTCGTCCACATTGCCAGGTCATCAGAGAATGTCAGTATTATCCCAAAAATACTTACCAATGAATGGGTCAGATTGTTGATAAAAATATCGAACAGTATATGGGGGAAGGGTCAAAACAGCATTGAGGAAATCCAAATTCTATTAGTCTGAATATGGATAAAGAATTTCCAATTTTTTCACTAAGCAGAACTGCTGACCAAGAAAATGATGTAGCGCAATTTATTATCCTTAAATACCGTTGATCAACAAAGGCCACCAAAGGAGATATGCAGTTGACGAGATTGTCCTTAATATTTATGGTAAGGCAGGCTACTTACTGGACAATGGAAGGAAAACGTCTAAAACGAACCTGGTTATAGATAAGACCGTGGTATTCGAAAAAAGAAGTCAAGCATGCTGTAATTTCCAAAATACCGGTAATGTCTACCTGTAATCATTGAATTCATTAGCAAAGTTACCTTTCTTATGTAATAGGACAATAAATAGCTTTCTTCCAAATTCCTGGTACGTTAAAGTTTAAACTCTTATTGAATCGACATTAAAAGTGCTCAACGACTATTAGGCCCTAGTTTCATAATGAATTCTGGGTGAAGATAGTGTGAGCAGATAAGATATTTAATAGACTTTCATTTCAAATTTGGTAAAGTCAGCACTGAACACCAACTAATGTGATCCCAGACCAGTTTCAGCTATGTTACTTTTCAATATTTTTAGCTCTTGAATCTCTGCTCAGTATTTGCGATTTAGAATAAAGCGAGATAAAAAGCATTTGCAATCATTATCTATGTCACTTGTTAAGATTTTATGGCTATTCTTGAAGGAAGCCCTAAATTTGGTTAGGGTCAAAATTTAAGTTTACATACTTTAAAACTTTCTACTTAAAAACTTTCAGGTTTATACACTACTGGCCATTAAAATTGCTACACCAGGAAAGCGGCACACCACACACGTGAAATTTGCATGACAGGTAGAACTTGCTGTGATATGCAAATGATTAGATTTTCAGCGCATTCATACAAAGCAGGCGACAGTGCGACATCTACAATGTGTATAAAACCAGAGATTTGACTGCAATTTTCTCCTACTCAATTTCCGTTGCAACGTTATTTTCGGCAAAGAAAGTTGTTGTAATGCCTCGTGTAAGAAGAAGAAATGCCTATCAGCACGTGTCTGACTTTGATCGAGGAAGGATTATAGCCTACCGGGATTGTGGTTTATCGTATCGCAATATTGCTGCTCGCGTCGGTCGAAACCCCATGACTGTTAGCAGAATATGGAATCGATGGGTTCAGGACAATCATACGGAACGTCATACAGGATCTCAGCGACACCCATCATTAACAGCAGAGAAGACAGACATCTTTATAAATATTCTTATTAATTATAAGAAATCTCGTACATGCTTATACAAAATTACTCAAAAATAAAAGGAAGATTTTTAACTGCTAAAGCATTTCTGATCTAATTTCATTCCATGAATACTGGGGAATACATGCCATCTTAGTATGTTAACATCTAATCATAAAGTGCTAAATGTTTCAATTATATAAATGGGCACGGTGCATTGTTCTTTTTTTGTTTGCTGATCAAAGGAGTCGGGTAAGCATTTGTCTGTGGTAATGAGAACCACAAAAGTAGCAGTAAATATTTCTTAATGTGAAACATTAGTTAAATCTAGTTACACGAGATTTGCAATTGAACAGTCTACAGAGGTTAATATACGTCCATGCCTATGAAATGCATGGGTTCAAGGATTCTTTGAAGAGCTGCATTTTATGATAGGATCGTGGTAATATTACCTTTATTTGAGGATAAAGAATCATATTTGCGTAGAATAATTCAATGCAGAAGCTCAAATTTTTTAGACGAACAACAATAGAACAAATGTAGCAATCAATGATGAACGATAATTATGTGACATAAGACCAATTAGACAATGTATCGAAATTTGTGAGGAACCTGAACAAAGTAATGTAAGCAGTACAGCGAAGTTTTATGTTGATTGGATGTGGTAGTATAAGACTCACTCGAAAGTTATTACTAACAATACATAATAATGGATCTTTAGAGTCCTCGCTACATGACTAGAATATATTGTTTTGACATGTGTCATAATTCGAGAAATAAATAACTCGTAAAGTTTAAGTATGTCTCGATACCTATGATACTATAGTTCAAATTCTTTGGATTCATGTAGATCTACAGACAGTTCAATTAAAATATTGGCAGTTCTAGAATAATATGGGTTTATTTTATATTGGAAGGATTGTATATTCATCACAAATTTTATCAATAATTAACTAGTGTTAAGATACTTCGTGGTCATTTGTGCAGTTATCCATGAATTTCATATGCCCAAACAACAAAAAACCTTCAATACAACGATGCTTTATATTATGCAACGAAAATTACTCAGAATTTATTTGACGATAATTTTCTCTTACTCTTTAACACAAAGATTTTCAAAATAATCCTTTATAATGGGCATATCAAAACACAATTCATGGAAGAATCTGTATTAATATTTTCTCAATTACAAAAAACTATCCAGGTCATCATAATTGTCACTTACTATTGGCAAGAAAAATTCTAAGAGGATAATAGAAAATTCATTGTGACTTTAATACTTCGTGTATTTTGAAGGAAAATTTTAAGTTATATCTCCATAGAAATTTCTTACCCAGAAAATGTAGAAAATACATGATTAACTTTGGTAAATATTTCAGAACATACTATAAAAATACTTTATTTAACTTCATTCTCAGATAAGTAATTTTATCCATATATATTTTAGTGAGAAACTTACCTCCAAGTCAGCGAAATGTCTGCAACTAACGAGTTTAATTCATAAGAGCAGAATAAATCTTTGCTTTGGTAAACTAAGTGAGCTTGTAGTCTCAGTCAAGGACAAATGACTTAAGCATAAAAAGATGTTAAATGTATCTTAAAGTATACATTCTCCGGCCTCTCAACTTTACCTTGAAAACTTGTGCACTTTAATCCTGTCTTCATTACTATTTAAACAAAGATCCAAGTGAAATAATTTATTCTAAAGTTTGCTATATATTTTTATATAACAGACGAAGATGTTTTGGCATATATCAAAATACATAAAACTTTACAGACGTTTCGCAAACTATAAACTTTGCTGCAAAGCGAAATGCCCAATAAACTTTTAAACATTCAATGTTATTTATTTTAAACATTCAATTATGACTACTCTAGAAAATATTGTTTATTTAGAGATGAGATTCTGTTCAGTGGTTCATCACATTGAAATAAATTTTGTTTATTGATCAGACTTTATTTCATTACAGATTTATAGGTCAATTAATTCTATAGACACTAGAGGTTTCTTTATACACCTTAAAATAATTTAAGCAAATACATTTATCTTTGAGTGGGATCGATTGATCTACAGACAAATGTCTATTCATCATACTAATAAATTAAAAAAATTCAGCATGTTTATAACATGAAGGCTACAAACTGTTTCACTTCCACTCTTTATAATACTTACATATTTAAAGTTACTACTTTCAAAAGAGGAAATTTATTTGAATTTTTATTATTTTTCAGCACTTACAATTCCAGGGGAATCCCAGTATCTCTGTGTCATGGAGAGTTTGAAGAGCACAAGATATGTAAATTAAAAGTAAGTTCGTATTTACGCTTTAACTCTAATACTTATATTGTAATAAATTGGTTGAAAGTCTAATAAATGTAATAATAGAAACGTTTGTTTTGTTACGTATATTTATTTATATTTTACTTTTGTGTTAAGAATTTAATGTTGGTTCTTTAAGTTTCTAATAATTCTTGAAATCTAAACATTTTTTTAAAAATTGAAATCTTTTTTTTTACTTTTCTTGTTGATAACTAATTATATTTTATTATTTAAGATTTATTTTGAAAAGTTTTCATCTGTGCAAAATACACAAATGATATATAATATTTATATAATAATTATTCGTACCTGTCAATGAAAATTATAATTTACTTTTAGGAATTAATTACTATAAAATATATGAAATCCTATTATACTGAAATGCATGACTTAAAAATGTTGTGAAATAATTTTAGTTAAACGTTTGACATAAAAACTTACAATTTTAATAAATAAGTAAATGAACTGGTTCCCATCGGTTCCTTAAGTGCAAGTTCTAGATATCTTTAGAGAGAGATCTGTCTGTCCACGTAACATTGGCCACACCTTAAGGGAATTGGTTAATAATTTGAAATATGTTTAAGTGCTTGACTAGGTGTTTGTTGAAAAGTGTTGCGATGTAGCTACAAAAAATGGATTTCTCTGCATGTATGTTTGTATAGGCAGCCACTTGAAAATATCTGCGTTTTTCCTCTTACGAAGCGTAAATGAAACCTTATATCTATTTAAAAATCCTATCTGAAAGCAATTTACGTAGAAGATTTTAAAATGCTTTGCAATAACATAGGACATTATCCTTAGGATATTTGACTGTTAAAGAGATGGTTTCAAAGAATGATTTATTGCTGGCTATAGCCTACTGCTAGATATTCTGTGTTCACTAACCATGCATTCTACATCCATTGTAGCTACTGTGTAAGATACCAGTATTTCTGATCCACTTATTTCTTCAATGTATACTACTTCTTGTACCAATATCCTCTCCATTGCTGCTGTATAAAATAATATACAGTATTTTATGAAATTTCCCACTTATTCACTCATTTTCTACTGTTCTTTAAAAATTTTCTTCTATTACTTCTGCTAATTGGCTTGCACTTTTAAAACGCCTATAAATTCCAGTTTATTTTTTATCATTAATTATACATAACTGCACTTTTTACATTCACTGTTGCCCAAAATGTTTATAGTTTACATAAAATTCTTGCAAGTCAGAACTATATTTTGTTCTCTTTTTTAGCGATATTTGTAGACATTATTTGACCAGTGTTTGAAATGTAACAAGATTGTATAGTTGAAAAGAAATTATTCAAAGTACTTTGACTAATATTTTTTCAACTGTACTGCCAACATGGAGATAATACATCTTCCCTTGTATTCTTGAGATTTTATGTCTTCTCAGTTCTTTTTTAACGATATCTGCAATTAAGTATAGTAAAATGAAAACAATGTAAGAACTTTTTAGGGAGTTAACAGCCTGATCCTTTGATACAATTATCATTATTACTTAAAATTATATATGAAGTAGTTTCTTTATCTTCTAAACCCATTTTCTCGAAAACTTTAAGGTCTTCAAGTGCCCAGCTGGCAATCAAACGTTTAGCACTCGGGACTTCGATTCAACAGCTCTTTTTTAATCCCACATAAGGACTAGATTTTTGTAATTGTTCGGAATACATTTTAAACCATATGATGAGCCCTCGTGTGCAAAAAAAGATAGTTGAGTATCAAAAAACCAAACCAACTTAAAATCTCGAAGAATTGCCTCAGTGTATGATCTCTATTGAAACGTCACTAAATATTAATTTTAATACAGGTGTAGTTAAAATTATATAATATTTAATGAGTGTAATTTCCCAGCTTTGTGTGAAGTAGTTATTTTTATTTATAGGATTCATAATGTCATCTTCTCTCTTTTCTTGAAGAGATCCATACTGGTTGCTCTCAGATACCTAATAATTTAAAAATAATATTTTAATTGTAGCTTTCTTTTAGAATTTACTAGTGGTAGACAAGACATATTGACTTACGAGATTGTCATTCTTATTTTCGATTTTCTAAAGGATTAATATTATGATGCTTCTTTTTTAGGTTATGAAGTTATTAGATATGTATTTATGAACAAAGTTATCTATATCATTATATCCTGGTGCTCTTGCTCTTAATAATAACTTTATTTTTCTATCGAATTCTTACTGAAAAAGCAATTTATAACTTTGTTAATTATTTCATTATCCTTGAAAAACAAATTCAGAGTTTACGAAAGTGGACTTTGTAGTTTTAATAAAAATCTTGTTGACTTTTTGACAAGATTTTCTAAAAAAAAATTTAAATAGAGAGATACTTTTTTTGATTGCTATTTTTTATAAGTTTTGAAATTGAGTTTTCGCCAAGCTGCTGTTCGAATGGTTAAATCCCTTGCCTTCGTTCACCAGTTCGGGGTTCAAATCCCATCTTGGACTTGGATGCTTATAGTGATTTGGAACCCACTTTTAAAGTGGTTTAGGCCAAATTAACCCTAGTGGGCAAAAAATTATCATTGAGCGATAAACAAACAAAGCAACCAGGCAAATAGAGTTTTTATCAGTGACAGAAATTTATCCAGGTTAGTTTTCTTAATTACTTTCATTAATTATTGTAAAGTAAAGTAAACACTAGCAGAGGTCCCTGTACCCAACCCTGAAAGAGTTTTACCAGATTTGATGGACTCGCTGGAGAGAAAAGAAAACGGAACACGTAAATACAAGACAATACAATTATGCTTGCAATCATATGGAGACACTAGAAATTATTACTTTTACACACAGTAAAGAGGGTTTGTAAAGTATACTATTTAACACAAATTAGGTTGCAATTAAGAGTTAACACGTGGACACGTAAGAAGCATTCAAAATAGGTATAAGACAAAATAAATGGCAGGCTGTGGTAAGACAGGCATATGAAATACATATCAAACTGCATGCATATAAGAAATAAAGGAAATAAATGGAAAAACAAAAGGAAATTAAAAATGATAAAACAGAATTGAATATATATACCTGCACTTACTGCAAATTAATGAGGTAATAATGATTAATGAATAATTAATGCATTTAGTATGGATTTGATAGTTGGGTGTATCGGCTCAAAGTAAGTTAGGTCATATGAAATTCTAAGCTATATATACAAAAAGTTTAGATGGGTTATACATAATGCATTAAAATAAGTCAATACAACATGATGACAATGATTGTGATTAAGTAATTAAGTGAGAGCGCTGTGGAATGATGGTGAGAAAATAGCAAACAAATAATAATGAAATATATACCAAGAGATGAAAAACAGGTGAAATGTTACAGGTAGCGAGGGAAATGTCTAAATGTAGAACATGAGAGAGATGGAGTACGCGGATTTTACGGCTCATCTTCTTTCAGGTGAAGTCTATCACCGTCACGAGCATCATTATCCTCCTATTCCTCTGGAATTATTAAGTCCCTATATTCAAGGAGAAAGTTTATAAGGTTAATATTTTTAGCTTTGCAGCCTTGTTGATGGTGATGTTTTTGAGCCAGACACTTTTCAGATTGTCACTGGGCGTAGTAAAGTGCCAGGAACTCGTGATGGGGCATGTTGTAGCCTAATGAGTTGGAGTACCTTCTTCTCCACATGCACAGCTCGCAGTGGGTTGTACTCCTATTCTATGCAGAGAACTTGGAAATGGGCCATGTCCCGTTACAAAAATCGTAATTTTCTTGGCCAGCACTGTTGGTTCAAATTCATTAATTATTGTATTCAGCTACTCTGCTTTTATAGATTTGTTGAGCTTTCCTTATTGTAAACCTTGCGGAATTTTTCTTCCTACCATAATAATCATAATGCTGGTTTCTAAATCATAGGTATTAGAAAAATTGTTTCCAAAAGTAATATTTAAATTAGTTTTTTTTTAATTTCAAGATTGATTTAATATGCTGAGCATATCTAAACACACATTTTTTGGGTACGAATAAACTAATAATTTTTCTTCCATCATCAGAAAAGCGTACCCCAGCTGAAAATCGAATGGTTAACACTCGTGCTTTCGGTTTAACAACTTGTGTCTTCGAAACCCATATTCGGTTATTTGTTTGTTTGTTGCTGTTTCGAATTTACTTTAAAATGTTGGCCGTGGTCTAATTACTCCTTGTAGTCAATTAATCTTTGAATAATTACCGTAATTTAGATTATTTTTATTTCTATTTTGCCCAAACTTCTTTGTAAAGAAAATATTGCTCGCAAAAGTATTGCTATACTGCTGCAAATTGAGATTTAGAAATGAAGGAATTCTTATTCCTAAATCATTACAATACGGAAAAGAAAACGTGTCTGTCACTTGGTCGTTGATTAATCCAGTAGGATCATTTTCTGATGAGTAACATTCAGAGTATGTACTGTCATGATTAGTATAGTATGTTTGTTATTAAAAGAATAGTGTCATGTGTGTCAAACTATGATGCAACAGTATAAAATATATAATTTGAAGGAAATCAGACTGCATTTTTATTTATCCATAAACAATTAAATAACATATAACATATTTTTTTACATATGGAATGTTAAGTAAACAGTTTTTTATTTTTTTTAAAAAAATTTAGATATATCTTGTGTACATAATTAGTAAATATTTGAATTTAACTCACATTCAAGATTCAAACACTTTCAAACTGTTTACTCAGATAACCATTAATGCATCCTTTCCTTTATGTTTATTAAACAACATTAATCTTTTCCATAGGTCCATTTGTAATTTCATCTAGTCTCCGTCAAAAAGGCAGAAAAGTGTTTCAAAGTCATGATTGATAATCACAGAGCATAGATTTTTAATATTTGCTATAATATTTTCTACGTTGTTTCCATGATCTTTAAATATTTTAAATCTATTCTCCGATCATATTTTCAGAACCATAAATCATCAGCTGAAGTGTTTTTATTCATTCCCAACCCCCAAGAAGCACACTAAATTAACCTCCACTGTCACGTAGATGGTTTTGACATTTTCTTTTCTTGCGATTCCCCTCTACCTAAATAACCCATAAGTATCTGAATTGGTTTTACTTTGTAGAGCACCCGCGTGCACGCGAGATCTCTGATCTCTTTTTTTGTGCGCTAGATGGAGAGCCAGTCCTCTTCTGTTGTTGCAGTGCAGGACTCTCCCAAGTGAAGAGAATGATTAATCGAGTTACAAAAATCATGTCCTTGGTCTTTGCATCATCAATCACTTGATTTAGAACTTACCGAGTATGGCTTCCTCCACTCAAATTCTTCCAGTTCAAAACATGACAAATATTTCCGACATTTTCAAAAAGACCTCTTATCCCATCTTGGGCAATTAGGAGAGCTTTTACAAGAGACCATATCTGAATCTTAACAGCTGTTTATCTGTATTTTTATATCGCGAAGAAAAGTAAGACTACGTCGTTGTTAACATTTCTTGAAAATGTTGCAAAACAGAATTTTTAGAACAGGGAAACATTTCTTACTTGTTTATTTTTACATTTAACTTATTTTAAGGTCTTTAGCGGTTATATAATGTCTTCATCGATATGCTATAAAATACATTAAGCACATAATGCCCAATTTGATTTTATTATTCAATTATAAATTTGTTCCATTTTAAATTTATAAAATTTCAGCCAAGTCTTTTAATGTATTTGAAATAAAATACTTAGTTGTAAATAATTATATTCCGATGAAAGTACATATTCTAATTTGCAAAAGTATTGTATTTCTATTTTTGAAAATATTGCACTCTTACTATTTGTGAATTATATTTTTATTTGTTCGATTAATGAATTTATTTCTACTGCATGTGGACCATTTAATCTGTTACACCACTTAACAATTGAAGCAATGCAATAAAACGAAGTATAATTTGTTGTAAACTAAATGGATTGAATTTATATTAAAGAGCATTTATTCGCTATAATAAATTGTTATTTGTCGTAGTTCATAATGTAAGCATGCCGAGTAACTGTCATTACACTCTTATGATAAAATCATAACTCATATAACGTTACATAAATATGCTGAATACCTGTCTATTTGTTAATAGGGCTAAGTGTTTCATATTTTGCAAATAAAATGACATAAAATTTCTTTTTAACTTTATATTCCTAGTTGTTTTTGGATTCATTTGAAAATGAAGTTTTTAATTCTTAATAGAGTTTTAAAATCACTAAAGGTTTTTAGATCCATCAGTTAAAAATGATCTTAAATATTGAAGAAAGCTAACTGTGGCCTAATAAGAAAACATCGCTCTTTCTAGGGAAAAATCAGAGCTCTATGCCATTTGGTGTTGTATTATTGATGATGGGTGATACACATCTGCTTTCTGAACATACGTGTATAGGGATCAGTTCTTAGCATTTTCCAAGTTTCCTCATTGCGTCATGTAACTATGTCCAACTGTTTTTAAAAACTCTACAAGAAGACAATATACGGTGGATATATAAATGTTTTACAACAACTAGTAGCTGTTAAGTTACCTCGACTTTGAAACCAAGCAGTGGTTGGTTGGGTTTCGAGGCGCAATTTCCAACAAAGGACAAACTGCGCATGAAACCAGACTTCCTGAAACCAGCAAGAGGATAACTATTTTGAGAATATATTTCAAGCAAATTCAATTAGTCTTAGTTGACCATTCAATGAATGAATGAAAGGATAAAAGTAACGCTTTTAATTGTAAAAACTTAAGTTAAAAGTTCAAACTGAGTCATTTTTTAAAATTTAAACTTACTTAGATACAAACTTTTTTAAATTAATCACATTTAGCAAAATTGGTGTGAAATGTATACTTAATTGACAATTTTTGTGATTTGTCAAAATAGAAACCTTACTATTAATAACAGCATTGTTAGTGAAGTATTCAGAAACCCAATTGAGTTTAATTTTATGTTGTATTAGTTGTAAAAATAGAGACGAAACTTGATTTGAGTGAACCACGTGACTATAATCATTTATAAACAAGATTAACTGCGTTTTCTGTGCTTCGTTGGATCTATAATGTAATGTTTGTTTCTTTGAAAAGTATGCGTAACTGTTGTATTGTTTTCGAATTATTCATTGCCTTTCTCTACTCAGTATAGTAGATCTATCTTTACAGAATGAGACGTAGATTTTAGACTAAGTAATGAAAAATCTCTTTGCATCTTATGTGACTAACCATGAGGTATCACTTTATTAAAGAGCAGTTGAATAATTCATCAGTAAAAGCAACACATTAAAGATATAAAAATTGATGTACATTAAATTTAAAATATTAAATTAACAAATTTTATATGAAGATCAAATAATATATGAAGCATTTTAAATATTAAGTTATTAAATTTGTCGCATAAAGAATTTAATTTTAATAATTTATATTCATAAATTTTAATTAAGGCAAATTATTAAATAAAGGCGTGCATAACGAGTTTATTTGTATATTAACTTGTCGGCGATGTCAGTTTTGCATCGAATTTTTATTTAGCATTCAATTTACTTTTTTCATACGTAATGACACAATTGAATTCTATAGACTTTGTACCATGAAAAACACTCCATGACAAGATAAATAAGCAATATGATTAATGTAAATTATATTAAAAATTAACATTATTCATAATTGGCGTAAATAGCTCAATATTTCGTTTATAATTTGTTAGGTTAAAATTAAAAAATCTAATAAATATAGAATGGGCCAAGTTGTATTCCATTTTCAGTTTCCTTTTTAAGATTTAATGAATTTCGTAATTTATGCGTGTAAAAAATCGAATTCTTTTTTTAATCAATCCGCTTAATATTACTTATTGTAAAATACATAACATTGTCTGTACAGTGTGTATACATATTTGAAAGTGTTTGACATGTACAAATATTGATAAAGGAAATAGTAAACTTAATTTGAAATTAGTGCTCAGTGCTCTAAACTATTGTATTTAAATTCAACTACTGATGCGACAATTCTTCTAATTTTCCATAATAGCTAATTATACATTATGTTCCATTTTTAGATGTACATTTCCTGTACAATGAGTCATACTAACTATACTATAAATGGTTAGTGCTCTGTACTTCAATTAAACCATTCGTCAATTTGACCGTTGTTTCGATGGTCATTTGTAATAGTTTGGAATTTTTTCCTCAAAGCACAGATCTTGTTCGAATTGACTCTTGAATGGAGAAATTATCTGTAAGGAACAATTTACGAAAATTAAATATGGAACAATATTTTTTATTAATATCTGTAACCATGGTAATTGAAATCGTAATTTGATATTTTCTGTAGAATCCTTAACTCTTTTACGCTTGAAAATTACGAAAAGGTGAATAAATTATATATTCTCAACTTCAGAGGCACAGATTTATTATTAAATTCTGTAGTTAAAAAAACAATCATACATTGTAAACATATTTTGTAAAAAACAAAAATGTATAACTAAATATCAATGCAAATACCTGAAAAATTTTAGTTTCCTTGTTCTATATTCTAAGGTTCAAATACTAATTAAGGCAGAAACATGTTCTGCAATTTTAAGTCTATAGTGAGGTCTTAAATAATATTAAAATAGAAATATTGGAATATTCATTCTAATTAGGCACTTTATTACATTAAATCAAGTAACATATACATCATAATCACTTCAAAAATAAATTTACGACGGCTGCGGAAATAAAGAAAATGTTTTAATTCCAATGATCGCGATTATTTCGTCATAATTATCGAATTTTTTTGCCCTTGTCAAAAAAAAAAAAAATTCCGCGAGATAAAATTGTAACTCTTTAATGGCTTTAAAAAAATATCTTCTTCTATAATAGTGGCCATAGAAAGAAACTAATCAAATGAAAATTTTAATAATAATAATTTAAAATTATTTATATATACTTGTGTGTGTTAGGGAGGGGCAGTTAAGAGATAATCTTATCGGTACTTTACTAGAGTCTGTATTCTTATTTTTTCCGGATTCATATAATTTTAAAAGCACAATCATTTTAATTTTCAGTTGGTATTTAACTACTTGCAACTAAGACGAAATGATAAATATTGAAATAAGTAACCACACCTTTTATAATTTCATTGTCACTTTTATAAGGTTTTATAATAAAAGTTTTGTTTCGATAAATTATTTGCATATCTTACATTAATGTTGACTTCATAATTAATTTTATTTTCCAGCCGTGTCCCAAAGATGCACCTTCTATCCGAGAAGTGCAGTGCTCTCAAAATAATAACAAAGTCATTGCCGGTAAATTGGTTAAAATATGGGTACCAGCAAATGATGGTATGTTAAACAATTGTATATTCAAAAATTGCATATTTGTTCAAATGCATCAAAACTTAAATATAATGTTCTTAAGTAAATTAATTCACATTCTTTAAATACCGATAATTATATTTTATTTTTTCATACTAAGTAAATAAAAACAAAAATTACGAATTATTCTTTTATAATGATTATTTTATTATTCAAAATTGCAATTTTCTTTTTAAAAATTCTTTTATATTGATATTATTTAAATGAGTTACGTTTTAATGTTTAAACTTACCTTAGTTAGTTATTTTATAATTTTGTGATGTAGTTAAATTTTATAATTTAAAGCTCCCTTTTAAAGAATTCAAATTGTTGATGCAAATACAGTTATGATATATAATTTTATTTTTTCTTATTTGTATGATTTGAAGATTGAAAATAAATTAAGAATTATTATTTTTATCTTAAATTAACTGGATGCAAAAAGGTAAAATAAATTCTTTTCATGTATGTTGCAAACTCTAATTTTCTGAACCTCCCCACCTAATGAAAAGTGTTGTTGTTGTTGCTGATCCCTGTTGTCTAGCAGCGCTAGACCGAGTCTATGACATTGCACACTCTCAGGAAATCAATGACCAATAATGGTCGCTCCAGAAGGTCTTCTTTATCGAGTCCCAAGCACTCAAGGATATGATCCGGAGTGGCTTGGCTTTTGGAACACTTAGCGCAAATTGGAAATTCCTTTTCTTTGTTGTTAAATGTCAATGATCTTAGGTGGCCACTTCGAAAACGTGTTATTGTAGTTTGTTCCAGTTTGCTGCACCGGAGGGATAGAGATCCGCCGGGACGATTACCCTGGTACCAATGGTGCACAGAGGGAATGGCAAATGCAGACCGAACAAGGCCTTTATGTCTAGAGTATAGTTCAGTATAGGTAAGAGACGCCGGAGTAAGCAATAGGCTCGTCAGTACCTCTTTTTGCTAGGGCATCAGCCAATTCGTTACCCGCAAGGTCTACGTGGGAAGGGATCCACTGTAAGTGCATCTCACGAGATGAGGAGAGCCGTCTAAGCTTGTCCAAGATAGCTACTCCTGTATTATCACGGATTCTGTGCCAGTTAGTAAGATGCTGGATGGCGCTCCGGCTGTCCGACAAAATCCAGGCCATCCGTGTAAATAAGCACAGCATCATCATGGATATTGTCGATCAACTCAAGAGCAAGTTGCCTCAGGTACTCGGAATATCTGAAGACTTGTTAACTTCGATAGGAAGATTTGGGTGAAAATATACCCCGTTAAGACCCTCAAATGGGTCAATGCATGGGTTCAAGGAATGCAACTCTATAGTATTGGAGATAACATTATCACTGGCTATCTGACTAAGGGGACTCTTTCTTTTTAGTCTCTGGTTATTATTCCAGCCCCTGAGAAAGTCAGAGGTTCGATTTTGGAAGCCATAACTAAAGTTTATTAAAATCCTTCACAAGATTTGAGTCTCTTCTGTGACTGAGTGGTTGCAAATTAGCCTCGTATATAACAATGTCGTTGGGACAGCTGTTTCGAAAACCAGTAATAATCCGATAATGAAAAGTTATATAGGTAATTACAAGTATGTAATTCAGTTAAAAGAGTACTTTTATTTTAAAAGAATGCTTTCATAAATTTTATCTTGAATAATTATAATAACTACATATATCTGTGTTATATATACCGTTACATGTAATAATTTTGAATACATATTTAAAAAGTTATCGGCATTTGTTTCTTTTAAATGAATAGTTTTAATTAGATACATTTTATTAGATAGGATTAAATATTGAAAACAATTATTAATAAACTTGTATGAAATATTCAATCCTTTTGTCATTGAAGCTTAATACATTATTTCTATAATAATTTAAGACTTTTTTTAAATTTTCTCCCCATTTTTATTTGCTATCTTATAAAATTTTTATTAAACTACTTTGAATAAATAATCAGTCGTGAGACAGATTAGCAAACAGTTTTTAAATAATCGTTCTTTTAATAATTAATTTCACGTCTAAGTAATTATTTCAAGGATACCTTCGAGAGAATTAAATATTTATTATTTTAATATAAAGACATTTTATCACGTTTATTTTTGCACCCTTCACATATAGGGTGCAGACATAAGTAAAATAGGAATTTTAATATTCATTATACATCTAATTGTGAAGAAAAGAGAGATTATAAACTGATTACACATACATATATATTTTGGAAACTTGCTAATGGAATGTTTTCCTTGATCTTATCGCCATTGCTTGCAGGTCTCAACCCCTGTGAACTGCGTTGTGAGGCCAAAACTGAGCAGTTGGTATACAGCTTTGGAAAGCTATCTGACGGCACCCCTTGCCCTCTAGGTGCTTGTCTGGACGGCAGGTGTTTGGTAGGTAGGCCACATTTTTTTTATATATTCCTTTTTTCTTGTTTTCAATTGCTAGTCACAAACGTTTCTTCAAACATTAACAGAGTGAGGGTTAAATAATCTGGAAGGGAAACATGTTTACTAAGTGAATGATCTTTAATATTGAAAATGTGTTTTCTTAAAAATTTATATTTTATTATTGTTTCTCTCTATAAAGAAACTCACAATTCTACAGTTCAGTTTTAGTATTAAAATTTTAGTTCGCTTCATCATTTATTAACGTTTTAAGTAATGTTTGATAACTTTTTCTATGAGTCTTTTAAATAAGCATAAGTGACAAATTTTATAAAATCTTATCTGAAGCTTATGATCTCGTATTATTACCAAGATATGATGAGTCAGAATAAGAATTCACTTTATAAAAATCTATATTTTATTATATCTAGAATTGTTATTATTTATTTAAATATATTTTCATTAAAAATGTTTATTTCGTGAATAATATGTATGATTTAAGTAATTAAATTATTATTTACAATGAATAAGAATTATAATGAGAATGTCAATTATGAATATATGATTATTTTGATTATAAATACATCTTAATGCTTATTGCTTCAAAAACAATATCTAATATTCATGAACAAATCACATTTCTGCACTACTATTTCACAAATTTTACAAATAACTTTACTTAATGAATATCATTAAAATTAATCTAAAAGGTAGTTCTGTATTTGTAATCATTTATAAATAGTGAATATACTAGTGAGGGATTACAAATGAGTTTAAAATTAATTACTATATTCTTTAAAAATTATATTTTTAAAAAATGTTACATATTTATAAGAAATGTAATCTTATAAATTACGTATATTTAATAATTATTTGTCTTATATAAATGATGTGTTTTTAAAGACTACATCATTTTATTGATTTTTTTATTAATTTTTGGAAAATTTAGTGTATTAATATTTTAATCTGAAATAAAATTCAAAAACTTTATATTTAAATATTATTTTAATATTACAGTGATGTGTATATTCCGAAATATTTTATTAAAACTTTTACAAATGTGAAAGGATTCTAATATTTGTACAAATTTCCCTCGAGAAATAATCGGATTTTGGTTTTGTTTATATTTTTATTAAAAAAAGATCATATGAATGATCCACATTTTGCAACAGCTACTTCGGAAGTTTATTTCCTAGCAAACAATGTACTCTAGAAATACGTCACTGAAGTACTATTTGTATCACTGATGAACACAACTAAATCTTCTACTTTGTTATTTTTGAGGTATTGGGGTTATATTGTCGTCAGATTTATGTTTATTCAATCTTATTTCTTAGAAAAATTATTCGCCATAAAATATTTCTATTGTTTGGGTCTAAAATTTATAATTCATTCGTTTCATTTTAATTGAAAATATTTGATGTTTTTTTTGTGTTGTCGACTCCCAGTAACTTAAATACAAATGCCATTTATTTGATGTATTATAAAAACATTACATTTTTTCATATTTATTTAAAATAAAATGCTCTAATTACATTAATATTGGCATTTAATATATAGTTGTGTTAAAATTTCTAATAAAACTTGAATCAGAGAAGCTTGAAAAAGCGTCATTAGTCATATTTATTATTTATTAGGTGGGGAATAAATTCGTAGCATTTTTACCAAAGACTTTTTTAAAAAAAAACAATTGTATTAATAAGTTAATCAATTATATAATCGCCGTTGATGTTTACAATTTCTTGCCACCTCTCTACCAATTTGTTGATGCCGTTCCGCCAAAAATCGACTGGTCTGGTGTCAAAGAAGTTGTTGAGGCAGTTTTTAAGGACCTCTTTGTTATCAAAGGTAACGCCCTTCATTTGGTTTGACAAGGAGCGGAAAAGATGGTAATCGGTCGGTGCAAGGTCCGAAGAATACGACGGATTCTGAAGAACCTCCCATTCGAGCTCTTGGAGTGCGGTTTTTAGGACTTGTGCAACATGGGGCCTGATGTTGTAGTGAAGGAGTATGGTTTGACCATGTCAATCAGGTCTTTTCAGTCGAATAGCCTCATTCACGCGGTGTAGCTGGGCAATGTACAGCTTCTTGTTGACTGCGGCATTCTTTTCGAGCATTTCCCAGTGCACCAAGAGCTCCTTAAAAACTGGCTCGACAACTTCTTTGACACCCCAACCTAATAGAATGAATTAAATAAAACTGAATATTTTTATAAACACGTATTTAAGGGCTATTTGTAGTAAAAATAATATATTCTAAAAAGTCACAATTGAAATTTTAAATGAGATTTTAAAATTGTTTACTTTTTTCATTTTATCATTCATCAAATCAAATAATTTTCAGTACTATGACCAATATATTGTTTCAAATAATGTATGTATATTTTCATTAAACCTTCTGATGGTTTTTAATTATGCTCTTACAAGCAAAAATCCTCCTAAGACGAAAGTATGATTGAAATTTGAATACCATGATCAAATTTTGGACATATAGTAATCTTTGATCAAAGGTTAAGGTTTTATTAATGATCGTAATTTTCCATAAATTAATTTCTTTTCTTGAATTTCTATCATATTTATAATTTTTAACAGAGAAAAGGAAACAATTAGCTTATTAGCTTAAGTATATGAAACAATTTACCAGATTAATAAACTTGCCTTTATGATATTTTGAAGTTGAAAACTTTTTTATTAGAAAATTATTCTAATAAGAATTTTTCAATATAAAAGAGTTGTTAATGATTAAATTACTTTTTATAATTAAAATTTGGAATTCATGTTTCACATTTATCTGCTTGGTTTTGAATCCATAATTTTCTTGTGCTTTCTCAGTCGATGGTTCAATGGTCATGTTTTTGATTTCAAAGTCAGATTTAACGTACTCTATTCTCCTTAGATGCGAAAATGCGTGTCATGGCTTGGAATCACAAAAAACATTAAGTCTCTATAGAATAATTAAATCTGAAACATAATCCTAGAACTAAACAACTTTTCTTACGATAAGTTTTAAAACCCAGATTGCTTTTGGAGACCTTTCCTGTTAAACATTTCCACAAATTTTTTGTACAAATGTTACAAAATTGTTCCAAAGAATATTTCTTTTTCACTGAATTCATTAACGCTCAATCATGTTGACAACATTGCATTTTTGCTTAATGAATCATTTTTAGATTTAATTAAATTTTTTTCTGTATCCAAGACATTTTTATCGTCAAAATTTTCTCCTCAATTTTGCTCTTACTAAGCAAAATTTCTGAAAAGCACCATAAATTATTTCAGGAAAGTGTATTTTCGAAACAAATTTTTCCTCAATTTTTAATTAAAATATTAATTGTCATGAACTTAATCAAATCGATGCATTTTGAGTATAAGACATTTTTTTATTAAAAGAGTTCTATTTAATTCTCATAAGATTGAGGATTGTTGCTTCTTATCTTTGAATTGCTGAATAATAAATGAATACTTGATTAACTTGCAACTTCTATTTACTACAAAGCTTACAAAATATTTTATCAATTTTAATTTAAAATTGGTTAAAATGCTTCCAAAAATATGGCACAAAACAAATTATTAATATATATATATATATATATATATATATATATATATATATATATATATATATATATATATAAATAAAACTTATATTTTTTAATCATCCTAAGTTTAATTTGAACAATTATCATAAATACATACAGCATGTTTATAAATAATCTCCGTTCTGGTAATAATTTGATATTTTTAACTATTTCAATTTTCAGGAATTTTTAATTTTAATTAAATTTCTTAAGAGTAAAATAATTTACTCTAATTTACAAAAAGTTTAGGTATTTCATATTCTTAAGTATCTCTTTTATTTATTGATTAGCTTTTTTAAGTGCTATTTTAAAATGGATTTTCAGTGTAGATGGGATATAATTTTATTTCACCTGCAAAAATACGAATAAGTTTTTAGAATTTTTTAAGATCTAAATATAAATATAGGAAGTATATCTCTTAAAAGATGTTATAAGTTCAGTATCAGAAATGTTTATTTGCATCATACATAATAGATAAGCAATTCTTTGTTTTTAACAAATATTTCTTCTATTCATAAACGAAATAAAGTTTTTGATAATTTTTCCTTATTGACAGAGAAGCTTAAATTGATTTTTTCAACTTCTCATAAAGATTTTACCCAACGATTAAACTATATTTCTGTACTTAAATAATTGATTGTGTAAATCAGAGCTATAACAACAATGATGATCCTAAAATAGCAATTTTATTAATTAGCAGATACAATGGTTAATTATAGAATATTATATGCGAAGTTGCTTTTAAACATTGATCCAAGCATTTCTCAAAACAAAGAAAAGTTATACAAGTAATCTTTTGTTTTCTTATCGTCTAAATAATACTTTGAGTAAACGTATTAATTAATTTACTCCAAGCATTTTTAGAAATTCAATAGGAGAACTAAAATAGTTTTCCGTGCTTATTTGCAAAGCATTATCTATTCGGTTTATGTTCATTTTTTATGTTTATAATATTTTCATTAGTAAAGTATTTCTTACTTTACTAATAAAAATTTTTGACATTTCTATAGATCATTATTGATTTGTATGTTCGTGTGAAATAGATTTTTCTTTTTGGACTTGTGTTGTTGTGGTTAAGTATACAAAGCAGACTATTTATTCCTGAAAACATTTTCCGTAATATCAATGGTTATATACTTTCCTTACAATCCAATAAAATATTTTTACTTTTAAGAAGTTTCAGGTTTTTATCCATGATTAAACTATTTATTAATTAAAAAATATTCTAGTTCAGCTGTGAGCATTTAAAATTGTTTTGTCAAACGTTTACTGGAATTGTACAGTGTAAATAGAACGGTATAATTTTTTATAATCGATTTATTGCATTTAAACTTGGAGTGTTACAAAATTATTCAGTAATATGTTTACAATTTAACTATTCTATCTTTATTTTTTTAACTTGTTTTTTTTTTTTACCTGTGCATAGCCAATCGGTTGTGATGAGCGTTTGGGATCAAACGTCTTAGTGGATATGTGTGGAGTTTGTGGCGGGAGAAATTCCACGTGTGTTCATTATAAAGACGTATTTCAAGGTCAACCTTCATCAGTCAGCGGTTAGTATTATTTATTCAATATTTAATTATATTTAAGTGATGTAGTGAAAATTGATGAAAAATCAAAAATACATATTTAAATTCGCCTTTTTATTTTCTTAATAATAATGAAATCTGCAACTATAAAATCTTTTTCATCGTGTATCATGTTTTGAAAATTCTAAACTAGGAATGTTACGAGATAGAAGTAGATAGAAGATAAACTATATTTAAGGTTATAATTTATACAAATTAAGCTTGTTATATAGTGGACTCTTAAGAATCTCTGGCTCTCTGTGAAACATTTCATGGATTCGTTTTCCAAACTGAGTTAGATATTTATATTGCTTTAGAATCATTTCAAAATGCTAGTCTTGGTAAAATTAACCTTTATGAGGAAAAGGGGACTACAGTGTGAAGCTTAATTAAATTTTATAATCAGTGCCAATATAAAAATTAATATTAGTTTACAGACGGCCAAATATGTTTCAGCGCATGTGCACGATTCATAATGGAATACTTGTTTCTGATACGTTTAGTTGAATAAAACAATTTGATGTAATTTTATTAAATATTAAGAGTGATATTTTAGTGGTTTATATAGTTAATAAATTTTATCTCTTGATATTGCTTCTGAATTTTAAATGTGTATTAATTTTATAAACTGAAATGTGCCTATTCTTATATCTATATTTTCAGCAATTTATCATAATTCATTAAGTATTAAAAGTAATTTTAAGTGATATTTTCCTTCTTTTAAAGGAAATAATTTTATTTTTGTACTTAAAGTAATACATTTTGATGTATTTCATAATTTGAATTTTTATGACTAAGAATAAAATAACCGACATCACATTCTGCAAGTTTATTAAGAGCTTCTCCTTTGGAAAAGGATGTTAAATAATTGTTATGTACATAACATTGCGAATTATTTATTTGTATCACTAGTATCTCACTTCAAGATAAATGACGAAAATTTCATCACATAGAGAACTTCAGAATCTTAGAATTAACTACATTACATTTATTCGCTTGATTTTATATTTTCTAATAAGTTTTTAAATTTTCAAAAACCTTTTTTCAATTTTTTTACTGCATTTTGTTAAAATATCATTATTAAATTTTTAGAATGCTCTACCTAATTAAAGCCAAAATTCAACATAAATAAGGTTATTGAAATAATTTTGCCTGGTTTTTCTAGATGGTTCAAGGGTATGTATTTTAAAGAAAAGTGCCATGGGTTTCTTTGACTAATCAGTTATTCGGGGCATTCTTGATATCTAATTCTTTTATTAAAGAACGTAATGTTTGATTTATAAGAGAAATATTCCATATCCAATTTTGATCTATTTAAATTTATTCATTTAGTTAATTTTCTTGTTTATTAGACTAAATGTACTTTATTGAATTCAGAATTGCGACTTAACACTTGAAATTCGATCAATATTAAGATATTAATATCTTATAGAATTTCTATAAAGCGAATAGAATTCTCTTTATAGAAATTCTTTCATATCTGACAATACAGAACGTCTGAGGCCGATGTTTATATCTCTTCTTTGTAGTCCACGGAAGTTTCTAGAACATTCCTATAGTAAGCTTATGACAATTCTATTAATCTGGTCGACTCAAAATTATAAGAATGTTATTTTACGTTTTATTGCCAAAACATAATGCCAAATGTGACAACATTTGGCATTATTTACTATATGACAATACTTGGCCTTTCTCAACTTTGAAAACAGCTGTTTTCATACAATAAAAATAGTTAGTCGATAATTTCACATATAAAGTGATAATAACACAATAAAATTAGTAATTAATCATAAATATAAGACATTATTATAATTATTTGCACTAATTACATTTTTGAAAAAAATATATTGAATCACATAGATATAACCACTCTTCATATGTTAAAATGAAGAGACAATTTTTAATGTTCACTTGTGGATTTACTACGACAACGTACAATTTAAAACATCATGGGAAAATGCTAATGAATAAAGCAAAATAACTCAGACTATAAAAATTGTGTGCTGAATTCCATGGCAATTATATATTTCACACTATTTCAACAATGGCATTGAGTCTATCATCTGAATAAGGGACATAGATTTCATTAATAAAGGTACAGAGGGTTTAAACTTTTTTATTGTAATGATATATTAATAGCTCAAGTATGAACTAATGAAATCGTCTGATATTTCTAAAAAGGGAAAAGAAAAAAGGTCTTAACTACTTAAAACATTTTTTTGTATCAGATGAATGTAAGAATTTGTGTGCATAAAACTCAATAACAAGATAACATTTTACATTCAGAAATTAGTTTATACTAAAAACATTTTATGCTGAAAAGTATAGTGAAGTTTATTAGCTTAAAATTAATGCAATTAGAATAATTTTATTACGACATTCGACAAATGCATAGGTATTTAATTCAATAAGTTTAATTGGAATAAAACTTTTTCGGGAGAATATTGCAATTTTTAAATTGGTATGTTCCATTTATTTTTATACACCATGATAAAAGTGATAACATTAGATGATATAAAATGTGAGGATCTTTTCCTAGCGGTGTGAAAATTAACGCAAAATTTCTTAAAATATAATTTCCATTAGAAACACTCAACTTTTATTAGAAATAGAGTTCTATATGATTTTATTTGAAAAAATAAATTTTTTATTTATATTGTATAAAAGTAAAAATCAAATCTCATTATAGGTAATTAAAATACTTTAAATTGGAAATTTTAACAAGTCAGTATGAGGTACTGTAGTATAAAAATTCATCACACTTCTAATAATACTAATACGAAAATGTTTACTTTTAAATTTACGAAAATATTTTTACATAAAAATCATGACAAACAGAAAATTTTTTATAAATAAAATCATTAACAATGGAAAAGCCTTTTAATTATTTCGCTGTTTTTTTTAATGTAGGTATTATTTCAGCAAATTAATTTTAAATTCACATGAATAAATAAAACCAACAATGTTAATCACAAGATATACATTGTAAATATGTTATATTGTGACAATATAAAAGAATTTTGGTAAAATTGAAAATCTCAACATCAAAAGTAGTTACTTTTTTCCTATTATAAGAGCAATTCTTGATTTTGTGTTGCTTTTACTAAACGATGAATCTATTTAATATTATTATGCATTAGATATGTTTTTGTACTAAAGTTACATATTTTGTAATACGGTGAACATAATAAATAAAAATATATTGATTAACTTCTACTTTAATTAGAAGTGAAGTACACTTCTATTGCACTAAATTATTTTATAACAACCTACAGACAATACAAAAACTTAATTATGCATAAAAATCATAAATTTGGCAGTCATACAATTATATTTTTACCTTGGATTAAAACAAATTTATAACGATAAAGACTCGATTATAATTCAATTGACCGATTATATTTTAAATTGTACAAAAACATTCGGAATTAATATTTAACTTACGAAACTAATATTTAATTCTTCAGTTTCTATATTTGCGTGATTGTATTAATTTATTTAAATCAACATTTTACTCCTCATAACTTCTTAGTATTTTTCTTTTGTACAAATAATTCATGCACATAAAATACTGTCAGAGAAATTAATAAGCAGTCACATTTTATTCATTAAGAATGCTGTTTCAACTCCATGTTTGAATAAGGTTATCAATATTGGCTAAGTCGCTTAACGCAAATAAATTATTCAAACTAAGGTAAACTTTTCCAGTTTTTTCAACTCGAGTATTTTTTGAATGTCAATAAATCTCTCGTTTTAATGCTTAAAATGACTCTGAAATTAATATGCAAATCAGACTTAAGAAAGAGTTGTATTTCATTTTCTTTTCTCTTATGCGACACTAGAAAATTTGACCTCGAATACGAAAAGTTATCACAATGAATTTAATGCAGATTTTTTTCACGAGAATCTGATTTCCTTTCAAGAGCGTTGTCACTTTTGATCAGAAACACAGTATGAAAAAGGCACAGATTTGGATGTTTTTTCCCACTGTCTATGTAAGACAATTCTCAAAAATATATACTTGATTTCACAATCAGATTCAAATTTATATCTTTCAAAATTAATGTGAATTTCGTCAAGTTAATAAAGTTTATTAGAACTAATAAGATTTAAATTGTAATAAAGGAACTTGTTGGTAATATAAAATGTCAAAATGTTCATTTCCTTACTTTGAATATTACAGTCATATTGTTTTACGTGATTTATCTGTTCTTGCTCATATTTTGAAGTAATCGATAGACAGACTGTAAAATTTTTTTACTGTTTGCATGTTTTATATATAATGCAATTTTTAAAATTCCATGTTTTTTTATCAATTTATTGAGGAATTTGAATTTTATTGGTAAATTTCACTGTCATTCAGATCAATAGTAATTATGAGCCCTGCATCCTTCATCTCAGTAGCATATATGTAGTTTATTAAATAATATATGACAAAATTTTTAAATAAATTTTACAACCAATTTTAAGTAAGTAAACTGTGTTAAGTAATTTTATTTCTATAAAAAATTTAATATGCCACTGATATATTATGTATAAAAGTTTTACATGAAAAAGAATTTCAATGTGACAATATTAACATATAAAAATATTCGATAAACTCCGATAAATTATCAACCCTATGCTATGTAACTTTTTTTACGAGAAGATAAAAATTAATTATGATAATATTTCTTACTCCTGTATAAAATATGAGATAACCTAAGAATAAAGAATCGTAAATTTAATTTACGTACAGAAGTTGATCGTTTTATCCATTGTAAAAACGTTTGCCTTATGATATTGTCAACCATAGTTTCTAATGGTATTTAGTGAAAAGCAATTGTAATTTTCTATAGAATGCAAGTTGAGACTGGTTGACTACTGCTACTTCAAATATTACCAAAACAATTTATTATTTAAATAAAAAAAGACTATAAATTAATTCTTACTAGAAAAATAGTACTTTTCATCAATTCATATCATTCAACTTAAACATATGTATGTTTTTATTATCTAAAAGAATTTTTGACTTAAGCTCTCAACATGAATTTAGATCTATCCAATCATTCTGATGATTATATTTTTTGTATTCATATAATATTGTAGAAATCTAATTTACCATATAGTACCTTCATAAAGATTATTATTATTAAATTATTGCAAACTTTGTCTTACTAGATAATAAACAGCTATTTCTAAAATTATGATGTGAAAGCAAATCACTAGCTAGAAATCACACTATGCAACTACTAACACATTTCTACACAAGGGAGGACATATTTCTCAGTCCTCTTCTGGTTTATGATTATTTGAAGATATTTGAGCTCACATGGACCTGGTCTAGCCTGCGGCCAGATTGGGTGAAATAAATCAACAACTACTACTACTGACTAGATTTTTATCTATTGCATATCACTAAACTAATATTGTGTGTTATTAAAATGTTGAGCATGAGATTCGTTAATTTAACGTTTTTAATTTTTTGTATAGCATTAATCATCATTTTAAATGTCATTTGTAAAGCATGGTGTTTTTTTTAGAAGTAGATTTTAAATATACAGACGCTCTGTGATTTATTTCCTTATTTTAAAAACTCTTTCGATCGCAAGAATGATTATTATATTACATAACTTAATGTTCAGTAATATTTCAGGTGCAAAAATTTGAATTATTTTAAAAAGTCCTGTAATTACAAAAATGACATTAATACTCTAAAAATTGTTATTCAACAAACATTTGTTTTAATGAAACTAGTGAAATTACAGAGAGAGAGTATGAAAAATCTCTCCATGTAAACATTAATAATTGGTAAAGTAAAGTATACAAGAATAATTTCACAATTGTACTGAATATAATATACGAGAATACTTGCAAATTACAGCTAATATTTTTATCTGTGCATATGTTTAATTCATATTGGATTACAATAAGCCGATTTTTACCCGTTTCCTCTTCTAGGAAAATATTTTTGCAAACATTCTGTATATGTATTATTTAACACCTTTTTTCATCTGAAACGTGATTACATTAATTATGTTAATAAAATCTTCGAAGTGAATAAAATGATAACATTTTTATCATCAGTTGCATATTAATCTTATGGAAAGAGTATATCTCAAGCACGATAATATCACTCTTATCCTTGTTTATAAGCATTTTCGTAATGTTTTAGGCAGTAGGAGTGTATACCATGAAATTGTATCCATTACTACAGGAGCCCGAAACCTCATTATTCATCAACCAATAGGAAAAAATCTATTAGGTGAGTTGTCATCTGGCTTGATAAATATTAATTTTAAAAATATGCTAAT
This sequence comes from Latrodectus hesperus, assembly GCA_037975125.1. Classification (NCBI taxonomy): domain Eukaryota; kingdom Metazoa; phylum Arthropoda; class Arachnida; order Araneae; family Theridiidae; genus Latrodectus; species Latrodectus hesperus. Next base: position 31,490,414 of record CM075856.1, on the reverse strand, counting down.
ATCTATCTTCCAATTTCTTAATTATTTTCTGATAATACATTTTTTGAGCGTTGGTGAAACTTAAACTCCTTTTCCTATTGTCTTAGTAAACGAAATGCATGTTTACCATAATTTAAATAATTACTATTATTTTCAATCCAACTATTACACCAAAATCATGCCAAAATATTAAAAATTATTTCGTTTTATAATTTTATGAATATGTAATTCTTTTTAAGAGTAAAACATTTTGTAAAAATGTCTAAGTTGTATTAATTAAATTTCTGATATGTATTAAATACTGAAAGAGGTCTTTAAAATCCTTTTTCAACTGTATTAAAAATACTAGTTTGTTACGTTTAATAAAATGGTTTCCAAATTTTGACCATTGATATATTGTGAATAAAATCACGATTGTGATTAAGTAATTTTATATTCACTGTTCAAAGAATTTTTGGTTCTTTTCAGTACAGTTACGTCTCGGAAGTAATGTTCAAGTTTCTTTTTATCAATAGCCAAAGGGAGCTTTCAAAGTGTATCAACATTCGTTATAATAAACTTCACATAAACACACCCATTTATTTAGCTAACAATAAATTGATAAGGGCGTTGCTAGAAATGTCAAACGTGATGGTTTCTAGATTAAGATCTCAGTTCATCTGAAACACTGTAGAGTACACTCTTTTAAAAACTTGTTAACTTTAACTGAGTTCAACTTCCTAATATTTTAATTTCCAAAAAATTTTCTAAAATATGGATGCAAATACTTATGCTTCTGAGAAATGTATTGTAAATATATTTGCTCATTTTGTGTTCTATTAATTTGTAATGTGTGGAGATGAAGCAAATAATTTTCACAGGTTTGAACAAGAGTAAGTCAAATTGATTCAATTTTCTCCGTTATCGGTAGTAGCAATTGCGATAAAACTATTTTATTTTATTGTCTCGAATAATTTCGAAACTTGAAATAGGAATGTGATTGAAATTGCGCTGCTGCCCGCATACTTCCCAAATGTAAGTCTAAATGAATTTGTACTAATTCTTTGAGATTTTTCCAAACAATTAAAAGCTTTAACTAGGTGATAATTACTTCTCATTTTAGAAGTTAACTTTTTCAAAGATTTTTAATTCTTTTATTGTTATGGAGAGAGAACTATTCTACAAAAATTGTTGTAAAATTTTTAAGCCCATGTATGTTTTCTCGTATCATATTTATATTAAAAAGTTACCATTTCTAAAAAATCATCGTGTTTATACTTAAATGTAAAACATAAGTTTATCCAAATTTTTTTATCAAAAATATTTTTCTTTCAATGTGATATATTTCTAAGTATTTCTTTACAATTGTATGTATTTTTAAGAGACTATTTAAAAGATATTTTTATGTGTATCATTCAAAAGAGTGCTTGCCGCCCACTCGGTCTAGTGGTCAGAAGCCGATCTGGCAGCCGAATGGTTAGCGTTCTTGCCTTCGGTTCAACAGTTCGTGGGTTCGAATCCTACCTTGGGCATGGATGTTTGTAGTGGTTCGGAATACACTTTAAGCCGTAATTCCCGGTTTAATTAGCCCTCTTATGCAAAAAATGACCGTTGAGTGACAAACAAACCAAACCAAACCCTAGTGGTCAGAAAACTTGACTGCCGATAGGGAGTTAATGGCTTCGAATCCCAGTTCGGGCATGTCTATCTATCCTGTCCTTTCTTTCTATGAATGGGTTGTGAATGATTGCATACCCTATTAACGTGTACATCTGGCATGTGTGTACTTAGGAAGTCGAACACCACACCAAAATATTACAGTCGGAAAAGTAGACCAGCGCACCCCATAATGCCAGCCTAGCTGGCACAAAACAACAACAACAAAGGAGTGTTTTTGTGTACTCTAATGAATATTTTTAATTTAAAATATATTAATCTTTATATAAGATTATAATACATTGTGTATACATTTCGAAAAAAATTTTAATTTGTTTAAAATCTATTCGATTCAAATATTTTTATTAAAAAAAACAGGGATTCAAAAATATCTAGTACATTAGGAATAAATTTATCACTTCATTTTTAAGTATAATATTTCAGAAAGCAAAACTATGTTAAAGAACAAAGAAACGAGAAATTTAAATTTATGCGATTTTAAAATAATGCATTGCATATTAGATTTCGTCTTATGTTGCAAGATTACATTATCAATGCCTAATGTATTGTATTTTTAAATAAAATTTAGCAAAAATATTGCAATAGATCATTTTTCAGAGCATTTCCGTTTTATTTCGAAGTTAAACTTCAATAAGAAGTTTATTTTCGATTTATCAAACATTCTTTTGAATCGAGGATATCAAAGTATCGAGAATCAAGTTATGAAAAATAGCATTTGTTGCAAATGCAAAAGTATAAAAAATTTCCTTTGAAATAGGGATCAAAGTCTGCTAAAGTGGCAATTCAAACGCGAAGACAACACTATAAAATATGAACTTCTTTCTTTAACAATATATTTATTGGATTAAATTTATCCGTTGATTTATATGAATTTATAAGATTAAATGTTCATATTTTATTTACTAAAAAGGAATTAAAGTTAAATGAATCGGTCAACACACACATTTCTAATTTTTGAATAAGAAAGATTTTGGAATATTGAAATGTGGGGAGATTCTGTATGGTCTTTTTTTAAAGCTGCAAAAATATTCAACAGATCTAATTCATGCTGATTGATTTCAAATGAAGTTGTACGTTAAGTTCTGACTAATTATTTTGTTTATCTAATCGAATTCCTTTTAGATATTTCAATTGTTTTCTTACGTTTACGTTTAAATTATTATATTTAAAACTAGCCAACACACACATCTCCTTGCTGGATTGAATAGTTTATTTATTAATAGACTGCAGATATGGTATATATATGGTAAACACAAGAAAGTTCTTGCAGTTTTTAATAATCCAAAAGAACATAACCTACTGAAAATGTAGCCTATTATTAGTCCTTCGCGCGTTTTATCTGAAACGTTAAAGTCTGCCAGATTTACCGCACATTTGACCACTGTCCTCGTCAATGGCAGCTTGCGGAGCTCCTTCACACAAGGCCTGTGGTCATCCACTGGAAGCTTCATTATAGGGGGACAAATCTTCCGTCCTGAATTTGTAAAACAATGTCAAGTCATACGTTGATTCTAATTATTATTCTCAAATGCTTGACATGTTTGACGACTTGATGCAGCAGCTGACAAGTCAACTTTGATGTCGTAAAACAAACAATACCGAACGAGCTTTTTCGATACCTTCATTTCTCTGAACATTTATTTCTATTGCAAGAGTTACGATTGATGAATGGGCGCAATAGACTTGCTTTTATAAAACCGATATTCCTACTCTAGACTGACCGGTGTCTCAGCCACGTCATACACTTATTTACATACTTATTTTCACTTCATTTAATGGTAACGCGAAAACGGCAAGAACTTTTTTGTTTTCTTTGTATTATCAAATAACTTACACACATACAGCATATAATGTCTGATAATTTAACAGTCCTAGTATGTGAAAATCATTACTAGTGATATACATACATACATTTCTAATTAATAACTTTAATTCACGTATATTTCTATATGATTTCTAATTTTCTGTTTTATATAAAACATATAAAAATGTTACCATCAGTATTTTATTACAAATAAACAATTTTATAGATATCTATGAAAATGTTATATACCCTTACCTTACAATATTGGACTGGACGATAATAGAATTAGAGAACACCCGATTAAAAATCTAATTTAATAAAATTCATATTTCTCTAGTGATTTACGAAATTTAAATGTTATGTACTGAAGTGGAACACCATTAGTTGTGTGAAAGTTGGAACAATATATGAAATTGTGTGCAAGCATCATAATTTCGAAGATGCTATATTGGTGGTTGGCTGTTACTTTAGAGTTCAGTTTATTCACGCAATTATGGATGAGTTATTATATGGAATGCTTGTCTTGACTATTGGTTATATTATGAAAAGTTGAAGAATACGGAAGTTGAGCCATAAATTATCTGCTTTGGTCTTTCCATTAACTAATCGAACAAGATTGACTTAATCAATCGACGAAAAATAATTGTTAATAAATTCCTATACAAGCTTTATTTAATATTTATTAGTAAAAAAGATTTCACCTGTAATATGAGCTACAATTCGAAAGAAGCTAAAAATTCCCCGTTTCCTTAAAAAGAATTGAAAATGTTTTAAACTTCTAAACAAATTTATGTATTAACAAATACATAAAAGTAAATAATTCAGACTTCCTTCAAAAAATCAAAATTTTGTTGAAAGCATCGTAATTAGAAGGGGTGTCATAGTAATTTCTACACTTGGTGGAATTATTCTCTATTAAGATATGTTAATTCCTAATATTATAATATCTTGCTGTCTGGGCTATCATTATAGAGTAATAATTAAATGTAGTTTAAATTGTTTAAAATTACATTTCTTGAAGATATATGGGGAAATGCAATGGTATTAATAGTACGAATGAATCCATGTATAGTGGAAAAAATCAAAATTTAAAAATTAATTGAATTATTTTTTAAAAAAGTATAAAATATTTTTATAATTTTTTTATTTTTTAAAAACAACCGTCTTTATTATACTTAGAAACACATTAGTAGAAAAATAAATATAAATCTGTGTTTGTTAATATTGTATTTAGTAAGAATTATACATTAAATATCATTTCATGTTTCTAGCTAAAAATTAAAAAAAAACCATCATTAGTGTAAATTCAATTTATAATTGTGCTTGAACTGATAAATTAATAATGTGTTTTATAATCATGATTATAGTTTAATGAAAGTAAAATATATTTTATGTAATTTCACTTATTTTAAACTTGGTAAACAAATTGATAAACAAATTAATAAATTGAAAAATAATATCTTTATTGAATTAAAATAAATTTAGGATTATTAAGAGGAATAGGTATAAGCAATCAAATTTTTAAGAATTAAAGATGTGTTTTTTAATAAAAGGGTAAAAGATAGTTACTTACAACGAAACGCAAAATAATTGGTATGACGAAATGCGCATTCTGCACATCAAATTTTTAAGTAAAAAAGTTCCTTTTGCTTCATACATTAATCACTTAAGAAAATATTTTCCCTTCTATAGACATGAGATTTTAAAATAGTATATTTTTCTTAATACAATAATTTTTCATTCAAATTTCATTTTTGTAAAATTATATTTTTCTAAAAATTCTGTTAAAAATCCTTTATTTTAATTTATAAAATTTTCTTTACAAAATTTAAATTTAAATTTTATCAATTTCCATACGTAAAAGTAAAAATTGCATAATTCTTTCTTTTTAATCTGCTATTTTTTAATTAAAAGGCAATTAACGAAGTTTTTATTTTTGAATTCGTCACGAAACAAACTTATGTTATTCAATTATAAATTTACTTTTTACTAAATTTTGGTTTCAATTTCATAACCATGTAAAAAGTGTACACTATTTAAATCGATAATTTATTTAGCTTTGCAGGATCGAAGCAAAGGAATTATATTTAATGGCGAGCAAAATATGAATAAATATGGCGGAGTTTACGAAATAGCTGGCTCTCCTGCAGAATATAAGAAGTCAAGTAACTCGACTGAAGAATTGTTTGTTAAAGGCCCTTTAACGCAAGAGTTGTATGTTTTGGTAAGTTTACATCAAATGTTGTAATATATATTCAATAAGGAAGTTGAAGTTATATAAATATACATAAGACATCTCTTTTAAAATAGAAGTTATTACCCAAACAGTATGTAGTAAGAAAAAAAACTTGTGATATTTATATTTGAAAATTATTTTCATATAAACGAAGTTGCCATGTTCTTTAGATATTTATATTTGTTATATAATTTCAGTTTGTGTTGAATTATGTACGTAATAAACAGGTAAATGAATGTTAAGTTTATGGTTTAAGATTAATGTATATAACATTGAATTTCATATCTCTTGAGTGTGAAAAAATAATTCTGACGAAACATTCATAATAAAGGTTTGCTTTATTAAAGAGAATTTAGCCTATTTTGTTTTATTGTACAATATCTTCTAATGTTAATTTATTCAAAATAGTTGGTAAATAACGGAAACAAGTATTAAAAAGAATACGTTTTGATAAATCTGAGAGGAAGATTATCTCTTTTGTGTGTTTCATATTTCCAGTTCCTTTTGAAAGATAAAAAAAAATTCTAAGCGACAAAAAGAAATGATTAAAATCTGATCGCAGAAAAGAGATCCAGATCAGTATGATCGCAATATGGTCTTGATAACAAAGGGTGTGCCAGTAAATGCCGTTCATAATGCCCCACCCACGCGAAAAAGTAATTCCATTTTTTGTTCTTTTTTATCTCAATGCTTTTAGTAACATAAGACAACCGGAAATGATTATTTTTAGTGATTAAACATATCATAGTAATTGCTTCACATCGGAGTGGAACTTAATTGAAAATAATGGCGCAATAATTAATTATTCTTTACGGCGTATCAATGTAATAAATTTTACAGGCGGCACTTTAATTTCATAAACTAACATTTATGTTTTAATAAAGAAGTTCTATTATGACTAAAATATTAATAAAGAATGATCATTATTTTAAAATATTTATTGATTCTTAACCGGGCAAACATAATTCCAAGCTTATAATAAATAAAGATGTAACTTTCGTTTGTACTAACTCTTAGTTCCCGGAACATTACATGTAATTTACTTTTAAATACATGACGCTATATATTATTTAGGGAAAATTATATACCATTTTGCTATTAATTTGGAAAAATATTGCGTTTTTTTTCTAATAAGACAATGAAAATAAGACTTAAATGATTCTTTCACAGCAGTTTTCTTAGCATAAATATGTAGAAACATATTCCTGGGCCTTAAAAAAATTTTAATATTAAAATGGGTTTCAATACTTTCTCTTGTTGAGCTCAGAAGTCTTTTTTGTACAGAAAAACATTTTTCTTGTATTTATGTTGTCTTGTTAATTTGACTGATCGTAGCGTCCTTTGATTGCAAGCATTTGTTTCGGTGTTATCTTTCATTTTTCATTGTATAAGTTTCATTAAGAGTATAAAATCATGTAATTTATTAAAAAAAAATATAGATGTTAAAGTTACAATACATATATTTTCTTTTATTATGTAAAGAAGATTCTAAGAGAAACGTATGTTTTTAGTTATTAAAATTGAATTTAACATTTCATGACCAAGCTCAAACTATGAAACTGGAAATAATTAAGTCTGATTACAATTTGTTTTTATCAAAGCTCTTTCCAAATAATAGTGAACAAGTAACTATTGCCTTTTAGAAGTAGATAAAATTGAGATTTAAAATTATATCAAAATGTACTTTAAATCCTTCATAGTATATTTAACTATTGTATTTTTTGCTGAGAATATTTTTTTAAAAATTTAGTATGACATTTATTTCAATCAAAATTAATTTTTCTTTGAAAGTTCCACAACAAATTCTTTTACTCGAAACACTCATGACGTGTTTTTTATTGGAAGATATTGGGGGGAAGAAATTTTAAATGTATAAAGGTAATATGCGAATAAAATTACATATAAAATACTAATTACATAATATTTCTATTATAAATTCTGTATATTTTTTTAAAATTATTAAATATTTTTTATTAATCCATATATTTGAATTTCACATTTTAATTTATTCGTGAAATATGAGGTTATTTATCTCGAGTGGTTGATTAATGTATAACTTTATTTTCCCTTAATATTTTAATTACATACATAATATGCATAATATATAACATAATGTACAATAACAACATAATATACAATTGCTTTATTAAAGATGCGTTATTTTCATTTTGTGAAAGAAAATTCTTTTAACCAGAAATTTCTTGCAGTTCTCATTAAATACATGACATACGAATAAGCAAATATTGCAATTATTAAATTTTACACGAGTTAATAAAGAATTTTTAAACAATAATAAAAATAGTCAAACGCTTATGTGCTTCACATTATATACGAGTTCCAATGTTTGTTTTCATAATATGTTGAAAATTTTTTAAATTTTATGTTAATATTGTTCTTATAGGATGCTTTAAAATATTTAATAGTCTAAACCGCGACAGTTTTGATCGTACCCATCTCACAGCACTTATGCACATAATGACAAGAATATTCAAATGGTGATTGGTTTAAGGTGGCATAAGATTTATCTTCCGCATCCTAGAATGCATTTCAAGCACACTGAATAGCCAGTGCAAATCAGACATTGGAATCCGTGGTTCTACCATACCTGTAGTGATTGCCATCAGCCTCATTCCATCAGTCTATCCATCATATTCATTCCAGCTGACCATCATGGCAAACAAAGTTAAAATTTTTAACCATCATATTCAATTATTTCCTTGGACTATTTGTTTTAAAGGATCTATTACTAGTCGAAAATGTAGTTCATACACACTCACCATTCATGAACACATTTTCAGCTACCATAACATTAATTTGGATAATACCAAAGTTGATCTGGAAGTAGTCGACTAGACTGCTTACTCCAAGTATACATCCAAAGCCATTCATATTACGTAGAGACTATATCTAACAATCGCGGCTACATTAAGTGCTGATTTTGTCATCCCCACTCCATTTGTGGTTGTAATTTCAATCATTCAGTGTTCGTAAAACATTTTATCTGGCAAATTTTGCTGTGATACCTCTGATCTTGGTGATGCATTTTATGTGGCTAACAATTTATATCATTAACGAGTAAAAAACGTTAATGGCAAATCACATTTTATGTCGAATTTCAGTAAAAACCTTGCTTGTAATGAGAGATTATGGCTTAATGAGAATGTAATGCCTATTGTACATGTCATTCCATGAAAGTCATGCTTCATCCGTCTATACTATTTGACGAGGAAGTTGGCTGGGTCTGTAGCTGATTAAGGACAAAAGTATACAATGTATATCGTCTTTGTACAGTAAAGTCTGTTGACACATTAGTCGATATGGATGTGCACCGAATTCACAAAGGATTTACCAACCCTAACTTTTAAAAAAGCCACAATGTTTACTGATATTATTTGTGATGTATTTTAGATACGTGAGAGCGTGTGTCAATACCTTATCTGGTTATATTAAATTACCGTCATATCTTAGCCAGCTTGTCTTCCTTAAGCATTTTACAATAGTTACTATGCTTTGATGAGAAGAGTACGAGCTTGAACGAAACGTTGCTTGTACAAACTTGCTGATCATGTTTTCTATTCCATTCACTCTATAATGAAAAATATTCAGACAGTAATCAGGCTTATTAAATCACGTAATGAACATGAAAATATTACAACTCAGATTTCTCTTTTATGACTGTATTAGATGAATAGGCAAGAGATTTCCTACATCCATTTTGCAAGAACTTCATATGCCAAGCGCAAGTTAATCTGAATTGATACTATACTATTTTACAAGATCCATATATTGTCTCTTTTGCTTTTTAAGATAATCCATTTAAGGACATGAACCTCTGCATTTGAACCATGGTCATTGTCATTTGGAATTACAGGTAGTACTATATGTGATATTGTGCTATAGTGTTTTGTCCAAAAAATAATCACATTTCTCTTTTCATTCAAGTTTTGTGACACTACAGAGTAAAAAAATAGAGAAATTCCTATGTTGTGATGAAAAAAGTATTCTTTTTTCAAGATAAAACAAATACTCATTTTAACCGTTCTATTTGCATTAATATCCACAAGTATATTTTCGTTCTAAATCGATGGTACCTATGACTTTGTAATTTTTTTTTTCTGTGTTATTTCGTTTTCGAGATAGGAATATCCCACTGTTTACCACCAGTTGGCACGTCATGTGGAATTTTTCAGTAGTACATAACTACTTTACTATGCATAGAAATTACTTTTATTAAAAAGTCAATATATGTTCCGAAGTTAAGAAGGCGTCAGGGGACTTTAATCAGCATACTGTATGTATCTTGAATTATGTATCAGCAAATATTGAATTATGTATCAGCTTATAAATATTATTAATTAGCGTTTAAATAATTTTCTGAAATTCTACTTCTGGTGAAATTAGACTTTTTGGGAATAGTTTGCAAATAACTTAGTTCTTAATACTCTTTTCAAAACTCAGTTTATCATTAAATATTTTTAAGACAATGAATATTATAATCTTTCTCGGATTTTTTATATATCATATTTTTTAATTAGTATAATATTTTATTCTTTATTTATGTATTGTATTTACTATGAAAAATACAAGAAACAATTTTTATCATAGGTTTTACTACGGTCTCCCAATCCTGGTATTTATTATGAATATTGGCTTCCAAAGCAACCTCATGGCAATGGAATTAATCAATTTCCTATGACCCCAACACGAAATAATTTTCCAATTCCTACAAAGCCCGCAAATTCTTTTAAACCTCAGTCTTATACTGTACCATTCTATTCAACAAGATCTCCAATTAATCATCATCCCACAAAACCAGCTTTTGCATACGTGTATGGAGAGAAACCTTATAAAGGACAAGAGCCTCCTGTATTTCGACATAAGCCTGCAACAACTGCTTTACCTCGCGAGTATCCAATAAGGAAACAACCTATTCAATATCCATCATATTCTGATCAATCAAGAACTGCATTGAGTAGTTTTGTGGGCAATTCCAAGAACAACTACAACTTGAAAAGAGATGTCGTACTTGGATATCAACCACGGTACATAAAGCCTGAAGCAGATTATTATCAAATGTTTCGAAATGTTACTCGAGTTACCACTCGGAAGCCACTTGATTATGCAAGAGAACTTCCAGCTCAAGGTGATTCAGGTGTTCCAAGTGGGCGCCATGAAAACGTAATCTCAAATACTGTCTACAAGGACAAAAAAGACATACCAATTGATTTTGGCATTAAAATTGACAAAAGGGATGGCAAACCAGAAAGAAAATTTATATCCAATGGACGCTTAAAATATACCCTAGAGTCCAGAGTCGATGCTAACACATATGCGAACAAGTCTGGTATTTCTCCATCTGAATCTTTGGCTATTAATGTTCTTGCATTACCTGAAAAAGGAAAATCCAAAGGTTCTATAAAAACAGTGGGTAAGTAATTTGTAAAGAAATTTTTTGTAATTTATACACTATTCTTTTGTATATATATGATATTTTTATGCATAGTGATGTGAAAATTATGAATAATTTTAAAATCATTAATCAATTACTGAAATTTGGAAACATATAATTGAGTTCATGTAAGTGTATAGTAAAAACATCATACAAGTCTTAGCTTACAGCGTTTAATTAGATATGCTTGGATTTTTTATTTATTGAATAGTTTAAAAAATTATCTTTCTAAACTATTTGACTAACTATCCTGTTCACAGCACCAATTATGTGCTGAGTATTTTTTTAAATTTCATAATATACTAAGATCCTTTAATTACACTTAATAATAAATACTTAATTAAAACCCCAGTTTTATATAAAATGACAAGTTTTATTGCATACATTAGCACTGCATATATAATATAGTAAATAGCATGCCAAAATCAATAGAGTTGGCCTCTTAATTATATATGTATATGGCTTATCCTCTTTAAAGATCTGACATTTGTCAGATCAACTCCAATAAATTGTTGTCCGTCAGAAAGTCGAAGATTAACAAGGGATCTGAGGATAAATCCTCCCGGGAAAGTCCGACGCAATCCAGAATATATTGCGGTGAGGATAGATGGGGTCAAAGCATTTTTAACAAGTGAGATAATTGTTTGCACCACGTTCAAACGATAAACATTTTAGATGTCCACTTGAGAATCTGGCCAAGGCAGTCTGAGATTTTCGGTCACATTGGAATTTGCCAAATTGAATGTAGTCTAGATTTTTCATTAGCATAAAGTTCCTGATATGTAAGTGATAAACCAGTGGGAGTATCTTCCTCATTACCCTCTTTGGCCAGTCGATTTGCGGTCTCATGGCCACAAATATTTACATGAGATGGAATGATCTTGGGAGATCATTTTCAATTTAAGCACAATAAATGTATTTGTTTTATCGTTTATAGAGGACCAGTCACTGAGATGTTGCAAAGCACTGCGGCTGTACGACAAAATCCTTAGTTCTCCAAAATCACAGTTTCTGGAAATGGTAGCAAGGCCCACCTTAATCTCTATCAATTCACTTCTGAATACTTAACAAGTGTCAGGTTTACATTGTTTTAGCGTAATTTCAGACAGAGGAGTTCTAATATAGGCTGCACTCCCAGTACGGTCTTTTGTACGACTACCATCGGTGTACATTTGCACTGCATCGCAGGGGATGCAATTAATAATTTCTAGTGCTAATTGTGTCTAAGATTATCTCCGATGTGAGTTTGCTTATTTCCAGTGGAATTCAGATCAAAGTGGAAGATGACTCTTGGCATTCCCTCTAATGGATCAAAACAAGATCTTAAAGACTGAGTTTCAACCTCACGAGATATAAGGTTTTGAGATTCTGCCATGCCAAAAGGTGTGAATTTCTTTAATCTTTGTTGTGCCAACTGTGTAAATACCAGGAGTTGCGATGATTTGGGTCGTAGCTATAGATTTTGTTAAAATATTTGAGTAAGTTAGTTCTTCTAAAGTGCAAAGGCTGTAAGTTTGTCTAGTATAAAGCTATATCAAATGGGCAGCTATTTCTGAGTCCTAAGATGATTTGAGAGGCACTTAGTTGTACTCATTCTAATTTCAGGAGATTCGTTTCAGATGCGCAGGAATAAATCGTATAACCATACAAAAGACTAAGTCTTATAAGTGAAATATGTGTGGTTCTAAAGGTGTTTGCATCAGCACCCCAATTTCTGACAGCCAAATATTTGAGAATGTTATGGTGCTTATGAGCCTTCGAAACTAGATGGTCGATATGCTTGTTACAGTTGAATTCAGGGTCGAGAATGAAACTGAGATGTTTACGATGTTTTTTATAAGTGAGAGGCTGGGAATCGAAAAACAAAATTTGTTTATAGTAATATAGGTGTTTTAATAAACACCTGTATTACTATAAACAAATTTTGGTGGTGAAAAAAGTCGCTATTGATTTTGCTGGAATGAAAGTTAATTTTTGTTTTGTTGCAAACTCACAAATCGCAGGCAAAGCGCAGTTGAGTCCCGTTTCCATGTTGTTCAATTTAGAGCCTGACTTCCAGAGTACAATGTCGTCAGCAAAGATTGCAATGTCAACAAGTGTTGGTTTCTTTTTCTCAGCTCCTGCCAAAAATAGAAAGAAGAGAGTAAGGCTCAAGACTGATTCCTGAAGAATGTCCTGTTACAGTCTTAAAAGGATCTGAAAAGGTCTTGTTGAATTTGACTCATAGATTTGTGGTGCAGGCAGTCGGCAATCCAAGCCAAAGGAGAACCCCTAATATTAAAGGAGTCGTATAATTTAGTGATAAGCTTGTCTTTCCACACTGTATCAAATGTCTTAAGACAAGCATGGCCGCCACGGTATGTAAAGTTGGTTTAAAGTTTTGGGCGTCTCTTATCTTTTGACAGAAAAAAGTACTGGTCCTTGGTGCTATGCCCTTTTCTAAATCCGTATTGTTCGTGGGGTGTTAAATGATTGATATCCAAAAAGTAAAGAAGTCTAGAAAGAAGCATTTTTCCATTAGTTTACAAGTTATACTAGTAAGGGCAATAGGTCTATAACTTTCTGGGGAACCTGCTTCTTTTCCTGGTTTTCTGCAAGGGATATGACATTATTTTCTGCTAGATCCCAAGTCATGTATGTCTCGATGACAATGATAGGTTTGATGCAGCTGCTAAATCTGCATCCGGCTCATCTCTTCCCTCCATTCCTTTGTTGGATGTGAGAAGGTGTGTTAAAAAATTTACTCAAGATCTTTGGCAGCAATCGTGGAACATGCACAGGTCACTAATAAATTGCGTGCCATATTTCCATACATCACCACATTAACAGTTTTACCGGTACGAAGTGATGATGTTCATTTGATTCGCCTTCGTATCGGACACACACGTTTCACACACAGACATTTGTTCTTAAGCTAACTAAATCCATATTGTAAAACGTGTGATGAACCATACAGAGTTTATACATTTTTATCTCATGTCCTGATTTTAACAACGAACGTTTACAACTTTTTAAAACAGATCTATTTAACATTATATGATTTATTGAGAGAACCACCAAACAAAAACATTTTTGCATTTTTAAAGGCAATAGGTTTTCTCCACTTTATTTATATATAAGTCTTATATATTATGATTTTAAATTACCTTAAAATTTTCTATATTATAATCTGAATTTTAATTTAATTATATACACAGTTTTTTGCGTTTTAATTAGATTTTAATCTAACTTGGGTTTTCGTAAAAAAAGCAATGATTGGCGCAGTTTGTCCTTTTTAGACCTTGCGCCAGAAAATCCATCCAACCAACCACCAATCATATCCTGGTTTTCTCATGGGGATAACAGTAGCTATTTTCCAGTCAATAGGTACTTGTCCGCAGGACCAGGAAAGGTTGATAATGTCCAATAATCTTCGTTTGCTAATGAGGCCTAGGTTTTCCAACATTTTGCCATATATTCTATCTAGGCCAGGGGACTTAGTCAGATCCAAGAATGCCATGGCTGAAAGTAGTTCTTGAGAGGAGTACATCCATGAGAGTTGGGAAGCACCAATATCTGTACTGCGACAATCATTGATTATATTCTTTACCATTTTCTTAACATGACTGTCTTCAAGGGAGAAACTTAATCGGCTGGCCTTTTATAAAATAAACTCAGTACATTGGCTGTAGATTTATCATCGGGACTGATTTGGCCAGGAAAATCTCTTATTGTGTTGCAAGTTTCAGAGTGTAGTTGCTCCCTATTTATTCCCTTAATGATTTTCCAGAGCTTACTATTCGACGTTTTAGCATCAAGCGTATTGCATAGATTAGTCCATTTGACCTGCTTTAAGTTTTGCGTTGGCTAACTTTATTTTAGCGTAAATTTTATTTAGCTTGGCCCGAGAGTTGCTATCAATTATGTTGGCTGTAGCCTGCAGTAGTTGTTTTCTCTCCATTAGAAGTGGTTCCAGAAGTAGATCTTTATAGGTAAAGAATGGCATATGGTGTTTTATGTTTCCCCTGAGAATAAATAGTTTCGTGTTATTTAGTATAGTTTCTTTGAATTTGATCCAGTTTGCATTTATATCATCGGTAAATCAATTAGTATTGATGTGGCTGTCGATGAATTGCTGGAATAAATCCCAGTCAGCTTTAGCAAAGTTCCAGTAGGATTTTCTTTTGGTGTAAATTTGCTGCATTTTCTACTTATCTATTAAAAAACGGTGATGATCATTCCCAATTGTATCCATTACAGTCCAATTACATAACTGATGGATGTTTGAACTAACAAGGGAAATGTCAAACGACTCTGTAGTATTATAGCTATAAGAAGCTTGGGTGAGAGTACCGTCGTTGAGTATCATAAAACCAGTGCCATCTAATAAAATAAATAGTTGTTCTCCTCTGGTGTTCCTTGAAGAGCATCCCCAAAAAGGATGCTTGGCATTCAGGTCAACAACGATAATCATGCTATTATTCATAGCCAACGTGAGGCTGTCGGAAAATTGAGATTGATTTTGAGGGTGGTAAACATAGTAAATATGAAATTGTCTTCCTCTGCTGGTGACAACAATGCCCTGAATTTCAAGGTCAGGATTTGGGTTCACAAAGTCAATGCTTTTGTAGTTGATACCCTTCATCAAAAACGCCAAATCGCCTCCTCTTCTGAAGGGTCGATCAAGCCGATAGATATTATATCCCTTAATTTTTAGGTTCGAAGTCTTTCTTAATTTTGTTTCTTGGATAGCAATAATTTGAACATCATGGGAATTCGCTCTATTATAAATCTAGTCAAGCTTAACTGTAGTAGCTGTCGTTGAAAGTTCATCTATATTGCAATGTTGGGTTTTTAGCTTTCCTGGAGCCTGTAGTCCTCTTTTCGTGTGGGGCCCTCTACCTAAACCCCGAACGCGCGGTTCGGTTTATTCTGCGTGACGGACGATGCAGCATCATTTACATTTGTCAACAAAGTTATATGGAGGCGGAAGTGTGCAGCTTCTGTTGGATAGAGGTCTGAAACACCCATGGAAAAATCCAAAGGTAGAAGTCTGTCTATGCTTCATTGCTAGGTCTTAGCTGAGCGTAATGGAAAGCCCTTCACGTCTTGGGTGACCCTGCCGGAGAATTCTCTCCCGACGTACTTTGCCCGTTTCGTCCAGGTACACACCTTCATCTTAATAGTAAAAATTATCTTTACATGCAAATACTAATGGATACAGATTATTACACATTTTAAAAAAATTGGATAAATTCCTAATTTTAAAAAAAATTTAGATTAGTTTAATTTTTGCCCTTGGTTACGGATATAGTATATAATTTAAGGCAGGCGTAAAAAACACGTTGAGTTCAACGAGACCTAGTAGAGAAAGACACCAGATATTGAAAACAAACACTTTGGCAGGCAGGTCTTCTCGAGATACCCTTTGCGTTAACACTATTTAAATGAAATCCTCCGTTTTTCCAGACAGTATCCTCAACCTCTAATTTTGTTTCGTGAATATTAGAAGTGTTGGAATCACCCCATGAGAAAAATCTTGATCCTATGCTTCCTAGGAGTTTCGTTGTTCAAAACATCCCCTCTTTAAGATCCTGGCGCGAGGTACTTAACAGAAAATCATCGAGTCTGGTCTTTCCCTTCTAGAATTCCCAATTGTCTTCTCGCTTGCTGGAGTCAAAACCAGTTACCAATCACCATTTTTTCATCAGTTTCCATCTCGTTATCAGTAAGAAAGACGCAAGAGCCCCCTTGAAAATAATTATAATTGCCATCTATAAAAATAAATATATTCAATATTTATAATTACAAATATTTCTGAATGTTTATTATATATAGAAATATTTGTAATCCTCTGAAGACAAAGCATATTTCTAGTTGCTTGTGTACGGAATTGTGATAATTTCTGTTCTGTTAAGAAACTTATTATCCCAATCATTCACCTGTATTTGTTATAATTCTAAGTATTCCCTTTTTGCAGTTTACCATCTTCAAAATGTGTTCGTTCTTTTTCCACCTAGCTAACGCATGCTAGTTCGATCCCACATTAAGTAAGAATATGCCTATAATGGTTCAAATATATTTTGCACGTATAGTTCAGGTATATAGATTCCAATTAAATTAGTGCTGGTACCCAAAATATTTTAATAGTAAAGCATACAAACCAAACCCAAATATGCTCGAATCATGTGAATCCTGTTAACATTTCTTGGCTAATAAAAGTATCAATATGATAACAATCCAGGACTCTTAACTAGGATGGAAGTTTTTCATTTTCTTCTAAAAAATAACTTCAGCTAATTATTTTATAACTGTCAGGAATCATCACTTCATAGTGTATGAAATATCAGTTATCACCTTTGCTTTTTGATTACGAGACTAGTCTTAAAAACACTATCAATGAAGTGATTTTAAATTCAGGCATTTACTGATAATTGCGATATAAATTCTGTAGGTTTTGATGATGAAGATAAGTGGAAGATACCAAAAATTAGAAAAGCTTATAACACCTTGAATGATCATAAAATATTGCATTCGAATCATTTCAGGCACTCGCTTCCTAATTAGCATATAATATGATATGGCAACTGATAAATGAATGATTAGTGATTTATAATTATGTTCAATTGCTCATAAATTCGACTTCATCTTAGACATAGATCCCTGATATATATAGATCCCTTTTGAATTAGACAGTTTTCAAAAAGTAAAATTGTGCAAGAAACCAAACTTTGCCTTATAGTTTAAAAATACAGCTTAATGTTCATATAAAAACCGTACAATTTGAAAGAAAACATCACCACATTGAAATTGTTTTAAAAAATAATTAACCATATTAATGAGTATTTTTAGAACCTAAATTTAAATCTGAAATTAACTATAAAGACATTAACTCCTTAAGCAGAAATTTGAGATCTTCGAATTTTTATTTTAATTGTAAGAGGAAAAAAAGAAAAGAGCAAACTCGCATTTCATCTCTTTTTAACTAAAACATTTCTTGTGAAATTTAAATGAAAGTTCATAATTATGTGTTATTCAAATCAAATGCAGTTATAAAAAAAGCATTGACTTTTTTGCTATAGAAAATATTCAATCACGACCTTCTTAGTTTTTGCATCAATTGCAATTTAATTACTTAAAAATGTGTGTATGGTAACGGAAAAAACAAACATAAATACATTATTTAATTTACAAATATAACGATGTAAAAGCCATTAAAAGTTATATTCAAAACATTTCATTTAAAAACATTCCTGCTGGAAATATTTATAATGAATGCGAATATTATACACATAATTAATTATACCATCAAAAAATATCATTGTTATTCCAACGGAAAATTAATACATTAGTAAATTAGCGAATATTTCCCTATGTGAAAGAATTATATATTTATTGTTAAACAGGTCAAAAACTTTATGGGACTACTAAAAAGAAATTATCTTTAAATGGTGTGCATTACCACATAGTTAATGGAATATTAATTATTAATCAATTATAAACTTTTTATTCCAGCAAAGTATTTAATTATTTCTAAGTGCATCAACGATGAAAACGTAGTGAAAAAAATCTGAAATATAATCATTAATCAATCCTTTGATATCCACATTTGAAATGATAGTAAAATTATCAGTATTTGCTATGAGAGACAAAACTAGAAATATGATTAATTATAAAAGGATAATTATGGCTAATGTCATTTTAATGTGATATTTTGAAGTTCTCTTTTAGCGATGACTAATGCATTGATTTGAAAACGAAGCGTAAGGAAAAGATATTTTGTGATCTCAATGTTTTTAATGAGCATTTCTGTGAATAACCATAAAATTTAATAAATGAATGTATTCCTAAAAATACGATGTAGTTATATTCTAAGATCCTATGGAATTTAAAATTGAATAAAACTTTCAGTATTGTTTATAAAATAAATTTATTTTTAGCAAATTTAAATGCTTTGTAAATTTGGTGTTTTACAGTAATTTATGTAAAAATTTGTAAATTTCTTTTATATTACTTTGTTATTAAATTACATTTTTAGATTTTATTTAGGATAATGATGCACAAATGATATATATGTTCCACAATATAGGCTATGTGCCATCACCTGCTAAGTTTTACGTAATATGCAAAAAAAAAGAACTTTCAATTTTTTATTTGTACCAACTGTCGTCTAAAATCCCTTGAAATGTCTAAAATATAAAATCTTTTCTCGTCATATAAAGTTCTCGAAATCGATCAACTAATCTCCCTTTATCTTCAAACAATCCATTACTTGGCTGACAAAATTACCAAACAAGTTATTGAGAATTCGGTAACCATCTAGAAGTTAATTGAGTTTAATTTTACCACAATCAGTTTTTTTATATTATATCAAAATAAAGCTTTTTTAAACTAGTAAGTTAAGGAATAATTTTTTGGCGAAGATCACTTCTACAACAGAATGTGTAATGCTTGAAAAATCATTGGAAATAGTCTGAATCTAGCCAAATAAGTTCCATGTAATACTTTCATTTAGCCTTTGAACGATTCCATATTTAAAATTATCTCGTGACTGGCGCAGCTTGTCCTTGTTTGGACCTTGCGCCATTAAAACCAACCAATCACTCAATCAACCAATGCTAAAATCAATTCGCAATAAACCTATATCTTTGGTAAGCTTTTCTCTCCACATTCAAAATATAATGGGGCATAAAATATATGGTACCGTATAACCATCATTTATTTATGAAAATTTTCAAAATAAAAATTATTTTTAATGAAAACTGACTTGAGTTCTCAGCCACTTTTAAAGGCCTCTTTTACACTAGACGACTTTTATCGTACGATAAAAAAATCGTCCGAAATTATTAAAAAACCACACAATAGACTGGTCACACAGTATCGTTTCCCATTCAGTGTGAAAGAGAGCAGTCTATTGTGTGGTTTTTTAATAACTTCTCTCGGACGATTTTTTATCGTTCGATAAAAGTCGTCTATAGTTAAAAAGAAGCCTAAGTCAGTGACGTAATATGTAGTGAAGGTTTGCTTATTTTAGTTGAATATTTTATTAATGTATCGTATTTTTTTCCATTTGGGTATAGAAAAATACCGTTTAATATAATATTTGCAAATTACTTGTATATATTTTAGATTTTATCCTATTTTCATTTTAAAGAGTCAAATAAAAATTCTATATTTAATGTATATAAAATGCATTTTTTCTTGAATACCATATCTAACATAGTGACTGATACACATTATAATTATGTAATGTAAATTAACTACAATATTCAGCTTCGATTCATTCAATTCGCTGATAGAAAATCTTTTGTTTGATATATTTTTAAAATAATTATATTATGAAATTATTTCATAAAAATCAATCTAATTTTAAACATTTTTGTGCTTGATACGAGATACTCGAAAATTTATCAAATAACATTGAAATATTTAAAAGCTAAATTTTAATTTTTTACAATTAAATTTAGTTTTATTACAAGGTTATAGTTCATGCATTCGAAATTCAATAATTATTTTAAAGTAGGTATTGGAAACAATCAGTTCAATCAAATTATAGCTAATATATTCATATCAAAATCGAAAAATGCATAAATATCAGGGCGTAAAATGTCAAATCTGATCATTTTTTTTTGCTTAAATTAAGTTATAAATTTTCATCCATTTGTTTTATTAGATCAATGAAAAAATACTTTTTTGCTGCTCTTTGAAAACGTCTCCAATCGTTCTTCGTTCGATTAAATTTCAATAAATTTCATAAAATTTCAATATTTTTTAACAAAGCTTGAGTTTCATAACCTCACAATATAAATATGCCGCATTTTTACGTTTTACTTATCTGCCATATTTAATGAAAATTATTTTCCTCATTAAAATTTAACCAAAACTGGAGACAAAAAATTTGTTAAAATAGATAATTCTCTTATAGATATTACTGTATGTCACTAAGGAATAAATAAATATTGTATCTAAGATATAGTATGTAAATGAAAACGATAATTTTCGATACTGAAAAATATTTATTTTAAATTTGCAAATAATATTTCTTTTGCAGATACAGATGAAAAACCACGGCCAACAAGAGGAGGTTTTGTATATTTTGTTGACGTTAAGCTCTGTTTACATTCTTTCTAATTACGATTTTAAGTATTCAATTTATTATTTCAGGTCGCTGTGAGCCATGTCAACGGAAAAGAAACCAAACCAAACATTTTTGTGAAAGTGATTTTGGTAAGATTAGGCATATTCCCCTCATTTTCAGTATGAGCGCATATTTATAGCTATGAGATAGTAATTAAAATTTTTGTACAAATACCACTATAAACTTTTAAATAATGTTAAAATCATTAAGTTGATTTATAATTATATACATAACATTATATTATAGTCAATTTTTTTAAATCATTTTCTGCAAAGTTTATAAATTTTGTATGATTTTAATGGAAAAATACATTTTTTATTAAAGCTTAGATTTTATATGATAGGCAGATGCTCTTAATAATATTTAAAGCAAAATTTCGAATATGAAATATTTAACTTATAAATTTAATTTCAAAAATAGCTTTATTTCTTATGTTTTAAATCAATTTCATTCTATTAGATATTGGAATTTCTTTTTTCTTTCGTATGAACGCAAATAATATTTTTATTTTGATGGGAAATTATTAAAATGAAATTCTACTCAGTGATGAGAGTTAAATTTAAACTCCAATGAAATGAGAAAATATTGCATTTTTTAAATTAAATTAGTGAAATACTTGAGACTCAATAAAACTTCAGTATATTAAAAATGCTAAATAATTTCTTGCCTTTATATTGTACTTTAGAATATGTGTCTTCAGCTACTTTTAATAATTTTATTTATTGAATGTTAACTAAATTTTTCCAACAAGAATATTTATTATATACCTTTACGCTGCTGTGCAAAATAAAACAATATAAAATATTTTAGCAGTTTTGTTTTCTATTAAATAATTTAAAATACAGATGTAAATTAGAAATGATATTCACTGCATATGAAAGAAAATTTGATTTTGTTCAAAATTGCTCTTATGTTTTTTGATTACATAATTGTTTGTATTTCCAACACAAACGTCACAATATGATTTGAGCAGTAAGTTAAAATATCACGAACTTTTTACTATTATTGATAATTTTCTGAAGAGAAGATCCGTTTTCAGTAATCTTTAAGGATAATCAGTTATTAAAATTTTAATAACCGAAATAATCATCAATTTACAAACATTAAAGTCAGTTTACAAAACTACTATCAAACTAGAATGATTTTTATTTTAGTGAAAAATCATATTTTGGTCTTAATCGGGTATTTGATTTATACATGATCATGTATCGTACATTATCATTGATCTTATACATGGATCTCCATTTGGTTAATGTATGTGAAAGCTAATGATTTCAATACCAATTTTTTATTTTATGAAATTATATAATTGCTGTGAATAATATTTTCTGTAAATAGTTTTCTTTAAGGGCAAAGTTTGTGAATGAAATTTTTTTAAGGGCAAACTCTTCGTCTCACGATATCATATAGCTAAACTATAAAAATTCTGTATGTGACATATAAGAAATATCATTTAGTAATATGTTTCTGTTCCTAACTTAAATTTCTAGTGCTAATATGTTATGCAATGCTGGAAATACTGTGTGTGGCAATGGACCGCTATGGTACAGTTGCTACAAGTTCATGCGCTACATTTCCAGCACTGTTTGGAAATAAACATTTATAGCAGGTTAACCATCAGATTTGAATATATCAATTTGTGCAATTTGGATATAATTAATCGTGTATTTTGAAAATAGTGAAATAGTAATTTATAAATGCATGAATGCACGTGGTTATGCTATCATTTTTTATTGTCAACTAGTAGCAAAACAGCTATCACTCAGTTTTGCAGTTAAATAATTTATGATTTCAATTTCCAACTGCGGATATGGATATTTATTGTGAGGAGATATATTTTAAATCATAGACCACCGTTTGAATTTATCCCTATGCGGGAAATATGACATAATTTCGTAATAGAGTGAATGACTAAATTGAAATACTTTTAACGTTGACATTTGCTTAAATGAATAACTAATCGAATATTCCTCCAGTTGTGTGTTTATAAATATCTACTGTGAAATTATAGATTCATTGGTGAATCCATAGACCTTACCTAAATGACTCATTAGTAAAACTTAAATTATAACAATAGGATAACATTTTTCGATTTTATTTCATTTCCAGACAAAACGCATTTATTTGCATTAAAAGTGTTTAGTTATTTGATATCTTCATCGTTAGTTACTTTTCATTTATCAGGTTATGTAACCAATATAATATCGCCATATTTCGTTTTCTGCCTACGGACGAATAAAAAAAGCCATTCATCAGTCATCAAATCGTATATTCCCGAAAAGTATTTTGTGAACAAATGTTTTTCTGATTTAAAAATTCTCAGATATTTTAGTTATCGTGGACTATTTGGACTACAAAATATCTCAAGGGCGAAAATCCTAAAACTGAAAACTCAAAATATTCAAATAAACCTACCGATTTGACTTTTAGTAGACATTATTTGATATACCGTTTCATTATATCAAAAAATGCTCTTTGGAAATTGAACTATTGATTATAAGGAATTTTAAATCTCTCATATAAATATGAAAAAACACCAAGAGTGTGAAAATATATAAAAAAATGTATAAAAAATTGCCAAAGGTTGCTTCCTATTCAACTCCTATTAACACCTTATGTATGGTTATCTCAATATTAAGATATTTATCTGCTGATTTTTTGTTATTCACTTAAAAACATTTTAAATATTCTATTGAATTAGAAAAGTATTTAAAGACTACATTGTGTTACTGAAGTAATCAATGCAAAACTAATTATTTCTTGAGAACGTTTAGCCAATTTATTTAGCTCTTCACTATAATTTTTTTCTTTTCAATTAAGTTGAAATTAAACTTTTAACATATTTTTATTACGTTAGAGTTCTGTTGCACTAATTAAATTATTAAATGTACGCATATTTTCGGGCTAAAAAAAGACTTCATAAATTTTGAACCATTTTACAAGCGTTCTTATAGTTTAATAACTCTTATAAATATTTGTTCATAAATCTAAATAGCTGTAAAATATATAATTTATATTGTAATGTGATAAATTATACAGATAATTTTTTTAAAAAAATTGTTTAATATTCATTTGTAGATATTTTCGATACAATGTTGTGTAATTAGATGTAGTGTTAATTCAATAAGATGAAGAAAACTATTAAGTCGTCAAAATTTGGTTTTTTTTTCCTCAAACGATTATAGACTGTCCATAATTGGTATGTGTCAAACATTTTTCCAGTCCCATGATATCGACTGGTTTCTTTATCGTGTACCTAACCTATAATGACAGTATCACACAACTGAGTAGAAATTGTCACCCGATATTATATTTTAGAGCAATCAGTTGGTTAATAGGGCGCATGTAACCAAGTCTTAGACAATGATGCTTTGAAGCGAGATGAATTAATCACATGTTTCAGAGATCCAGGTGCACCACGCTATTTATCCAATTTTCTACCCAATTAGGTGCTGACCTTGTATCACCAAGTCTGCGTCAGCTCATTTGATTCCATAAGAAAATAGCCCTGGGGTTGTCAGACGACTATGTTCATCCAGGGTGGTCAACGATCCTTTTATGTTAATAGCGAGACTAATCAAAAAAGAGATAAGGAAAAGTATATTTTTAGAAAAGGAATATACACAATTACGAAATGGTCTATGTTATAGTACTGACTTTACGTATTTTTACAGGCGTAGCGAAGCTGAAATATTCGTTGCTTATTTCATTCGAAATATTATGTCACGTGTACTCTTAAATTAAACTGATAAAAATTACTTAAACTTTATTTTATTTTTGTTGATTGAATGTAAGCTATTCAGTGCGAAATGAAAAGTGTTAATGATCAATGATTTTTGATTTCATTATTAGTCGTTAGATGTAAAATCTAATCGGGTATTTTAACCTCAAATTTTTAATTTGTCTAAAAAACAAAATTAAAATATTTCTGACTAAAAAGATGAAAGTGAAAATTAATGAATTTAGGAACTAAACTTCCAGAACAAAAGTTGTATTATTAGTCTCTTCATTATTATCATTTTTTTTTCAGATGATCCAATATCAAATCTTAATTCTCTAATATCAATATATTTTGTAATCCTCACACATGATAGTATTTAATGCAAATTTTTTCAACATTATGTATCGTACGCATCTGAAACTAACATTTCAGAGAGAAGCTTTTATTCTGTTTAATATTTATATAGATTTTATAAATGAAAGTGATATTAACATGTACAAGAAAAATTCGAATTATTAATTTTTTAGCTAAGTTTAAAAGAATATACAACCTTTATATACATAGTTAAAAGAAATCCCAATATATTAGTAAATATTTAGTTTATTATTGTATATATATTATTTTTATGATACTTGTAATATAAACACGATGTAAATATTATTCCAGTTGTGCGAGCTCAAGTTGTTGCTTACGAATTCTTACATGGAGAAACTAGGTACGAGCTGGATGTGCTTCAGTCTTACAAAAATACTTTGTCACTTTTGTCAAAGGAATATGTTTGGTCTCCTGACACTTGCAGATGTCCGAAGCTTCGTCAAGGTAAAGAGTATGTTCTGATGGGACGGTCCGATAATAGTTACAAGAAACGGGAGAGCAGACTTCTGGTCGATAAGAATTCGTTTGTGCGTCTTTTCAACCTGAAGTATGCTCGCCGTTTGCAAAAATTGAGAAAAGATGAAGCAAAAAAGTGCAAGAAAGCATCTTAGCACCTAAATTTAAATGGAAATATTTGCTGTTGTGGAAGTGTAAGAACACGGGAAACAGGTTTTCAAAACGAAGACTGTTTTATTTGGATGAAGTGACGGTTTCAGAGTCAGCCTCAGTTGTTGCCAACAAAAAAAGAACAAATTACCGAGGGAAACAAACTGTCTAAATAGCTACTGGTGCTACTTGATTTGTACAAAAGCCAGACGCACCATAAATGGCTAGAATAAATGTAAAGAAATGTTTGAATCTCCAGTTTGGGATTTGAATGTACAAAGATTTTGTCGCTTGAAATTTAAATTGTGATAGCATGGTAAATTGGCATGCTTTCAGCTTGCTGTTATTTATTTGAAAAAATGTGTGTTACCACACATAGTATAAATGTGTGGTTAGATTGTTATTTACTTATAAGTGGAAGATACAGGCCTGAAACAATTGCGAGCATCAGTGAAATTATTTTGTATTTTTTAGAAATATTTGAAGTTAATTTTTGAATAATCTATGGATAAATATTGCGCATACTATTCAGGCATTCAGAAGTAAACAATTTAGTGTTACGAAATTTTTGATAAATTTAACTTAAAAAAATACTTTAATTTTTATGAATGATGATTTTTGAAACTGCTGCTCTCAATTGTTTGAAATGAGTACATAATAAAGTATATTATTAATAAACATGATAAAGAATGGATTTGATCATGTTAAAAAATTAATTCTTGTTAATGAATTTTTAATCTTATAAAACGATGTGGTAAAATCCTTGGAGAGCGTGTACCCTTGGCTACAAACTGAAAAAAAGCGCCAAGCCAGAACGAAACTCCAAAAATAGTTTGGTTTACTATATCTAATGTATCGAAGCAGGGTTATCAAAAAATTGGCGCAAGCCACAATTATTGCCAACCAAAATCATTCGCACCAAAGGTGTGGGCTCTCTTAGGATCCAACTAAACAATGTGTTATATTGAATCTAAAGATAAAATAGGATGCAATGCATTGTAAAATACAAGATGTCATTTGTATAACAGTATCCATCTTATTTTTTCATATTGTTCGAATTTCATGTTCTTAACCATACGAAATTAAACCTCGAAATTTTAATAAAAATAACTCTTAACTACTTTTTTAACTTTTAATAATCTCCCATATTATCGTAACTAATCATTTTATAAAAATATGATCACATAAATAGTATTAACCCATTATTCAAGATTTTATTGCAGTTAAAACTATTGTTGTAAACTGATAATACTTTATAGTACAGTCCATACTCTTTGATAAATATTTTAGAAGTAAATTAATTTAAATAAATATAGAAAGATGTAAAGCATTTTGGAATAAGATGCAGAATAAAATTCATTTCCCACTTTTAGCACAACATCCTTATTAAATGCTTACTGATATTGGAAATAATTTAAGTAATAACTAAGGTGCTAATAATTGAGTTAATATTTGCATTGAAATAGATTAACAATATTTAAAAAGTTCATTTCCAGAGTGCAAATAACTTTCTACTTAATAATATAAGAAATTAAGCTACACTTTTACTTTTTACACATTTAGTATTTAGATTAAATATAGTAATTTATTAAGTTAAATCAGTACTAACTATAACGCAATTTCGTTTATTTCAAACAACAAAAGAAAATGCTTCTGGAAAACACATAAGTTCGATTGAGAAGGTAAATCTGATATGTATCTATTTTTATTACAGAAAGTACAAATACTGTAATTAAAAACATACTGGTTATAATTATTTATTAGAGCAATCAAGAACATGCAAATTCATTTTATGAAACTTATCAGATTGAATATATATTTTAATTTAATACAATAACTTGTAACTGTAGTTATTGTAATGTTTACGTACATTCCAGATTTATTTTCTTTATTATCACTATTAAAATTTTAAAAATAGTATTATAAAATCATATGTATAAATTAAGAAATAAAACCTTATAAAATCCAACAAAATTCGCTAACAAATCTTTATCATTGAAACAATTATAAGCTATATTGTTTCCTCAAATTGTGCATCCAGTTTTCAATAAATGGGTGTTTTATAATATTACTGTGGAATGCATAAATTTATTTAAAAAATTTTCTGTATTGTTATAATTTAGTATCTAAAATGCAATAATGTTTTGATGTAATGTAATAAATGCACTATTGTCAAGTTTTAAAATTTACAATATGTTACTGTGCAAAGTCTTTAATTACACAATATTTTTAAAGTAATTGATTATTTTATACTATAAGAATCCTTACTTATTTTCAAAAAGAGAAGCCATGTAAATATAAAATAACTTTTAGTCATGTGAATTTTTTTATAATTTCCAGTGTGGATTTGAATACGCATTTTAATGTTATAAATGAAAACGCTATTTTTTTAGCCATTTAATATCTGTAACAAAACTTGGAATTTACTTAAAGTTTTATTTTAAAAAAATCTTCCACAACTTTAAAAAAATCATAATTATAGTTAATATATCAATTTACGATTTTATCTGAGATTTATGTTTTTTTTTTTTTTGTGCTTTTGAAATGATGCAGTGTTTACTTCTGAATGTCTGAATGTTCATCGCGATAAATTTAAACCATAGAAATTATAACTTTTCTCCAGCCATGACTTTGTTGATCTCACACAATAAAATCTTAAAATTCTTTCCCAACATTCAAGTCTAAATAATGATCTCTATCATACCTGTGACTGACTTTACAAAGTTATGAAAATTAGTTTGAAAGCCATAACTAAAATGGAAAGTAAATTTACTTCTGCTGATTTTAATATTTATCAATTGAGTTTTAAAAATTTGATTGTAATAAAATTTTAATATGACATATACAAAAATATATAAAATCATGAATTTTATTTAATAAAATACTTTTCATATTTGTGCATTTATATAATGTATATATATTTGAAGAAAAATCTTGTATTTAATACATAAAAAGGGTCACTTTTCTTGTGTAAAATCTATTTTCCCCCTCTACCTTTGTAATGTTTGTTCTACTACTTAGAAATAGCTTAAAAAAGATGTTTTCTTGTGAAAAAAACTTTCTTCGTGCAGCTTTCCCTTTTCAGTCTAAGTCATTAAAAAAAGTTAGTCACGAAACTTGTAATCGTTTCACTAACACAGTGTTACACTTTCACAGAATTGTATTCAATATTATAGATTGTAGATCCTAAGCTTTTGATGTCATAGCATGTAAAGCTACTTAGTGTCTTAATAAAATCATATCAACTGTGAAAAAATTTCTTAATCATTGTTATTTATGGCGTTAGCAAGTGACTTCACTTAATATTTTTCTGTGCTTAAATAAAAACGAATACGACTATATACTGACACTGCTTTTCATAAGTCATATTGTTCATTAAATCCCTAACTTTATGGCTTATTGAAGAAATAAGATTAAAAAGGTAAAATGTATCCTTTTATGCATCTCTAGCGTTACTAAAATTTGTTGCATAAAAATTATACTTTCTCTCTTTTTTTTTTATTTAACAGGCTAATAAATAACAGAGCTTTTGCATTTTTACCGTAGCCAGAGACCATAAATTATCGTAATTATTTAAGCATTATTGTAAGTAGTGATGAACTGATTGTATTAATACTCTCATGGCATACTTTATAGGTGTTAATAATGTGACAAAATATTCATTAATTCAGTCAATGGATTATCTGTTGCAACACTAATGAATTTCAGAAAGTAATCCGATGTTTGCAATGTATATATACTGACTTAAGTTTGCCTAAATTTATGGAAGTTATTTATTGTATATAAAGAGAATATGAGTTTGTTTCAATAAAGATTTCTTATTGATTATGTGTCATACTTATGTCTATTTTCTTTTGTGCAATTTTAAACAAGCAATTAATGAAGTTAAATATTTTGCCGAATTGTAATTTTTGATACTGTGTCATAGATACTATTAAAATAACATTTGTTTTGATATTTAAATAATCATTTTTTATTATTGTTAGTCATATGAACGTATAATTCTATCACATATTGAGTTCGGTGTATAATCGTGTATTCCTTGGCAAAACATTTGACGATAAATCTTGGCGATAAAATTTCATTTCTGGTTACCCTATCTTTGTTTAACTTTTGTGTAGCGGCCATCTTGTTAATCATATCTTGGCGTCAAAAAATAGCCAAATAAAATAAAAGTGTGCCCAATTATAAGCTTTTACTCACATATTTCATTATCTAGCATATCCTCCAATTAGTCATTTCTTCATTGATCAATCAGTTATACGTATTTCTAGTTGTATTTTTCAAAAATAGAAATAAATATTTTATAAAATATGATTAGAATTACTAAGTTTTTAGATAATATTCAAAAAGTTATAGATTCTAATTAGATTAATATTTTTTATTTCAATCTCTCCTACTATTATTAGTTCGTTGCAATTAATCTTGCAAGAAAAAGGAAGATTTCCATTTTATAATGAATAGCAAAAAACTTCTGAAATTTAGATTTGATTTCAATTGCTTAAAGAAATATTGATTTTCTTTTTTTATTCAAAAAGACTTATATTTAAATAAATAAAGCGTTTAATTTAATTTAAAATCATAGTAATCTCACATTTGAATCATAGTAATCTCACATTTGTCAAAAATTAATTTTCTCAAGACTTTAGATGAGATGAAACATCTAAACTACATAATAAGTTTTAATTCCCTTTTATTTTTTCGACTGCTATTCGCAAATCCATTTCCTTCACATAAATATTCGAAATCTATCGAACACAGATCTCTTTGGAGTAATAAGCTTCTTACTTTAATTAGTGTCCACTTAACCTTTGAAGATCAACTGATTTTTTCTCATTAACGGAAAGATTTTTTCTTAGTCTTCAAGGTTAAAGATACATTTCAAGTGTCCAGGAAATAAAAATCTTTGGAGTATCCCATAATTCTTTTGTCAAGTACATTTTAACTCAGCTACTTCCATTTAAGTTCTGTTAAGTTTAAATCAATAAGTTTTATTTTTAAAATTTAGCAATCTAGATTCGAAAATTTTCCCCCAAATCTACTAAATCTGTTTCAGTATTTTTTATTTGTTCTTGCTGGAGAAATCTGTGTAAATATTTTGTATACATTGTGTTAAATGATTAAATTTATTTTCAGATTTAATTTGTGGACACTATCAAAAATTTCCCTTTTTGTGAATATCTTTAGTGTATTTTTGGTAAATAAATATATTTTTTGTTTAGTAAATCCCATATTTAAATAAATGTTCGATTCACTGATTAAATTAAGAATTTTAAATTATTTATCATTTTTTAAATTTTTTCGTGATTTTATTATACTATTAGCACAAAACTGCATTTAAAATGTTCCCATTAATTATTTCTAATTTCTGAATACTGCATTTTTGCTTCAAATTAATTAAAAGTATACCTCATCGGTTGTAAAGAAATGTATATTTTTGTATGATGTAAATTATACATATTTATTTTATATGTGACAGGTGCATTTCTGTTTTTAAAAATATAATTTCTCTAAGTATTTGTAAACATTTTAATTTTTTGGTTATAATATTTTCAAGTTTCATAAAAGATTTTATACCTGATACTAAAATTGCATAGCTCATCTTTAAAAATTTCAAAAATATTTTTTAAATATATTTTTATGGTTATTAATAATGTAACGTTATACATTTTTATGCATTTAATTTTTTGTATTATAATTTAGTTTCTCTGAAAAATTCAAAATGTCTTTTATATAAAGAGGAAAATTATCTTCAAATAATTTATCTCGCTATATAATAAACTCTGGGAAAGAATAAACGTCGAAAATTTGCAATATATTTCAGATAACAAATTTTTCAATATTTTGTAATGAGTTGACACACAAATATCTTTAACATTGGGTAATCAGTGGTAGACATTAAATCTATGAAAGAAATTTAAAACATTCTCCAGTATTCATACCACAAAATATTGAGAAATATTAAATTTCATTTTATAGAATATCGATTGTTGTCGAAGTTTATTTCTGTCCACATTAAAAGAGAATGAAATTCTATCAAAGATAAAAGACAAAAATTAAATTTGACAGCATAATTATATCGTGGGTAATTTAAATTTTTGTTTGTTCCACGTAAAATATTCTAGACTCCTTTTTAAACAAAAATAACTCATTAAATAAAGTCACATATATGTAAACTCAATCGGGAAATAAATTCTGGGCCATAATGTTTTGAACTGGAATTGAATTCTCTCCAATATTAATTTATTTATTACTTCTACATTTTTTTATTTCACTCCCAAAAGTCTTATTTAACAGTTTGTCAATTTTGAACCAAAATATTTCATAGGTAATATACAGATTTATATAATTATATATGGTTTTCTTTATAGCTCATTTGTAAAGGGAACTCGAGCTTTTTCTTTTAACAACATCAGTTGAAAAATAGATCTTTCTCGAGCGAAGTTGAATTAAAATCTTATGTAAATATCATTTCCTTGGTAAGTTATGTGCGCAAGTTTTGGTCCTTACTCAAAAAAATAGGATTTACTAATTTTTTTGAACAAAAATGCTAACACGTATTCATGGCCCAAATGCAAAGTAGAAATTGTAGAAGATTACAGAACTTTTGCATGCACGTTTGTCGGGATGATTACTTAAAAGTTTAGTTGGTTTTCTCCTTTGCAACATGTGAATACAGCCTACTATCTATAAGAGTTTTGTCGAAATACAGTTTTACGCGGATGATAGTAAAATGCCTTTCAACAGCTTTATGCTGTTAGGCTAACCCTTATGCGGTGTCAAAAATCTTCGTAGATGATTTAGTTCAGCGATTTCTGGCGAAAAGATGAATGTTACAAGCTCTCCACGATGAAGGTGGAACAACACCTATTGTATTATGTTGTACGCATGTATGGAATCATAGATCTTTCCTGATCATTATTTCTGATTTTGCATTATGATTTATTTATTTCACTGAATGAGTTTTGTTTTATCTTTTCAATCCATGCATTTTGAACACGATGAGAGGGAAATCTAACAAAATGATACAAAAGCCAGCATTAAGGATATTGTAGACAAACTCATCAGACATTAAATCAAGACTTTAAATAAAAAACGTAAGATAATAGCTTCTTGTATTGTTGCACACTGCTTTAAACAATTTTATATCTTTATATAAAAGCACACTTACTATTACAGTGGTTCACATTAATGCAAATGATAAGTCTCAGAGCTTAAGTAGATAAAAAGAATAATTCTAATGTTAATGAACTCCATTCCAGATTTATATTATATTATCATTTAGTTGTGTAAGACCAAATGTGCCCATGAGCATAATAATATAGGTTCAGCATTGTGTAAAATATGTGCTAAATAAAATGTATAGCGTATATTCTCTTGTTTTTCACTTAACAAATTTGTATTCGCTAGTAGAAGCATAATAGAAACACAACCCAAGCCTGAAAATCTAATAAATTTCCATTTTGTTCTGTTATAGTCTCCATTCGGAAGTACCATATTTTCAGATTTATTTATTGAAAGCTAAAAGTACAAATTTTTTTAATAATCAATTTAATCAAATTTAATGTTAAATTCTTGCATAAACAGAGGATCTATTTACCTTCGGATTCATTGATCCCATATGGCTATATTCTAATTTTCTTATATTTTTCCACGAGTGCTAGTTTTAACGTAGTAGAATAGACATGAAAAAAGGATACCTATTGTAAAAGAAGTTTAGCAATACCACATAATAAAAGAAGTTAAGAATTATTCAGGTCTATAATATTTGCAATATTTATAAATGAAAAATATTTATCTTGAAGAATTTTTATATTGCTTAATCTTTTAAATATTGTCATCTCCTAATTGAGACTTATCCTAAGACTTTTTAAGAACATTAGGCATTCCAGAATATCACACATTTTCTAAAACGAAATTTTACATGCGATTACTAAATTTTATATCAACCGAATTGTTATAGAATTTCATTATTATAGAAGTGAATGGAAATGATCAATATGATTTCTTGCATAAAATCTATATTTTTTTGTATGCCTTCAACATTAAATGAATTCCAAATTTAGAGTTTTTGAAAGAAATATGTATCAAAATTATTATAGGCACTTTCAACATTGTATATAGAAAAAATGCTATTACACTATTTACACTCACATCATTAGATAAAGGATTATTAATCTTGAATAAATTTGTGCAGTTTAATTAATTTGTATATTCTATTAAATCTTAATGGAAAGCGCAGTAGTTTTCTTAGTTAATGACAAACAAACCTCCAATTTTTTTAATGTTAATATCAAAGTACAAGGAAAATATTTTACATAATGGCAATTTTACTATAATTTTTGATGATATTTTCGAATGCTAGATTTTTAAATTCAAATAAAATTTAATTTTGTGAGTAAACATAAATACGAAATTAAAAATATTTTAAAAATTAATATTAACAATAAGATTTTTAGATATTTAAAAAAATATGATTAACAGGAGAATGGAATCAAGAAGATCCATGGAATACCAAATATTTCAAGAAGATTGTAGAATGCTAATCAGAGTTGATTGGTTAAAAACAATGACACGTAAGAACACCAGTACAGTTCAGAACAATTTTTCAATATTTGGAAGTGGTTATTTTTACTGTCACTTCTCACAATTCCAATTTACATAATATAACCCCGAATAATAATTAAATAATTAAAAGTTTTATATATTTGTAAAAGTAAAAACCTAGTGCGAGAAACGAAATTATAAAAATTTAAAGTTTCGAAAAGTTATAATAAAAAGAACTTTTGGTCAGAATACTGTCAAATTTTAACGGTATAGTACTGAAGAGTGAAAGCGTTTTGCATATGGAAAATTATTTCCAAATTTTTGCAAGAGATGGCGCTGGAAGCTCTGCAGTGTGTAAATGAAAATACCTACTCATTGCATGACTCATTTTCGAAGAGACTTATGTATTTGATCTTGTTACCATACCTTTCATGGTAAACATGATGTGTATCTTTGGCACAACATGGTATTCTAGGTCCTCAAATTATTCTTCGGATCATTTTGATGTACCACTGAAGTCCTCCGCAAGTTACAAATCCAATGAAGCAGAACTAAAATAGCATTTTGGATACGCTACAATTATCCATAATTTACTTATCATTTGATTTTAATCCAGAATAATAAGCTATTTGAAACGTTTTTTGTTCAAAGCTTTGATTACAAACTTAGTAGAATTGAAATGGCTTTTTTGATATCAACTTGCTACAAAACAGTGGACAACATATTGAATGTGCATAGAGCCACTCACGAAATTTGAAAATCAATGTTTGATATTTTTATGTAATTTTTGGCCTTGGAACAAATAAGATTCTATTTTTCTCATCCGATATCACATGACCCTGACGTGGTGGATAGTCTTACGTTATTAAAAGTATCAAACCTGTACAGTCATCCACATTGAAAAATTCAGTTGATATAACAAGTAACTGTAACGATTCATTTGTAATTAAACTACTTTATATTATGCTCTTATAAGCCATCTATATCAAAAAATTCAAATTAGTTTTCTTATCCCAAATGCTATTTTTTTCTAATATTACACTCAAATTTGAAAATGTTCTCCTCAACAATTCTTCTTTATGGTATTTATATGCTTAAACTGTAATTATAATATATTGCTAAAGTGCTATATAAAAGGAAAAGAAATTCGAGATTTGAAGCAAAGTAGAATTTTTTTCTCACGCTGTTTAACTATGCTTCGTAGAAAACGTCGAATAACTGTTATCGAATTTCTAAGCTCAACCAAGAAAGAGTTATATCCTATAGGGATTATATAAGGATTGATTATCCTTGAAAGAAATCGGTGATCCTATTGGATGAAACCAAGATGTTGTGATTCTGATCTATAATACACTACTGGCCATTAAAATTGCTACACCAGGAAAGCGGCACACCACACACGTGAAATTTGCATGACAGGTAGAGCTTGCTGTGATATGCAAATGATTAGATTTTCAGCGCATTCATACAAAGCAGGCGACAGTAGCGACATCTACAATGTGTATAAAACCAGAGATTTGACAGCAGTTTTCTCATACTCAATTTCCGCTTCAATGTTGTTTTCGGCAAAGAAAGTTGTTGTAATGACCTCGTGTAAGAAGAAGAAATGCCTATCAGCACGTGTCTGACTTTGATCGAGGAAGGATTATAGTCTACCGGGATTGCGGTTTATCGTACCGCAATAATACTGCTCGCGTCGGTCGAGACCCCATGACTGTTAGCAGAATATGGAATCGATGGGTTCAGGACAATCATACGGAACGTCATGCAGGATCTCAGCGACCCACCATCACTAACAGCAGAGAAGACAGACATCTTATCCGCAAGGTCACAAGGGATCGTACAGCCACGTTACGAACCCTGAGTCGAGAAATGGAGTCATTTGCAAGGCAACAAGTTTCTGCTCGAACTAGTTCGCCAACGTTTGCAGCAGCATGGATTGTCTGCACAGCGACCATGGCTTTTCGGCTACCATTGACGCTGCGTCACAGATAGGAGCGCCTTCAATGGTGTGATCAGC
The DNA here is from genome assembly GCA_037975125.1 of Latrodectus hesperus. Taxonomy (NCBI): domain Eukaryota; kingdom Metazoa; phylum Arthropoda; class Arachnida; order Araneae; family Theridiidae; genus Latrodectus; species Latrodectus hesperus. Next base: position 31,453,904 of record CM075856.1, on the reverse strand, counting down.
GACAAACCTGGACGCAGAAATGGCATCACGTCATCTTTACAGATGAATCTCGGTTCTGTATACAGGACCATGATGGCCGCATCCGTGTTTGGAGGCATCGTGGAGAACGCGCATTGCCAGCTTGCATTGAACATCGCCATACTGGCCCATCTGCTGGAGTGATGGTATGGGGTGCCATTGGATACACGTCTCGATCACCTCTTGTTCGCATTACCGGCACTTTGAACAGCAACCGTTACATTTCCGATGCGTTAAGGCCCGTGGCTCTGCCCTATTTTCGAGGCCTCCCTAATGCTTTGTTTCAACAGGATAATGCACGACCGCATGTTGCCCGTACTGTTCTGAACTTCCTTGATACAGAACAGGTTCGACTGTTAACCTGGCCAGCACGTTCTCTTGATCTGTCACCAATTGAGAACGTGTGGTCAATGGTTGCCGAGCGATTGGCACGCCATCACTCACCATCCACTACTTTCGATGAACTGTGGCATGGTGTTGAAGCTGCATGGACTGAGATCCCCGTACATGCCATACAATCTCTGTTTGACTCCATGTCTAGGCGGATAAATGCTGTTATTGCAGCCAGAAGTGGCTGCTCTGGGTACTGATTTCTCAAGATCTATACATCCTAATTTCTTGTAAATCTAATCACTTGTTCTTTCCACTATAATGCATGCGTTCAATAAATATCGTCCTGTTATTTGCATTCCTTCTTGGTGTAGCAATTTTAATGGCCGGTAGTGTAGAACTAATTCATAAATGTTTTGGAGAGAAATGAGCTTAGAAAGTGAGATTATTAATCATTTTGTTCCGAAAGACTAGATTTCAGTCTAAAATGTCAAGCTTTGAAAATTTATTTATTTTTTAAAAGAATACGAAACTAATGTGTATCTACATTCCTTTCAATAATAATTGAAATTCATCGATTTTCTGCTTTTGAGGATGAAGAATAAATATAAGTATTACGGACTTTATAGCATAATGATCCAATTTCATTTTCTTTCAAATCATTTTAACATTTAAAATATGCATTTATAAATTAGATTTCATTCATTGAAAATGTTATTGTCTGAAAATTGAGTAATAGTAATTATACAAAAATTAAAAATAGTGATTTATATTAAATTTCCTTATACTAATATATAAAAAGTTAAAAGTTATCATCAGACATAAATAATATTTGTTTAATATCCTTTTTATAAAGCTCATCTTCTAAAACTGCGACGTATGGACACTCATTTTTATTTCGTGTTCCTCCTAAGAATTATCTTAAATTGTCTGAATTTTTTCTGTTGTTCTCAACTTGTGTTTAGAGCAAGCAATATTTTTATTGGCTATTTTTTAATTAATTCGAAACAAATTTTTCGACAGTGGAATTTTCAGCTATTAGATATTTGAAGTCAGAACTTGATTCTATTCAAGATCTAAAAATTTACCATAGCGTAATGGTACAGATTGGATTCATTATAATTGACTAAAAAGTGCGTGTTGTGTGCTTTTGTTTTCTCTCTGTTCTGTCGGGATGGTTTCTAAAAAGATTTCCAGGTTTATTTTCTTGTAACAAGTGAATAAGATTCAGTATCTATAAGACCCTCTTACGAACGCAAAAGCGAGATGGCTTTCAAATGCAATTTATGCTTTGGTTCCAGACTTTTAGTTCCCGTTCTTTCTTAATGGTAAATCCATGCTTTTCGTAGTTGAAGGTCCTTATTCAATTAAAACTATTATGGATAATTCTGTTTTTTTACATAATGACTATTAGCTTGATTGCTCGGAAGTTTTCAAGTTTCAACTTTTTGCAAAACAAGATTATGATACCCAGATAGTAGAGTTTGAATGTGGCCTAGTATTTAGGAAACATTTCAATGTAATACAAAATGGGAGTGAAGAAAAGAATGTTTTATAGTCTTAAGCTATCAGTTATCAGCTACGCTGTATCAAAATATCTAACATTTATTGATCAAACTATTTATTTGGAGGGAAAAATTTTTTGTTCGAGTTTCCAAGTATGAATGATTCATACACGTCCATTGGCGACGATTCTTGTATGAGTTTGCAGTTTGTTTTTTAGGACAAGTTCATTGCCGATAAACTGTGTTCAGAGGAATAATATTCACTTACTCAAAAAACCATACAGCAATCTTAAATTGTCTTATATTCACTTTATGTTCATTAATTAATTACAAATACATGAGACATTTAACCCATATGTATACTATGCTATTTCAAAACTCAACCTTTTCTTGTTTTAATAGAAATAAGATTCATTTTTCAGTCCATTGTAACCAAGATCCTAGATTGAAAAAAAAACACCTTTTATTTGAATGCCATTTTAAATTGAAGCTCCTTCCTCGTTAACAAAACAAAAGAGTTCGCACGTTTTCGTTTGTTATTGAAAGTAAGTTTTTAGCCACGCACCTAGTTTATCTAGAAAAATGTTCTAATTAAGCTAGTGTGGTTTTTCACTGACTGACAATCAGTTTCTAGCAATTTCAGAATATTGTTTCACCAGATTTGTAAAATTGTGAATAAAGTATAAAATTAAAGGGTTATAAATGCTGCCATCTACATTTATAAATGCTGCCTCGTAAGAATGGTTCACGGAGTGGTAAAGATGAACTGAGTGGTATGGAAATGAATTATCAGTTTCAATTACAAATAGAACAATCAAAAGTTTTACATTTGTAAAATGTTTATTGGTAAGTTTTATACCATTGTAATTATATAAAACCTCTACTTATATGAAGTCTTAAAAAATATAAAAATTAAAAAAGCAAGTAATTGCATGCTTGATATCAATGAATGATTAGAGATTGAAAATAAAAATACATTTTCTTTACAATTACCATTTTACAATTTAAGTTATCAAATAAAAATGTAAACTAATATCAAAAGAAACATTAATTGAAAAATATTTTCAAGTCAATAAAAGTATAATATCATGTTTGCAGAAGAACAGCGTTCTTCGTAATAATTTTAAGACAAATATATCTAAAATCCTGGTCATTAAAATTCGAATCATAAGATTAAGTTATAAAAAGTACTTTGAAACCAAAAACAAGAACAAATAAAAATAATTAAGTTTATAGTTAAAAGTAAATGTTATTAGTTCAAGTTTTTATATTTCTTAAGATATTTCACATTTCATTTCAAATATATAAAAATCGTACATCTTTAATAAAGCTATAAGAATGTTGCAAAATCAACTACTCTTTACAATTTATTTTCATTCTAAAATTTTAAAAATTCCATTTCCAAATTATGATACTCACATTTTACATTCATTTAAATTATATATGTGTATTTATCATAGTTATCACTTTTATCACATTTCCGAAATCCCTGATTCTGATTTTTTTTTCATTTGAAAGTAAGCAAAGCATATGTACAAGATACATTATTAAGAAATAAAATTAGGTCATGTAATGCATAATAAAGAGTGAGAACTGAACTGCGATAATTAAAAGCTGAAGATAGCATTCGTCTGATTAAAATAAATGAATGATAATTAATATAAAAGAGGAATTAAAAATTTATGAACTGAGATTTCCACATTCTCCTTTTAATAATTGCACACACAAGTTAGGATATTAAAAATATATTTCTTTTCTTGCTTATTCCAGTCTTTATAACTTCAATGGGTTCATGGCGATTTTATAGTTACTGTCATTAGTCATTAAAACGAAATTTTCAAATATGCTCCGGTTAATTATTTTTAACGTTATTCCATGGTAACTTGCGAAATCTAGACAAATTAAAAATTAATCGGGACAAGAAATCTAAAAATCGGTTTGTAGGGGCATAAACCAGTGCCATGGAATTTCCAATTTCCTATCATAAAAAGAGACTAATACCTCTCTGAAAGATATTTTAATCTCTGTATTAATGAGTTAAACTGGATTCAGAGTAACATTAATTTTGGGCATAACAAGACTTTCGGAATTAAAAATGGATCGTTTTGGAAATGAAAAATTAATATTATTTTAAAAGATATATTGATGTCAAGAATTTTTAAAAATTGATTGTTAAAGTTATGCACGTATTTGAAAACTGGTATGATTATTTATTTGCTCCAGTTTCAATTTTAAAAAAAGCTTTTTTAATAAAAATATAAAATGGTTTTTATTAGTCAAATAACAAATAATTAATAACAATTTAGATCCTCCTTGCCGATTTAAACTAAACATAAAATTGATGTTTTGTCTTTTCCACTGTGCTGTTTCTTCGGTTCTATTTTCAACGTGTTCAATTTGGGAAGCAATATCGCTTAAAATTTCAAAATTTGAAAACTGATTGCTTATAACAATAGTTATTTTTATGATTTTGAAAACTTTTACAAACGAAAAAATTTATAATTAAAAATAATTCTTTATTATTGATAAAGACCGAGAATGAATTTTTTCCCCATAGCTGACGAAACTCACAGTTTCGATGGTGAACTTCGCCTTGTTTGCTGCCACTCGAAGAATGCGATTTGAAGGCAGCCAGCAAATTCGTCATCAAATCGTATTGTACGGCGCCAGTGTCATTACGATTTGACGTAGATGAAATGTTATCTGGCATCAAGCATATTTTAAACCAATGAGAATTGTAATTAAGTGGCGTATTCATGATCTCAAATGGAACGAAAGAAATAACCCTTTTATGGCTAATTAATAATGAGTTACATTTAATTCAATTGAATAATTTTAACTTTTTCAATCAATTATAATTTAAAATTTTCTAATGATTCAGTAGTTTCTAATTCGCTAAATTGAAGATTTAATTTACAATAATCTAATGTCGTGTCATGGCTGATTAGAAAAAATAAAAATTCTGTCCAAAAAAAGGATAATATTGTCATATTTTATTCCTCACTTCTTATTCAATCCAAATCTAGCAAAATGCTTACTAATATTCACCTATTTATACAATGAGTTGTAAAATTTTTAATGTAAACAAGAATAATTCAAAACAGTAGATTTGAAAAGAGAATGTAACCACACAAAGAGTGCCGTTTTGTTTGGATCTGATTGATGACCCTATTATTATTCAATTGGATCATTAGTATCTTTCATACAGATAAGTCACCAGAATAGCTTGTGTATTTTCAACAGCTTATTTTTTTCTGTTTTTCCATATCTTCTATTTTTTCCAATAAAGTTCTAAAAAGTCATATCTTCCATATCTTCTTCTCTTTTCTCACTTTTTATAGGTATTATATTTGAATCAGATAACCGTTTCTTTAGTAATCTTTTTCTCTTTGTCCTTTTCCTGACTTGTTGATCATTCTGGAACTATTGTGAGGACCATTTCTTTATCGTTAAGACCAAAGTAACATGTCCACGATCCATCAAGATCCAAGGTAAAAGTCCTTTTTTTCCAACAATTTTATTTTGGAACATGTTATAATCATAATCAGTAAAACATAAGTTACAATTTTTATATTCTATACATTTATAATAACAAAAATAAGCGGTAAGTGTCCAATGTTCCCACTCATACTTTTTTTAATTTTTAGAACGAGATTAAGGTGAATTAAAATTTTACTTTTATATTACATAGGAATAAAATTTCTTTATAATTTAATTTCTCAGAAAAAAATGTTAATAGAAACAAAAAAATGTGATTGTAAAAATTTTGAGTATAAAATTTTCCCCGAAAACAACGTTTTGATGATCATGTCTTGATATGCTTGTATTAAACTAAATTAGACAATTTCGAACAATTCAATATTTATTCTCAACGAAGACTCTTAACTTTAACTGATATTTTAAACGCAAGATACACAAGAAATTTCTTAAACTCTTACTTATATTTTAAACATCAGAGACATCAATTCAATGATTTTGTATATTGAATAAAGCGATGATCTTCATTTAACAGTTGTGATAATTCACATTATCAACAGTTTTATAAATGGAGAAAAGATGATATTAGGAAAACATTTTTATTAATAATAACTCAATAGGAAATATATAAAAAACTTCTAACTTTTGAAAAAAAATGAAAAAGTATTTAATATTTATCAGCATAAAAATTGTTGTTTTCTAATCTCCTATCCGGTTTGACAGAGTCTGATCGGATCAATGAAACATTTGACTTTATTGAAGTCCGATACAAAGAGTGAGCGATTATCGCTATCTTTCCAGTCCAGACCAAAATGTGTTGAGATGTCTGCTCTTGCTGTCATTTAGAGCAAAGAGGACCCCCAGAATATTTGAGACTTTCAAATTCCCACTGGAAAGTCGGGACAGATTTGTATTGGTCTGATTGTCACAAGGGAAAAAAGTCCTGTTCTTTTATCTTAATTCCAATTTCGAGGTGGCGGTTTTAACCATTTTTCTTTATTAACACCATTTTAAATTAGGCATTATAAAAATAATAAATAATAAATGGAATTAAAGTTGCATCTTGTTCTTTGAAATAATAGCTCTGAAAGTTTTTTTCTTCCACATTGAATAACAATAATCTTTGTTTTCTCATTGTTTTTCTTATTTTTTCTTATTCTTGCAATCTTTTTGAAATTTAATATTCTACTGATTTTCAATAAACTGCCATATATTCAAGAAAAGATGTCTTGAAAAAAAGCCCCCAGTGTCCAAAAAAGTGAAAATCCTTTTTATTAAAAAAAAAACGAAAACTTTTTCCATTCTTTAAGTATCAAGAAGGGCTTAGAAACTTTTCGCTTCATTTGTGATAACTGATTATCACACTGATCCCAGAACCGGAATTCAGAACAGAAACAAGAAATAAATCTGAAGAACTACTTAATTTTAAAGTACTATTGAGGGACTTGCTCTTACGATAGCCACTGCGCGACTATAGTTTGCTGTTTATATTCTATAAAGATTACTCCTTCATTTTGATTATCAATGCGAATGAAAGATAACATTTTGAATTATAAAATTAATTAGACCCACACATGCCTTTATTACTTCTCTAAAGCAAAATATATCCTTATATAAACCAGTTTCCGGTACTATGGAACAATGTCATACTTTGTGGTCTTACTTTCTTGAATTTAAAGCTATATTGAAAGATTTAACTCTATAACGTGTATTTTTGTTTATGTAGAAAATTAACACATTAGATGATATATTTTTATCATAGAATCTATCTTTTAAAAATAACCTATCTTCAAATAATATCTTTTTTGAACAACTGAACAACAAATCTAATTAAACATTAAATAACCTTCCAGTAATTAAAAAAGTATGACAAATAAACAAAAGCAAATACATTGAAATAAATCTTCAGTTACACCACAAAAGTAAATGTAACATTAGTTTCTCTAAATATTGAGATGATATCTGTAAGGCACTTATACTGCTGGCAACGCGAAACACAATATTAAGAAAGATCAAATATACCAAAGCAAAATTTATTTGGCAGATACCAAGTTATATACAGATGAACTGATTGAGAAATTACAGCCTGATGTATATAAAGAGTGGTTGATGATAAATTCAGTAGTTAATGTAGTCACCATTATATTGTTAGCTGTAACAGTTACCATACGCCTCGGCATAGAATCAAAGAATCTTTGGATATATCCTTGGGATATAGCAGTCCATTTGGCGTCTACATATTACTAATTTCATCTGGTGTAACAGTGAGTGGTGTATCATGGGCTAGTTTTTGTGTAAACATAGACCACACGTTTTCAGTTGGCGATAAAGTGGAATAAGAAGCAGGCCAACTAAGCAATTTAATCTAATGAGTAAAAATTAAATAAATAAAAAGTTTAATGAAGTTTTTGAGCATATGCTTTACAAATCTTATTTTTTATTATTTCAGCAATATTAATTAAAAGAAATTTTTTAATGTTGGCGTAAGCAAGGCAATAGCCTTAAGAATCAAAAGAGATTGTTTTACAAATATCTTTATCATTAATTTGAAATTCTATTAAATAATGAAATATTTAAAAATTTAAGATTTAAACTAACCATAAAAAGGATGTTTTGTCATGTCTTTTTCATTCTGCTTTTTCTGCTGTTCTATTATCCATGTATTAATGACTTGGCTCAATGGAAAATGGGTTCGCAAACTAGTGCTTTTGCTCCTTATAAATAAGAAATCGTTTTATTAAAAAATGTCCACAATATTCTCAGACACTCGATGGTGAATTTCACCTTATTTGTGATTTGAAGTCAGTCAGCAAATTCGTCGACAAGTCGGGTTTACAACACCGTCTCAATACGTTGTGACGTGGATGAAACGTTATCTGACGTCATAGATATTTTAAGCCAATAAAAATCGTTATAAAGTGGGCTATTCAGGATCTCAATTGTAATGAAAGAAACGACCATTTTACGGAGAGAGGAAAAAAAACTTTTGCTAAACGCGTGCCATTTGGTTAATAAAAATTCAAGCATCAAATATTTTAATGCAGACCAATTGTTAGAATATATTTTTGTAAACAATTGTATTTAATATTTCCCCGTCTGTCGTACTAAGTCTTTCACATAAAACAAAAACAAAAAATATTTTGAACAACCTACTTAACATTAATTCCACAACAATGCATTCATTATGCTTAAAAAATTTCAATTTTAGTTGTATAGAATGTATATTTGAATCAAGAGAAATGAATTTTAACAATAACAAGCAGTTTTAGTGTAAGGTTCTATTGGAGGGAGTCTTTCTTTATCTTTCATCAGTAGCTAGAAAATATCCAAAAATACACTACTGGCCATTAAAATTGCTACACCAGGAAAGCGGCACACCACACACGTGAAAATTGCATGACAGGTAGAACTTGCTGTGATATGCAAATGATTAAATTTTCAGCGCATTCATACAAAGCAGGTGACAGTAGCGACATCTACAATGTGTATAAAACCAGAAATTTGACAGCAGTTTTCTCATACTCAATTTCCGTTTCAAAGTTGTTTTTGGCAAAGAAAGTTGTTGTAATGCCTCGTGTAAGAAGAAGAAATGCCTATCAGCAAGTGTCTGACTTTGATCGAGGAAGGATTATAGCCTACCGGGATTGCGGTTTATCGTACCGCAATATTGCTGCTCGCGTCGGTCGAGACCCCATGACCGTTAGCAGAATATGGAATCGATGGGTTCAGGACAATCATACAGAACGTCATGCAGATCCCCATCAGCGACCCCCCATCAATAACAGCAGAGAAGACAGACATCTTATACGCATGGTCACAAGGGATCGTACAGCCACGTCACGAACCCTGAGTCGAGAAATGGAATAATTTGCAAAGCAACAAGTTTCTGTTCGAACAGTTCGCCAACGTTTGCAGCAGCATGGATTGTTTTCATGACGACCATGGCTTCGGCTACCATTGACGCTGCGTCACAGACAGGAGCTCCTTCAATGGTGTGATCAGCGACGAACCTGGACTCGGGAATGGCATCACGTCATCTTTACAGATGAATCTCGGTTCTGTATACAGGACCATGATGGCCATTCTGTATACAGGACCATGATGACCGCATCCGTTTTTGGAGGCATCGTGGAGAACGCGCATTGCCAGCTTTCATTGAACATCGCCATACTGGCCCATCTGCTGGAGTGATGGTATGGGGTGCCATTGGATACACGTCTCGATCATTTCTTATTCGCATTACCGGCACTTTGAACAGCAACCGTTACATTTCCGATGTGTTAAGGCCCGTGGCTCTGCCCTATCTTCGAGTCCTCCCTAATGCTTTGTTTCAACAGGATAATGCACGACCGCATGTTGCCCGTACTGTTCTGAACTTCCTTGATACAGAACAGGTTCGACTGTTACCCTGGCCAGCACATTCTCCTGATCTGTCACCAACTGAGAACGTGTGGTCAATGATTGCCGAGCGATTGGCACGCCACCACTCACCATCCACTACTGTCGATGAACTGTGGCATAGTGTTGAAGCTGCATGGACTGAAATCCCCGTACATGCCGTACAATCTCTGTTTGACTCCATGCCTAGGCGGATAAATGCTGTTATTGCAGCCAGAGGTGGCTGCTCTGGGTTCTGATTTCTAAAGATCTATATATCCTAATTTCCTGTAAATCGAATCACTTGTTCTTTTCACTATGATGTATGTGTCTAATAAATATCGCTCTGTTATTTGCATTCCTTCTTGGTGTAGCAATTTTAATGGCCAGTAGTGTGTATTAAATGAAATAATCTTTGTTCATATTATGCAAATAGAAATAAAGCAAAATAATTTTTTTTATAAAAGTAAATGTTCAAATTAATTAATTGTTTTTTTTTAATCTTTGAAAGTTTATGATAAATAAAAATATTAATATAACCAAAAATTTTACGAAACATTTACCATATTTTAAAAAATAAGACATTTTACTCCAAAACAAATCAAACAAAATTTGTATTTTATAATGCATAGCTAATCATCTTATGACATGGTAAAAACATTCCTAGAAAACATAGTGCTTGTGAAATTATATTATATGATATCAGACCCAATGCAAAGTGTTATATGATATCTCAGACCGAAAAAAATACATTAATAAAATTATTGAAAACAAATATATCATTGTCATACAAATTAGTTGTTTTTTATGAAAAATATAATTGCATTCATAACGCGAAATGAACAAAATGCAATAAATGATGTTTTTATTTTATGTTCTTTCTTCTTTCCTCGTCATTGCTCAGTGCAATCAAAGGAGAACAATTTCCTGTTGTATGTATCATTACTATTGAACTTCTTACTTTTGAACACTTTCTTTTACATTTAGATATTTTACTTCTTTTCATCTTCTTTAAGGTTTATTTGCTGTTTATTTATGAGGTAATTGCACATTTAACAGTATACAGATAAACAATTTTACTGTTTCTTTTTTAATTGTCAACTTCTTTCAATAGTTGTGTGTATATTCAAGAAAACTGATTTGACGTTTTCATATAAGTTTAGGCCTTTTTTTAAGTATTTCGATGACTTAAATCTTTTTTAGTATTAGTGCTCCCAAAACAAACATTTTTTTTTTCGAATAGATATTTTCCTTAAATCCACTTCGACAACTTTTACTAATGTGTTGAACGTCCACAGAAGCTATATCAACAGAATCTCTGATCTACTTAGCAAAATCTAATTTGGCACTAAATTTAATTTCACTATTCAAGCATGTCCTTTTATTTTTCTTCTGTAGGTAGTCTTATTTTCTTTTAGCAAGTGTTTAAGGTTGAAATATATTCTTTTTAACTTTTTTGTGAGAGAATACAGTATCGATACAGTGGCCAGTTAAAAATTACTTCCAAGTTTAATTGTTCATTGATTTCGCATATATTGAATTTAAAATCCAATGCAATTTTCTTTTTATACAACATGTGTTAATATAATGAAGTAATAATTAATTTAATGAGTGGGGTAATGATTAGTGTTAGGTTGAAGAGAACTATTATGACATTTTGTTAACGCAAATTTTATCCGGTTTACCATAATACGTCACGTGACACTACTCTTTATCAAATTATAATAAGTGAATAAGTTATATACAAAATAATTTATAATTTAAAGTTCTTAATATAAAGATATGTAACTATGCATTATATTTTTTCCAGTCTTTAAAATATTCTAAACAAAAATTATATTATGCAGTGATATAAAAGTGCAATAAAAATAGTAAAATGGGTTTCACAAAATTTTTTTATTGTGTTAAAATAAAACCACATTGTATGAGTGTTTCTACATTTTTTCTTATGGTATTAGAGTAGAACCGTGTTACACTATGCTCCGTATTAACGAAGGGCTCCCTAGTATGCAGATAATGAATGCATGAATCTTATAAAATACACATATATATTATATTATATTATATTATATTATATTATATTATATTATATTATATTATATTATATTATATTATATTATATTATATTATATTATATTATATTATATTATATTATATACTATAAAAAACATTAGTTTGTTCTTCCTTGAATGAAATAGAATGAAAATCGAAATTTTAGAAGTGAGATTCTTAAAAATTCTAATTTTAAAAATCTCATTTATAAAATATAACAATGCTTCTTTAGGACAAATTTTACTTACTTATAAAATAGGTTTAATTGCTAATGAAAATCATAAGAGGGAATTGTATATTGTGAACTTCATTACAAATGATTCAACAGATGAATTTACTTTCCCTACATTAAATGGATGATTTAACTAGAATTAAAGAAAAGAACTACCTGGTGATATAGTTAATTAAAATAGTATCATATTTTACTCACAAATTTGATAATTTTTTGATTTCTTACTATTTTCCTAATTATTAATAACTTACTTAATTAAAGAAGAATATAATATTATTTTCATAATTGTGTTTTATTACATAGTAACCCAATAGATGGCAGCATATGATAAAATTTTTGGATTATAAGTCAATACTTTATTTTCCATAAACTAATAAAATTAAAAGGAATTACAAAAAATGTAAACATGGAATGACTTTCATACATTATTTAATGAATTTAAAAAAATAATATTGTCGGTTGAAATCATACATGATTCATTTAATACAATTTAAAAAAGAATTGTAAGGAAAAAAATTATAGGCATGTGTATTTATTTAATTTCTCTTTATTCTGAGAGAATTGAACTATATATAGCTTTTAATATTACTAATACTGCAGTTAAACCACATGATTAAAAAATGTATTATATATTATGATTTAATTAATTGTATACATAAATGAAAAATAAATACTTCCGTTCACTTAACAATGTTGATTTAAAATTAAAATTTCTGAATGAATAATTTTAATAGTACTTTTTTCAAGAGTTAAAAATATCTAGTTTTGTATCCAAAACATATGACATCCATCATACGTTTTTTGCATTATAAATTAATTGTGCATATACAAATAAACTTATTTAAGTGTATATCCCAACACAATTATGGAACTATTAAAACTATTTTTATCATCTATAATACACATGTGTCAATATCATCCTATTTTATCACATTTGTGGAAGAATAATTTTGATCAAATTTCGTAACACATTATTTATTATTAATAAAAATTCTATAATGGCATGAAATTTATCATACCTTATACTAAAAGTTATATTGTATTTGAATACACATAAAAATATTCAAAAACCACTGTGACATAATAATCAAATTCACACAAGGTTTAATGCTTCACAAATTAAATGACTACATTCCAGATGCTCTTAAGTTGAATCGCTATCAGAATATGGTAATAAAACTGAGATGAAAAACAAAATATAAAGAAAAGGATTGTTAATCTCAAACATCTAATTTGAGATAAGGAGCGAAATCAAATTTTCGGTGTCAATGACATTTCTAGCGTAGATTAGGTCCCGATGATTGTCCAGTCTCGGTTAGTATAGAGGAGTCAAGATTTAATGAAAAAAAAGTATAAGAAATCAGTATCAAAATCAAAATATACCCAACTTATGACATGAATAACTGTCTTTACGATGCCACTTTTATTAAAGATTTTATGTTATATTATTATTATATATATTAAGCAAAATGCTCTTGCACACAAATTCTATTTGTGCACTTTTGTTGTTTTATGGGAAGACAAACTAAATTAAATAATTGCATTTGTGATAGTAAAATAAGTGTGTATAAAATGACTGAAAAGAAGTTTTCAACTTTTCGATTTCTATGTAAATTTATTTAATTAACTATCACAGTAAATTTGTATTTTGTATGCCAAGTGTCTCGCATTAATATTTGCAAGTACATATGAGAAAAATATATGGATTTTGTATTCACATACTTTTGATTTCTTTTTATGTGTAATAGGAAACAGAGAAAAATAAAGCATAAATGTACACTTGATAATTTTTACGTTTAACTTTTTTATTGGAAATTTAAGGTAAGATTTTAAAAAAGATATATTTTCGTTAAATTATATTATATTTAATATTTCCATTTTAACAATTATTATTAAAAATTAAGATATTTGAATTATTAAATTACTAAACTACTTCATTTAATTTCAAAATCAAAGGCTATTAATAATTTTAAATAAATAAATAATAATAAATTTAAATTATTTCAGTTTTAGGAGGATTATCAAATTTATAGTAAAAATATGGATGTATGGATTTTCAGATATTTAATTTTAATATTTAATTTCCATGTTTACGAAATAAAAAAAAATTATTTTTCTAAAAAATGATAAATATAATAAACTAATAAAGATTCTTCATTTGTTAGCAAGTTGGAAATGTTAGCAAGCTCTAAATATTTCAATACCTTGATTAAGGAAATTATAATATTATTTACTAAAATTTTTAACGAGTTTCATTAAGAAAAAACTTTTTTTCGAAAATTTCTTTTTTATGTAGTATATGAATTGTATCGTTATTATTTCTTTTTCTCATTCAGTTATATTTGATCATCAGTTATGTATATTTTTGAAACTTATTTGAATTAAACCCTTGTCTTTAAAAATAATAGTTTTAACAGTTTCCTTGCATGAAACATTAGTTTTGCAATTGTAACCTACATGGCACTTCACTTATTATTAAAATTCTTCATTTAGAGCAAAAGAAATAAATGTTTTGCATTTCAAATTGCTTAGTGCTGCCATCTACTATTTGTCATTAGATCTATAAAAGGTTTTATATATTTTATAAAAATATACATACGTTTATTTAAAAATTAAAGTAATTTAAATAATGTAGTAAAAGAAACCAGCCTAAATATAAAAATTATAATTATTGACAAGGAGTTAAGGAAAACTTTTTATCCAGAAAATGTTGTGCTGAAAAAATAATTTTCCTATTTCAAAAATGTACAAAAAGACTAATGTTATAATTAAATATGTTTTATTGATACTGTGCTAATAAATCTCTTTTTTTCTATATTTTACCTGCTTTAACATCATAAAATTTTCAGTAAAATTTTTATTTCTGGAAAACTAATTTTCAAGCATTTTATAGAAAAATTTAACTATTTCAGCGTGTACATGTTTTATTATAATTGGCTACTCAATTTTAAGGAAATTAAATAAAATTGTATCCTTGATAAAATATATATTTACAGACACTTTCAGAAAATGTGCACACATATTTTAATTACTTTAAATTGATCTAAAAAATTTTTCTATTTGTTTTACATACCTTTATGATAAGAAATGTGAAAAAAGACTAGTTTAACGATTTCTTAATGTCATGCATAATTCCATCTCAAAATATTAATTTTAATTTTTCATATTCAAGTAAAAATATTTTAAGTTTAGAGAATTTAATAAAATTAAAATTAATAATGACAGCAAAGTTAAGAATTTTATTTTTTAAAGTAAATTTTAAATTATTTATTTTTAGTTAAGATTTTACATAATATTTTAATTCCTCAATAAACATCAATTAATCAATATTTTTCAATTTGGACAATTTTTTTTCGTAAAACTGATATCAATTTTACAAAAAACGGTATTTTACAAAATAATATAGAAAAGAAAGTATGTATAGGTGTGTTGTATACATATAAATTCATTTACAAAACTAAATATTTCAAAAAATTTATTTTTAAACTCTCTCAAAATTGGAAAATTAGGTAAACATTTATAATTAAATTGATTTTCATAAGAATTGTTTTACTTAATTGGAAAACACTGTAATTTTTAAATTCATTACAAAAAATTTAATTGGATACTATTTTTTTCAGGCTCCCAAAATAATATGCCAAATCAAATGGAAATAAACAAATATATAGAAAGCCAAATGAGGAGTAATTGTACGTTTCCTATATAATCATAGTATGTTTTTAAAAATTTAATAATTGTAAAAAATGTTGAAAATTTTTAATTTAACAAAGAATGGAAGATTTCCGTTCCGTTATTCCTAAAAAGGGTTAAATCCGTTTACATTCAAATAAGAATGAATAGACACAAATGAGAAACAATATGTAAAAAAAAATAATAATAAATGTGCAATCTGAAAGTTAGTAAAGAAAACAATAAGCATTCCCGATACGACTCATCATTATCCCGAGTCGTATTTAGTAGACTACGCGTGCAAAATTTTACGAAAATAGATTAGCTTTCTAATGCCACGTTAAAAGTCATCAGAATTTTTGAGAAGTTTTTAAATTTATTTTTAAAAAATAATTTATAAAAGGTTTAACTTTTTTTTCAGTTCTACAATATGTGAAATACTAAATTGAAATGTGCATTTTTAAAGATTATTATTGGTCTTCATGAAAAACCAATTATGAAAAACCTACTTAATTTATGGAAAATGAAATTCTAACTTAAAGAAAGATTTAAAGAAGATGAATGAACGTCATACTATCTATATTTCAGCAAAGTTAATTGAATCAGTGAATGTTGCAAGGTTGTAATTCATAGAGCTTGTGTGCACATAATATTAAATTTGGAGAATGTCTTTGTATAAGAAAAATATTTACTAAAAAGAAAATGACTGGAAATATGATGACATAATTTGACAAACAACCCTCTATTGTCACTACATTAGGTAGTTACAATTAGATTATTATCTTAATAACCTTTCTATATTGGAAATAGATTTGAAGAGTTATTATGTATGCAAATATATTGACCATATATTGAATTATTTCTATTATAAGTTTCCACAGGTTCTTCTGAGATTATTAGCGAAAAACAAATTTAAATTTAAAACCGCCGTAAATAGGAATTCTGAAGATACATATAATGCAATTTTGTTATTAAATTCAAATATACTATAAAATAAATAAGAACGGAGCTCCTGCTAATAAATGAATTAGCATGATTATTTGTACATGATGCTATATATCGATATTATGGAAATTTTAGCCTTCGATATCATTTGGAATTCTTATTGATTTTGTCAAATTATTCAAAAAATATTTTTAATGCATTACCTCCTTATATATATATATATATATATATATATATATATATATATATATATATATATATATATATATATATATATATATATATATATATATATATATATATATATATATATATATATATATATTGATTTTTATGCATATTAAATTAATAATCTTATATATATTCATATATAGGATATTTAGATAATATGAGATAAATTCAGATATTAATAGTAATACTTATATTAATTGTAAATATTAATTTTGTATATAGCCATGAAATTTATAACCAAGGAATTTGTGATTCTAATAATCATAAACAAGTTGCATTTAATCAAGAAAACAATTGTACTGGCTAAAAGAAAATAACTTCAATATTTTATTATTATTATTGTATGCCCTCTTTTGAAAAGGTTCTTGTTGTTGTTAAATAAAAAAGAGTAAATATAGGATATAGAGGAAAATGAGAAGGAAATGAAGAAAATACCAATTCGATCCCCACCTCAATTAGTTCTTTTCAAAATCTCAACAAATAAACATAGTTAAAATTCTGAATTAGCTATTTAATTTGTTTGCTTATTAATTAAAAAACCTTTATTTTATATTTATCCATGTTTGTTTTTCTTTTAAAAGTTTATACTTTGAGAGTTAAGAGTTGTACTTAAAAAGTTATTACTAATATAAATGTTAATTAAAAGTTCTAAATTTAAATTGGAGGTGCGTGCATTTGGTACAGGAACTCCGCCGAAAAAGCAACATTTCTTCCTTGACTAATCTAAATCGGTTGGACTCAAGAAAACATGACATATAGAAAATTTCCCCCTTCATTTGCGCTTCAGTTGCTGTAAGAAATGATCTATTGTGCGTATTGTCTGCTTCTGATAAGTGCTTAAAAAAGGGGTTACACTCCCAAGAAAAGGACTAGAATTGATACCGTTAGTCAGCATATTTCTATGATTGTGAGGAATATTAATGCAGCATTTGGAGTAGCAAAATGCAATATTTCAAGGATTATTAATTAGCGAAAGAATTTTAGGACAATGTCTCCTAGCCACAATAGTACTTGTATATGCAAATGCCTAACCACACCTTGAACAAATGAGTTTCTTGTAAGAAATAATAAAATACATATTCGCAAAACAAGTTCAGATCGTGTAAATATAAATGCAAATGCAAGACCAAATGTAATATTAAAAGTATCACTATAAAAGCCTTTTGAATGAGCCAAATGAAACGTGTAAAACTGAATTCTTATTTAAAATTCACTTTTTTCAAGCATTTCATAAAAACTTCAAAATTGCATCAACTTCTGAAAAATCTAATTCTGGGAAGAGATTTAGTATTAGATTGCCAAAACAGAAGAAGTAATATTAATATTTTAAATGTGAAAATTTCATTGAATACAAGTCCATAAGTCCATTACCTAAACATATATATATATATATATATATATATATATATATATATATATATATATATATATATATAAATCGCAATTTAATATAAATTTTATCAAGAATGGACAAGAAAACTTTCATTATTCCAACACAAAAATAATACCCAAATGCTACTTAAAACCAGGTCGTACTATTCAATGAGTTAGAAAATTCAAGATCAATATTTTATTGGATGACTTTTCCAAAGATATAGTTCTTAATCATCGAGTTACATACTTCTGGAGTGTATTTATGTCCAAAGAATACTGTGCATTTTCTATGAAAATATTTTGGTCTTATAAATTATTTATATTATTTATTTTGATTTTGCAAATGTAGAGGAATCGTTCGCTTGATTTATTCAAGAAAAAAATCCATGTGTATTGTATTGCACTGAACATGTTCTTGATTTGCTTGAGGAATAACCATTTTTATATAATTTTGGTGAGTATATTTACTTGAGGAAGCATTAACTTTTATGATTACTTAGCCTTGAACTGTATAAACTCTTTTTGTTTGTTTTTATTCCCTTTTTTACAGTGTCCATTAACATACTCTGTATTTCAGAACAGTTTTGTAACTTTATACTTCTCAGTGAGAGAATTCGAAAAATTAATGTGTGTAGCATATGCTTCAAATATTTAGGTTTTAATTGTTGATAGTAATAGAAATTTCCTACGTTTCTCTCACTCTGGATTGGAAAAAAAGATCATTTTAAAAGATTGCTATGGGATAGTAATAACAGACCCTAAAAAAACTTTAACTTATCCTGAAAAATCATTCAACTACAATGTTTAATACATCAATTAGAAATAATTTAAAAATTGTATTTTTATAAATTAATTCAGTATTTTTACAGCTTTAAATTTTACACATTTAGTGCATCTTTTGTTTTATTTAGAAAATTTTTTTCATTTACAAATTATGTTAATTAAATAAATATGTTGTTGGATGATACTCTGTAATTTAAATAATGCTTTTGTTATTTTAGATAATGTTTTTATTACTTTAGTTTATGAACTATATTCTGGAAAAAATGGTCTTATTTCGAGTAGGATCCATTAATATATCTGTCAGAAATCTTTTCATCTCATGAATTTAATTCTTTTGTGTTCTCTATATTTTTTTTTACTTAACTGCTATTTATTCATAGTATGTGACGTAATAAAGACAGATATTTAATAGAAAAATATTTTCTTTGAAATAAATAATGCTTATAAATATTTCAAATTTTTCATCATGATATAGATTGCAATGTTTATTTGAATAAAAATATGAAAAATCTGTTATGAAATATTTTAGCTGAAAGTGACTGATATCAATGAAGAAAAAATAAATGAAGTGTATGATTTTAGAAAAATTAAATTTTATGAACTAAACCTATTCTTTTCCTGAAATTATTAATTAAGTGATGGTCGTTGTTAAAATATATATGATTTTATACTTTAGTTGAATCATCACATTTTGAAACAAATAATGAAATTTATATTTTTAAAATAGCTATGCAGTATTTATAATTGTTAAAATTCTGAATCCATTGTGAATAGAAATGTCTTCCCAAATTTTTTAGAAGACTATAAAAGCAATATTAACTTATGAAATTTGTGATTTATTTACGATTGGCTGGAATAAAGGTATAATTAATGATTTATTTTTCTGTATTTCACAAGATATGAAAAATATTTTTGTCAGAAAAATTTTTATTAAAAAAATTAATTATGTGACAGTAACGTGACTAAATATTTAGTTCTACATATCACTTTACTTAAATTCTTTTAGTTTTTAAAAATTGTTCAATACGATAAAATAATTCAAATAAAAAATTACATAGATATATTTTTTTTAATTATTACATTTTTAAAATGTAGCATATATTTAAAATGTCTTAAATGTTTACATTTCAAGTTCAATTTACAAATATTTAGTTTTATCTAAGGTATATTTTGAAGAGAATACTAAATTTAATTTAACTGATTATTTATATAATTATAATACTCTTATCACTTTACTTCTTTTCTTGGTTTCTTCAGCATTTTTCATCTGTCCTTAACTAAAATATTTTATAATTTTCAATCTACTTGATATCCTTATCTACAGTACTTTTTAATTTCATAATTTTTCCCTTTTTCTATATTTCCTTTCATGCTTGTACAAGGGTTTTGGCATATCACATTAAATATTTGAATTTTTTTCATTTTATAATACCTTACATCCTTAGTTATTAGAAAATATGAAAGATATTCTATATCATACACGTATAAATTTAAATATTATGATTCCTGTTAATGCAACATAATAAAACATAGCTAATTAATTAGTACTTTAATAAAATAATAAGAAATATTTCTGTCCATAATTGTGTATTAGTTATTATTTCAATTTATGTATCAGCAAAAAATAACAATCATAAAATCATTTTAAAAGAAATAAATTATTTTTTTTTTTTACTCTCAAAGAAGAAAAAAATATTATTGTTGTCATGATAATATTTTTCTTTTCGGCACACTAAAAGAATACTTTAAATTTTATTTAAAATTTCAATTTGAAATATTCAATATTTTAAGAAGCTTTAGACTTCTTTCACACTAGACAACTTTTATCGTACGATAAAAAAAATCGCCCGAAATTTTGTGAGAAGTTATTAAAAACCACACAATAGACCTCTTTCACATTGAACGGGAAACGATATTGTGTGGTTTTTTAATAACTTCTCTCATAAAATTTCGGACGAATTTTTTTATCGTATGATAAAAATCGACTAGTATGAAAAAGGAATTAATGTTAAAAATATTGTAAGAAAACTTTTTTCTGGGGTAAAAGTACCTCTACTTTTTTATTTTTTAAATATTTTTTGAAGATTCAATTAGTTACATAAATTGAAAGTTTTAGAATACTTTTCAGATTTGAAATTTAAGATTTATATTTCTACAATATGCTTTACGATCAGAAATGTTGTTGAGTTCACTTTTTATTTACAATTGTTTAATATTTTCTAGAGCATGAGCTTTATTCTTACAAATTTTATTTTTGTTTTCTACTGAATATCTAAAGTGAGATTATTTTATCGTGTGGTACATTTTCATTTTATTCATTATATTTCCTTTATTATTCTATCATTAGTCTCTTTTGGAGTATAATAAATGCGATTTTTAATAGTAAATAACTGTTCTTGGCTCTACTGAATTATAAGAGTGCTCATCAATGATACTTAATAATATATACGTTTTTTTCTTTATTTAAAAATGAGGGAACTAGATTTATAATATGAGTAACTTTTGCTTATAATAATTGATATTTACACAAATGTGTACCAAATTGCTTCTGCAAGACTAGTTAGTTAGTTATTAGTTAATTAATAATACCTTGTTTTTACTGCTTTTTTTTAATCATTTGTTGATAATAGAGAAGTATTGAGATTAGTAGAAAAATATAACAAGTAAACTGTTTATATATGTGCAATTTATAACTTTTTCTTTTGTCTCTCCACAAATAACTCTGAAAGCAAAACTATGTCAGAATTTGTCTGCATTGTAACCCTACGGTCATTGTGATGTGTGCAATAGATTGAGAGTGTAAGCACATAATTAATTTATTATACAAGGCAGTAACTACACACTACAAACATGTCTTTGCTTGAGCATTGGTTCGTTGTGATAAATTATCAAAAATTTATTCAATGATGTATTTACAGGCAGTATGGTACAAACTGTGAAATTCAAAACGTCTTACAAAGTAAGTACAAGCTGAAAAGGCAGAATTGAGAAAAAATGATTGAAACTTGGTGTTGAAAATGGAAATGGCGAGTCAACTTCTTGAAGCTTCTCTTTAGTAGTAGTAGTAATATAGCTTTGTAATGGAAGAATTAACTTCCAATAGCGCACTTCAGAATATACAATGGAGGATAATCTTCAATAGTTCAGGCTGTTATAAACGTAAGTTTTCACTAAGAGTAGGATGGAGGAGTTATACGATCAGTTTCTGCTGTTCCAGTGTGTGACTTTATTTTTTTAAAGAAAGCTAGTAAATTTTTTTCAGTAATACTAAAAGGATTTAAATTGGAGCAACTATTCAACTAGTTTTGGTTTAGGTATTGATTCTCTAAATGCTATAATTCCTGCTAAAGATTTAACAGGTGATTAATTTATGCAAGAATTTTTTGTGACAATGAAATATGATGATTGTTTATCAAGTTTTATTTTTCTCACAAATAGAGAAAAAGTTTGAAAATGCAACTGAAGTCGAAAAAGAATTTTTTTTTATAGATTATTGAAAAAAAAAACAGGCTGGCAATCGAAAAATAGTAATGATTTTGATGCGAATTCTTATGAAATAAATAATTTAAAGCGCCTATATGGCTGTTAGTTACTACTTTAGTGATCACTTATGTAATGGAAAAAAAAGCTTAATGGAACTTTGAGCTTTCGATACTAAAAAGCGATGTGCTGATTTGTTAATTGTTAATATGAGCTTTGAGTCGGGACGTGGGACTAAGCTCGTGAATAAAATTTTTATCATGTACATGTATATACTTAACAACATATACATTTTTACATATATACATGTACACGGACATTTTTGCTATATTTATATGCATATATAATATATTTATTCATTTATTCTGGACTTTCTATAGAAAGGAATATATCATGTTCGGGTGTGCCGGATTAAGGATTGGAAAGAAGCTAAATTTAAGCGATTCCGAACCATTTGCTGATTTTTATGATGCAAAACCTTGCTGTTATGGGACAGCAATAACAACGCAGAAAGGCACATGATAAAATGAAACCTCTGAATAGAGCGGGATTGCTCCTGAGTGGCTGACGGAAAAGGCCATGACGTATTCATACGTCACACGTAAACCACACCTTCTTCTTCTTCGTCTATTTTCGAAAGGGAAGGGTAAATAACTGAGCATGGAGTGTTATACACCTAAAGTTACAGTGTGCAAAGAGAGACAGGACATGAAAAAATTTATTGGCAATTCCTCCCCTGCCCAGTTTGTGACCCTGATTAATTTTTTTTAATAGTTTCCATAAATGTTCGAAACCCGTTCTATGCAGCACTCTGTCCAGGCGTTCCACTGTCGTCTGAAAGGCTACTGCTTCTACGTGTGTAAGAAGCATGAAAGTAAACTGCTGAGGAACCCTTTTCGACGACTGCTTTATCACTTTAAAATAGTTTCGTTTTAGTGTTGTGTACATACAGATATACATATCTAATATATATTTGTATATATACTCCACTGATTATTGGATGTTGATTTTTGCTCTGCCATATTCATATGTTTCAGTGCTATTAACTCATGTTTAATAGATTCGACGCAGTCCTTGATACTGTTGAATGCCCAAATCATCAGTAACACGGGCCCTGATCAATCATCAAACTTGAGTGCTGTCAGTATAAATTAAAAAAATAGCCTACGCTCTCTCATCTGCTAGCGGAGGCCTATTCAAAACAGTTTGTATTTATCTAGAATATTCTACCTAATAAACAAGCTATATAACTCAACAAACAACATATTGGTCAACAAGAAATATTTCCTCTTACTGATTAGCTATTCTCTCAAAAGTAGACACGTTTATTGCTTGTCTTGCATTGCATTCTCTCACTTCCAGAAAACTGGAAGGAGCTCGGAGGCGTGTTTGGAAGCTTTAAAATATACTATCACCAAAACAGTAACTAAGCAGTTTCCGTTTTATTCTCTAGAATTGAGTTTCATCAAACTCTTCAACTCTTCTGCACCATATTTTCCGAAAAGTTTATATTGTTTGCTAAAACTTTAACGATAAAAGCTTTCATAGATTTAAATATTCTTAAAAATAAATTAATGTACTACATCATTCTAGCTTCACTTAAAATCTGAACTTAGTATTAAAATTATATATATACTTTTTTCTGGCAACAAATACTATGATAGCCTTTGCTCAGACTTTTCTTGCTTATTTACATTTAGTGTAAATAGATAATTAGTGTAAACTAATTGTTAGAAAAATAACATTGGAAAACATTGGTTTAGTGAACCAAGTACACGAGTTGCAAGCAGAAGTTAGTGAGCCCCTGCATACACAATATAAAAATATACGCTTCATGCAGTTCCCTTTGGTTCGAGCTCAATTTGAACTCAGAGAGAACAAGCCTGCAGTCGTTTGCTGTGTACAAACCCTTAAATTGTATATGCCCCAGCCCAAACGCCCATATGCAGTAATTATCACACATCAGTAGAGCGGCGGCTAGTTACACTTGGCGACCTAGAGTGAAGGACAACCTTGTGTCCATTTTTGGTCACATGTCCATCACTTTCGACCACTATGGCAGTCTGTTGGGGCTTTGGTTCTGTACTACTCATGCCCCTGAGACGTTTGAAGGCCTGTTGGAGTACGCGCGCTGAATATTCCTCTTTTTGTCTATAAAGTGTGCTGCTGATTGCCTCAAGACCACCTCGGTCCTTAAGAGGTACGACATCAGCCATTTCACCAGTCTCCTCGATATGGTGGCCTTTCCTTGCAAAGAAGTCTTTCGTCAGTGCATCCAGAATATCGACACAAAAGATGAGATCTCCTTTGCAAATGGCGATGTCCATCGAAATGATTTTGTACTTATTAGGCTTCGGAATCTGCAATGGTTCTTCCAACGCATCAAGAAAGTCGGACAGATACTCGTACTTGATGAACTGGGTACCATCAGGATCGAAGCGTTGCCAAATCTCGTAGTACATGTCATAGTCATCCGCTGTTAGTCCCTCTTGCACATCTTCTGTGGCTTGACTGTAGTTCTCCAGAATGACGGCGATGTACATGTTGATGATGATCAGAAAACTGATGATTAGGTAAGTAACTAGATACGCGACTGCGATTCCCTTGCTACCGCAATCTCCTGGTATGTCATTTGCAGGGTCAGGAGGTTCGCAGTCACTATCGTCCATAATGCCAGCTAGCACTGAATCCCAGCCGGCAGAAGTGGACATCTGGAACAGGAGGATCATTGACTGGCTAAAAGTTTCGAAGTTAAAGTTCTCATCGATGCCAGCACGGTGCTTGACGTGCATGAAGAAAGACATGCCAAAGATGGCGTAGATAAACATTACTAAGAAAAGCAGGAGGCAAATATTGAAAAGGGCTGGTAATGACATGGCAAGTGCAAACAGAAGCGTCCGAATTCCTCGTGCTCCTTTTACTAATCGAAGAACACGGCCTACTTTCACTACTCGGACAACTCGAAGGAGAGTTGGGGAAACGAAGTACTTTTCTATTAGATCCTTCAATACAACGCCTGCAAAAATGAAATATATTTATTATGCCAATAATACATTTTTACAAAAAGAATGACATGCAACCGAATGTGAAAATAAACTGAACAAACATTATTACACTTCTATAAATAATAAAAGAATCGTACAACCAAAAATTAAGAAGTAACAATTTATGAATAATTTAATCAAATTTATAAATTAAATTCTAGTAAAAAATTAAATTTCTAATACTAAATATAATTACAAATTTTAAAAAATAATATCATAACTAGCAAGATAAAATAAATTATTAGTTTTATATGAATTAATTATCATCATATGATTGACTCAGTTCTTGTATTATTACAAAATACTGAGTTTTATATTTTAGCATATCTTATCAGGAAAAACTTGAGAAGTATGATATTATGTGTATAGTTCTTAATATAGAAAATGCAACTCCATGAAGATTTCTGAAAATGAATTTGAAACTTTTGCGAAATAAAGATATGAACAAGTTATGCAATTGATATGACATATAAATAAGGCAAATTATCATAGTAATTGATTAAGAAACAGAAAATAAATCGAGAAATCTAAAAACGTTTCTTTAGTCCTTTTTATAATTATTCAAAATTTCTAAATGTTTTCTCTATTAAATTATTTGATATTCACAAATTAACAGATGATAGCAATGACATACATTGGACAATTTTCTATAGACAAATCCAACGTATATAAATGTGTGATTTTGGCCTCATCATTCGATCAATCTATATAGATGTGCTTTTTTCGCATAGAAATTAGATAAGACTGATCAAGTATTAAAATATAAACCATTGCCAATCATCAAGTACGTCTAAACATACAAAAAAAAACATATCAGAAGATATGATGCAATGAAATTACTAACAATTAATCTCCATATGTTTTGGATTGTACACAAAACTTTGGATGCCTCATAATATGTCAGAAAGTTTTCTATAACTTGTTATAAAGGACTTAAGAAATAAATATCAATTCATCAAAAAGAAATCTGTGAGACTTCTGTTTAAAACACTATTCACTAGTGAGTTAAATCCTTACCTAAAAAATTTATTACTTATTTTGCTGACCAAAGCAGATACAGGTGTCGAGGGATTTTTACTTAGAATTATTTTAGACCTCAACGAATAACAAATAAGACAGTGATACACCTGTGGTAGTGAGCTGATATATTACCTATTGTCAGTTATATCAGTGCCATCCAGACATCAAATATTTATGTTACTTCTCAAATTTAGGAATTTTCCAAGCATCCAACTCTTATCAGTTCACTTCTACCAAATTTGTATCACTGTATTGCTGATACGGTACATAAGAACTGCTATTGCATAATAAGAGAATTCTCTTTCAGAAAATCCAATGATTCTCCCTCATTCAAACTAAATAAGTTGTTGAATTGTTATTGCATTTCAGTGACAGGGCATTTGTTCATTTCATCAAAACTTTACTCTTATAATGAGAAAACCATTCATTTAAATACCGCTGGTACTCGCTATTTATACTGTTTCAGAAAAAGTTATAGGATACTGTTCACCCCACGCATTTTAAATTTTAAATTTTGCTCGTTTACATAATACATAGCAATTTCCCTTTGATAACAGTTTCGAAATAAACTTATCAATCATTCATGCAGTTGCATTTTTGTAAACAGGAGTCAATATATGTTAAATAAGTTTCGTATAACTTACCTAAGATAGATAAACTAACAACTACAAAATCGAAGACATTCCAAGGCTCTTTGAAGTAGTACCACCGAAAAGCAAATATCTTGAGCACGCATTCAGTGGTAAAAACAGCGATGAAGAAGACGTTGAGCCTGTCCAAAATTGAGTTCATCCATGGGTCTATCTGATAGCGATCCATCGCCATTACTATCATATTCATGCCAATAAACAACATGATTGCCATGTCAAATTTCGTATTGGTTGTCAAATCAAAGACGATTGCTTGTGGTTTGAACTGAAAAAAGTTTGAATATATATTACAGGGAAGTGCTTATGTGGAATAATTTTTTTAACTTCTTAAAAATGTTTTTAAAATATGTGAACAATTAAAAATGAATAACGAGAAAATGTGCAGTTATTAAATACAAAACAATTTTAGGAAATGGCTTTATACATCAATTTTTATAAACCACTATGCAAGGGCTTATAAAAATTGATACTTATGAAACCTCATTGCTTAATTATAATTTAAGAAATTATTGCACTGGGGTAAAATTTGAGATTAGTGTTTTGAATTTTTAGATTTTCTTTATATTGATTACAATATTCTTAATATAATTTTATAGTAGAACTAATTTAATTTAATGTTTTTTATTCCTTATACTTATTTTTTAATCAACTAGTTTCTTTTCTAATATAAATTAAAATTTGATAAGAAAACATAGTAAATTAAAACAGAAAATAAAAATAGCTTTAATAAAAGTCTTTATTATAATCAAGTTAAGAGAATTTTACATTATTAAAAATTAAATATGTATTGATGGAACTAAAAGTTTATATGAAGAGATTCTTTCTCTTTTTTGAGAGATTTAATTTTATGCATTGGAAATTTGGATTAATTGTTGTATTCTTGGATCAAGAGAGAGAGAATTTCTGCATTCAGTAAAGGAAGGTAATAGCATAATAGCAGACATTGAAATTTCTCTTGAAAGTATCTGATTTTGTTGAATGTATTGGTTCGATTTTATGCAATTAAAACGATATTATTGTTTTAATCATACTTTTTATTATGTAAAAAGCATTACTTAGAAACTAAACGGAATTAAAAGCATGACAAATTATTTTCTGATTACTTAACGCTTTGACCTGGATTTCAACTATTATTTGATTCAATGCCCACTTCGAAAGTAAATGTTTGTATTAGTTCGGTACTATAGGAGTCTGTTTAATTAAGCCTAATGTGTAAAAAATGACTTTGGGTCTACAAATAATTAATTCAGTTAAGGAGATCGTTATCTAATCCTAAAATATAATCTAACTAATTTTTTCAAAGAAAATACCTATAATTACTAGAATAGTTCTAAAGCGTACAATTTAATTAAAATTAAGATTTCCTGAAAGATGACCATAAAAGATATTTGAGCATGATTGCCTGAGATAATTGTTTCGAGCACTCTTTGAACCTTTAAAAATGTAAACATTTAGCGATTCTATTTGAGATAAATCGTACAAAATTAAATAAATTAGGTTAAAAATTTTAATTACCCTTGGTCTAGGAATTGCTTTAACAGGTTTCTTGTCCCCCATTTTCTTCATGGCATTGTAGTACTTCTTCTGATCTTCTGTCATAAACATCTCCAGGGATCCCCCTGCGTAATTACGATGAGAGAAATATAAGTTAGACAAGTTTGATTGGTAGATAGAAAGAGTTTTTTTTTTCTAAAAAAGAGATAAAAGACACGAAATATTTACTGATTTTAAGACAAAAGGCAGAGATAAAGGCTTAACATGCATGCATGAGAAGAGCGAATAAAAGCAAAATAAAATAAAAAGAAAATACTTAACGATTAGGAGAAACATCGAAATCCGATGTCTTAAACATTAAACACCAGTGGGTGAAAGAAGCAGTGGGTTAGTTGGAGATATAAAACGGGTGAGAAAATGCATAAAGTAATTAAAGATGCAACTTTTTTTATTAATTTATAAAAATGGAGAATAAATTTTTAGAAAAAAAGAGGTGTTAGTAAAGTATAGCTCTACCTTAAAATGGTCAAATATGAAATCAATATCCCACCGAAAGTGCAGTTTTCGGCTAGAACGGAGAGTTTGATTAGTCACTTTATTCTTTAGTTTGATTCGGGTAAAACCCGAATTCTAGACCCGAAACTTTTCCACCCTTTCAACTTTCTTTCCAATTTTCCTTCTGCATTTTTTGTCCAGTTCGGGTTTTACCCGAAAGATTTCCGAAATAAAAAATAAAGAAAATACTAATCGAAATTTCTCCATATAGAAACAAAACAACATTTTACAATAAATCAATAATATATCATTTTTATATATTTGTTAATAAATAACGAGTTATATCTGAATGGAGATGAAATTTTAAACTATTTGCCTGATTATAACTGTGCAAAGTAAAGGCAGATAGATAGTGCAGCGAGAAATAGTTTTGTGCTTGACAGAGATAGGTTAGAGAGAGAGATAGAAAAGTCAGTTAGAGGTAGCACAGATAATTAAACTGACGAAACAAATTAAAATTAAATTTAATTGATCTCTGATTTTGGGTACAAAACATGCTAAGGGTGTTGATTTGATGTGGGATTAAAAAGTTTAATATTGTTGTTGATTCACGAAATTGATGTTTCCAAATCCTTGTTTTCATTTCTGTTTCCACATTCCTTTGCAAAGTAAAGGCATTTCTGTAATCATTGATCTAGTTTCATAATAAAAAATATGGTTTATAAATATGAAAGAGGTATTTTTGCATTTACACACAGAATTCTATAATGAAATTAACACTAAAATGTTTGAAGAATTTTAAATTATTTTTAACATTTTAGTTGATTAAATAGAGATCAATTATCATTTATGGAAATGTGAGAAGTGTAAGTTCCATTAAATTTTTATACATAAAACGGAATATTTAGGAATTTATATTAAGCTTTTTTAATGTTGATAAATAATTACATCCAAATCTGCTTCATATGTATTTTAGTTATATTTTTCCTATATATGTTAGAATTTATTTTCTATTTTCGGCTATTAATTTTGTAATTACTTATTTTATTTTTAAGATTAATTAGCATTTTATATCAACGAAACTTCCTACTAATTAAATTTCACTTATAAATTTATTAATATAAGTTTTATAATTATATTTCTAGAATTGAAAATTTGGATATTTATTTTATTTTATATCAATATTTTAAATTTGTGCTAACGTTATTCAACATAATATTTAAAAGTAAGACATAATATAATACGATCATTATTAAAATTGATTTTAAACTATTAGATAATCTATATCACACACGTAAAGTTATGCTAATCATTGTAATACAGTTAAATAAAGAATTATATTTCAGAAAAAATATTCTGGAAATCAGATAACAATTTTAGCTTTTTCTAACTTAATTTAATCAGATTAATATTATTTTGTTTAAATTTTATAAATCTTCGTATATTGTTAATAAATATGATTTAACAGAAATGTATTTTAAAAAATTATTTTACTAAAAAATAAATTAGAAGTAATTCATATATTAATATTCAAGAAAATTACAATTTCAAAAACATCTAAAAAACAAATATTTATTTAAAAGCTACTTATTATTCAATACATGTATTTTTCGCTTTCTTTTTGTGAGCAGAAGAAACTTGTTTAGAAATATTAATAAAAGAAAAAACGTGAAAGATAAATCTTAAAAAACATTGTCCACCTTACAAGAATACTATTTATTAAGCTAATTTCCCTCTTAATAATTCTCATGTTTCATACTGCTTAATTTTTATTATTTTTTTATTTGCACTGTAATAAAATTCTAAAAATTATCATGAGAGGTATTATTTTTTAAACAGATCACAATAATAACGAGGACATTATTTTTAATAATTTTCTCATGTGAACATCAAATGATAAATATTGAATAATGTATATGGTCCTCTAATGTTTTTTTAAATGTAGCAACTAAATCCTTGGACAAGTTACTTTTATGCAAAGCATAGCATAAACGATAAATTTAACCTATAAAAACTAATTGTATGCTACTCTTTTAAGAAAATATTAATTTTTTTTATAATCACTTGTAACTCACTTGAACATAGTCACTTATAATCATTGAAAATAAAGGTTTCTAATATTTTCATAGCTGATAATTTTAACTACTTTTGTTTATAAAGATTTTTCTCAATATAAATAAGCATTTTCTGGGGCGGTACAATTTCATTGATAAACCGCAAATTTCTAAAAATGCTACAATAAGTAGGAATTAATTATTATAATAAAATTATAAATAAAATAAGAATTATTCATAATATTTTTTTTAAGAATTTCCTAATAAAATTTTTTAACAGATTTTCTTGTATTGTATAATTACCAGTTGAGAGCATTTACTTTTCAAAAGTAATTAGAACTTTTAAAATTATGGAAAAATATATTTTTTATTATGGTTCAAAAAAGTTTTCAGTTGTTTATTAATTACTATACCTGCAACTTATCTTTAAGATACAGAATCACATTTTATACGATGCATTATTTATTGATAAATATTTTAAAATATGTTACAAATATTATAGTTTTCGAATATTGATTTTAATGATTATTAAAAAATCAAAGATAATTCTACTCATATTGATATAATATTTTATATTTTTAATTTTCATTGATTTTAGTTTAATAATTTTTTTGATTTTAATTTATTGCGTGTTGTGTAATATTATAAATACATAAAATATTTATATTTGCATCACGAATGATTTTCAATATTTTTAATTGAAAGCGATTTTTTAATGTGTTAATTTCAGAACAAATATAATTATTTTTCAAGAAATGTGATTTTCAGTTACTGCAAGGAATTACGAATTGAGATTAATTGCGAATACATAATATATTTATAAGCTTTTCTTAAGCTATGGCACAAAAATTGTAAAACATAAGAATCAATATGCTTACATCAATAAATACTGTGGGCAAATAATGATGCAAAATTTACATATTTTAACATTCATCAGAAAGTCACATAGTAATAAATACAAACATGTTATACAAATCTATTATCATAAAATACTCATCTTTTTCTTCTGTTCGTTGAAATTGTCAATAATTACTCCGATAAACAGGTTCAGTGTGAAGAATGAACCGATTATAATGAACAAAACGAAGTACAAATACATCATCAAATTTCCTTCTTCTTCAGGCTGCTCATCTAACTAATTATGAAAAATATAAAAGAACAATTATTACAAGTAATACAAAAATGGTATGCTGTGGAAAGCAGTTGCACCAAGTAAGGCATTATCTTTCATTGTTTGGAAAAAAAAATTATCTGTTTATTTCTTTCATTGCTTATCGAAACTCTTGGGGCTTTATTTGGTAATAAGTTTATATAAAACTTATTTGGAAATTTTTTTATTTAATTTTAGTTACAAAAAATTTAGGTTTTAAAAAATATAAATTTAAATTTAAAAATTTTACAAAAATACAATAATTTTAAGCGAATAAGCTTTAATTCTAAGTACCATAAAATAATTAAAACGAAATATCATCAAAAGAAATTATGAAATAAATGTTGAAAAAATAACTATAGTATTATTTTCCCTTTTCAGAAAGAAGTAAACAGTAAATATTTCATAATATTTCCTTATCAATGTTGTAAATATTTCTAAATGGGATGATAATATTTTAGAATAAAAATGACAATATATGTATTTTTTCATGAATATTAATAAAATATTTCTCTTAATAAGCTGGGAAATTAATGGTAATGTCCCCTTAAAATGTTACTTCTTTTAACTGGGAAGGGTGTCAGATATAGTAGAATAAATATTGATAGTTAATACTGTAGAGCAAATTTCTATTTTTCTATTTCACATATTATTGTATTCCTTTTTATATTTCTATTATGAGTTTTTTGTTACAGTTTGTGTAATTTGAAATAAAAATTTTCTTAATTTGTATGTATAATAATTGTGAAAGTGTATATGTTCTTTAAGAAAAAAAATGAGAAGCAAGAATAATATGAAAATATATAGTCCCAAGGGCAATCAAATCACGTACATGACCATGAAAAGCAAAAACTGAAAATTGCGAGATCACGAAATAACGTAAATAAAGAAAAATTTTTTTTAGACAAAATACATATTTACACAGCATTTTTTACACGAAAATTTTTGTTCAAAGTTGTGATTTGCAAATATTATACCCGTGGTCAAATATTGGCAATAGCGTAATTTACATCAAAGGTTAAAACAACTAGTTGCAATCCTGATTCCCAGAATTTTTACAAAAATGCGCTTTATAAATATATTTTCAAAACAAATTATGATAAATAAATGGAACTTTGAATGAATATTTAATTCAAAAAGGAAAACTATTCAGCATTTTTGATTTGATAAAGAAAAAATATATAAATTATTTGATGATTCATTTGTGTATTTAATTTATTTCTATCTTAAGAATTTCTCAACTAGATAAATTTAGGAATTATGATTTGCATTTATTAAGTTATAGGTTTTTGAAGGAATAAATAAAAAAGTACACAACTTACTTGTCTTGTATCAACTGCACAATACATAATATCAATCCACCCTTTGAATGTTGCCTGAAATCAAAATAGTATATAAGAAAAAATGCTGAAATATAAATTTCATTTTACAAGTCATCAACCTGAGTAAGTGATGAGATATTGATGATACTAATATCAATGAAAAAGTTTTTGATAAATTAGCTTTAAGTTTAGTCCCATATGTTAATGGTTAAATGTTCGTGACGACCGAAAGCATATATATCTACATTTTAAAACATAAATCATAAAAATTGTAAACTATAATTTATTGTGCCAACCACAAATTACTTAAATAACAATTTTATAAGTTGGTTCACATTTTTTTAAAAATTATTCTAGTTTTTCTTATGAAATTAGCATTTTATAGCTCTATCGCTTATAATGAACTTGAACTTAGAAATACGAAATTCAATGTGTATTGTTTATCATCCTTAAGAAGAATAAAATTTTTTAAAAGATTTTAGCAAAATATTTTAAATAATTTTCTTTATTATTTTAACAAACATATTTTGTCAGCAGTAACAATTAAACAGCAATTCTTGATTCAATTAAAATAATTAATTTTTTTTATAATGTTTAACTTGTGCATTCGTAATTTAAAATGAAAAGAACAAATTGAAACTAATTTCGTTTTTGATTACTCAATCATGCATATATTTATTTTTTTTTCACTTAAGAATTCATAATTTATAGAAAAATTTATTTTCAAAATAATTTTGACGGTTTGAAACGTTTAAGCTTCTTACTTTTCTCAAATTTGTATTACTATATTATTATTTTGTGCAAATGGGAAAAATAATTGAGTTTTTCTGACAAAATTTCAGGAATTCTAAATTCGTCAGGTTCAATTTTATGCGTTTGAAAGGATATTTTGTTTTCATATGTTTCGTTTTGAATGTTATTTTCCTCATTATTTATATTGTAGTTGTATGGTAGTTCATGGATCTAATAATTTATGTATGGAGTCTTGATAAATTCATGCCAATGCAATAAGAATCATGTAGGAATTTTAATGTTCTGAAATATTTTTTGATATTGCAAAGGACATATTTGTTATATTAGTTATATATGTTATGCATTTGATATTGCATATAACATATATAACTCGTACACACACGCATCGGCCAATATTAGAAACATAGAGGAGTAGATCGAGATTTTTTAAGGAAACAGACGTATGTCCTAGAGATATTAGTTTTTTTTTGTATTATTTTTACATAGTTTCAATTTTTTTAGTCCTTGTGTTTGTTTTGTGTTTTTGTAACTGTGTCAAAATGTTAAAATTAATTACAAAATTAACTTTTAGAGTTGTGCTCTCTTTTTATACCAATTACAAAAAATAGCTTCCCAACTTGGAGCCATCGAATTTTGTGAAAAACGAAATCTACACATGGAAATAAAAAATTCCGTTTCTCTTTCGTTTTTTCCTTTCTTCAACATATTAATTTTTAACCTTTAATTGATTATATCAGTATCCTGTTAAACTGAATACGCAACTCTGCCTATCGTGTAAATTTATGATTTGGTTAATTTACACTATACGCAAGGTTGTTCAGTCATAATTATTGTTTTGTAATAACTTTATTGTGCAAGACTCATGCTGATGTATACAGGAATTGTCATTTTCAACGACAATAAGTTTAATCTATTTTATAATCAGATAAGTTTAATCTATTTTATGTATAAAACCTTGAATGTTTTTAAATATGTCTAAAATTTAAATTAAAATAGAAAATAGAATCTTAAGGGCTAAACATAGTTACAAAAGTTTCCAGTTTCGTTTATGGCGTCGGTAGTCAGCGAACAGACTATAAAAAAATGTTTATTCGGTGTTTCTGATTCACACAGAGTACTTAATAATTATAGAATGTTCTGGATAACATAATTTTTCTTTCTTTTTATTATATTTTTCTACAGTGAATATATAATAGAATTTTCTTTCGAATTGCAAAAATGAAGAATCAAACACATTTAAGTTTTCTCTCTGGTAGAAAAAGAGAAATTTATATGTTTTAGTGCGATTTTTCTTTTATTGTTTTAACATTTAATACTTGAAACTAAAAGTATTATATTTAATATTTTTAAAAAATAATATGCATTCTATTAAAATTCTTTTAAATGATTTAAGCAGAATTTTGAAAATTTGAGTATAATTTTTTAAAGAAATGTTTTAGTTAAATTTTCTATAAATTAAATGGATTTTCTATTACTTTTTACATCGCACCACACACTTTGTAAACACTAAATTTTGTAATATATTGATATGTATAAGTTTAAGAATATAAGTTGTAAGTAATTAATTTTTATTATCATAGTTTAATAATTAATTATATTGTGTTAATTCAAATCATTTAACTCTTAAAATGCAGTAATTGCTTATAATTCAAAATATTTTTAGTAAGTGAAATTGAAATTGGACTGAATATTTAATTCGAAAAGACTCATGCTTTTTTGAATATGGCATTTCTGGATAAAGCACACGAAGAGGATTTAAAAACTTTAACTTCCGATTTGGGTCTGACACCGTCAGATAATCTCAAGATAATCGAACTTCAGAATATGATTAAAAATTGTGATAATTACGAGGAACAATTAGTAAAATAAAGGCTGAGTGTTAACGTGGAAGAATGCTTACAGGTTGAAAAGGCAAAACAAGAATGGGCTATGTTTCAAGGAATATAATTAATTTGAAAATCGAAAGATGATATAAACAAAACAAAAAAAATCGAAGATTGATTTCCTCGAAATTTTAGAAAAAATCATAAGCTTAAGTTTCTTTTTTTAGTTCTTGTTGTTTACATGTTTAGAATATATTTCAAAACATCATTGGTTTAATTTTCAAAAATTTTCGTCTTTAAAATTAATAGCGTTATTTAACTGCAGGGTGGACTTTGTTGGAAATGAAAAATTTGTATTTTGAAAATCTTGACATTTGGCACGGAAAATAGTATAGCTTTATTTTCTGTTTCTGTCTAACATATATTCTTTATTTTATTTAACTAACACTGATTTTCTGCCAGTATAAATGCTTATGATAATAGATGCTCAGTTTTACAAATATTTATTTTACGAGCACACATGTTTTTACGAACGAATGACTGATCCTTACACTGACACCGTAAACACAATGATAATTTAACTCCCAGTTATACACTGCTGGACAATTGCTAACGATGGATCACAAATTGCAATGTAGCATAACATTAAGCGAGACATGAGGCCTAGTAGGATAAAATATAGTTGCCACACTGTTCAGACATTAGAATAAAGAATATTTATTGCTCTGGAAAGTACAAAAGCTGTGAAACATCTGAAAGAAAAAATGTTCATTTGATGCTGCATACGGAAAATGGAACAATGCATCTAATAATCAGCAGGCACCTTGAAGAAAGGTATCAGTATGGGATATTTTCACATGTCGTATCTTACTTTCCACAACATTATCCAGCAGCTGTTGAGGCAATTTATCCCATTCCTCTGAGAGTGCACGGATGAGGGTGTTTTTGTTTGTCGGAGGATAGTTTCGACCAGTAACTTGCCTCCCCAAAGCATCCCAAACACTTTCAAAGGGGTTTAGATCTGGAGAACGAGATGGCCATAAGAGGCGTTGAATACCCTCCCTGTCTAAATAATACTGAACAGAGAGTGTTCGATGACATGTTGCGTTGTCGCCCATAAAAACAAATTTATCACCGACAGCACCACGGAAAAGACGAAAATGAGGAAATAGAACTTCATTAATGTATCATTGGCCCGTCATAGTCCCATTCTCAACCATATGTAATGGCGTGCGGCCATTGATCATGATGCCTGCCCACACCATGACACTGTATGTCGGATATCAGTCCCTTTCCTGGATATTTTCTGGACGATAAGCAGTACCACTCTCACGCCAGATCAGTTGGCGTCTACAATCCGATGACAGAATGAACCTACTCTCATCTGAGAATAGTACCCACGCCCAGTCTTGTTCAGCCCAATTGCGATGCTCTGGACACCATTGCAAACGGGCAGTACGGTGCTGTCTGGTCAATGGGACACAAACAACAGGTCTGTAGTCATATAGTCCTCCTCCCCTCAAGCGTCTGGCGATAGTTTTTCGGGAGATCTGCTTTCCTGAGGCAGCAAGAAACTGATTTGTCACCACAGGTGCGTCTGTTCCTTTGTGCTGATAGGACGATATATCTGTCTTCTTCAGGCGTCGTACTTCTAACAGACCTCCCCCGTACCGCCTACTACACATTCCAGTAGTTTTAAATGACTTCCACAGCCGTGAAACAACACTGTGAGCGATGTCGAACTCCCTGGAAACATCTGTTGTTTTTCGCTTTTCTTCGATCTTTCCAATAATTTGGCCAAGCATAAAATCATCTAAGTGATGTCGGGAAGACATGCCAAAAATTTCAAGTTCGTCTCTTAAATCTTTTCAATAAAACTTTGACTTGAAACAACAACTGTCAACACGCATCAAAACCTTTAAAGCTCTTATGAACGCTATCACGTGATGAACAGACATGGAAAAAAATTTGGATACGCATACTTCTTATTTTATCCCGCACTTATTCTAATTTTCCACATTTTGCTTCCTTTCATTTAGGGGTTGCTATAGATGATAGTGTTATTCGTCCTTAGCAATTGTCCAGCAGTGTATAAATTAAAATTTTGAAAAATTTCTTTTTAGCGAACTTTTGTTTCTGAAAAAAAGTTTTCTCTTTTCCATTTTATTTTTTAATTTTATTTATGCACTGATAATTTTTTCTATTTTTTCTGTTTGATTTTTTAAATAACGCCTGAGAGCTTGATTCTTCAACAACGAAGCGGCATGCGTAGGCGTTGCAGACATTGTGGGAACAATAGTCGAGGACACGTTGATATTAGGACATTTGATGGGAAAGAACTGTGGTGCCGAGTTAGACTCTGATCCGCCCTTATGTAAGAACATCTCTCCTCCCAGTACAATAGAACGAAGAAGAATTTAACTCCGACAAAGAACCGCTTTGCTGCGTAAAATTTCTTTCGACGATTTTTTGAATTAGACTCACATGTGACATGTACGTTTAAAAAATAGAATGATGAAATTATTGAGAAAACAAGGGGAAAAAACAAAAAAGAGTTTTAAATATCGAACAAGAAAATGATGTAAACAAGTAATGATGATGACAGACAGTCTGTAAAACAAGCAGTTGAATTGATAATGTGACTAAAATACATTTTTGAGGGGGAAACAGCAAAACGCTTTTATACTTTGAAGCAGTAGAAAAATATATTTTAAAAAATTAAGTTTTTAAATGAAAAAAAGATAAATGATTACTTTGATAATATTAATATTTTCATCAATAAAGTGAAAATAAATGTTGTTAGTTAATAGGTTTGTCGATCAATGCTCATTTTCTGCATACCAAGGCTAATTAGACCGGGACCTATGGCTTAGAGTGGATTTCGAACCATTAGAAAGTAAGTTCTGATTTTAAGTAAGAATCTTATTTAGCATGTGCTTCTTATAGTATATGTAAAAAAATTTTCCTAATTTTGTAATTTATTTATAAAGAAGAAGTTTAATTTAAAAAAATCAGATTTTAATTATGTAATGTATTATTTTTCTATTTTACGAACTGTTTTACCGGTCCCTACGAGTTCGTATGAAAACAAGTGTCTATTAAATAATATATATATAATTTTAAAATTTACAATCAATTTTCTTATTACTGAAAACCTTATTTTATGCTTAAACGTTTTAGGAAAAAAATTTTGACTTATAATTTTGTTGCCTATCTATTTGTATTTTACACTGAAAAATTCTTTTCGAAAATTAAAAGTTCAAAATGTATTAAAGGTTCGTTTTAATTTTTATATGCTTGAGTACACATAAAATATTTGTTCATGATTTCTTTAAGTATTTCATTTTACATAAACAAGCTTTTTAGTTTGAGAGAAACTTTTCTAGGGGAATATAAAGTTATTGGGCACATTATATAGTGTTAAATTGTAAAATTTAAAAAACTGGAACTATTTTGAGTGTTATGAATCTATTTAAAGGAAAAACTTACCATTGCTTAAAATATATTTAAAATAATTCATAGTATTTTAAAAATATTTTAACTATTATTTTTGTGTTAAATTAGATCCCATTTTATACCTTTGGTACTATAGAAATTATGTTTTTCAGTTTCTACTCACGAAGAGACGAACATATCAACAAACATTGAAGTTACTGTTAAGCGATTTTCAGATACAAGGTAGACTACATAATGATGCTGTTGAGTTTCTTCTTAAGGTATTTAAAATTATTAATATCTTAAATAATTTTTGAAATACAACTCAAACTCTTATGCTGTTAGTGTGTGATTCCCCATTTTTGTGCTATTTGTGTTACTTAATAATGCTTAAAAAATTGATCAAATTTTAAAAGCATTTACAAATTCTTGGAATGATCTTTGGAAAATCTGTCATAAGAATGAGAAGTTTTTGAAAGATGAAATAAATAACTTTGATGAGAAAATGCAATACAATTTACATAAAGAGCATACGATGAAATAGCGTTCCTTTTGTAGAAATAGCTTTAAAAAGAAAGAAAATTATGCTAGCAGAGAAATGTGAAATTCACTTTGGATCAAGAATAAAAAACACCAATGTTAGAGTACATTGACGTGTTTCAACAAGAAATCAAAGCGCGTATTAAGACATTGAATTTCAAATTAATTCAATGGAATATTCACTTGATTGGATTTCTTTAAGAGTCCGACAATTTGTGATTGAATATGAACTTTACCGAATCTGTTTCAAATTTGATATTGACATTCTAATATTTTTTTAATTTCCATGTGTTTTAGTGACTTATGTCAGAGGAATGTTTCGAAACTCAGACTATTTAAGATCTATTTTAAATTTATTATAACCCAATCTATAATTCTCTAGTTTTCCCATTTTGTCAATAGAATGTTGGTAGCAAAAGTATTGATTTTGATGAAGCAATTTTGAATTCTCAGACCAATTAATTAGAAGAAAAAAGGAGACGTTACTCTTATGGGTTAAACTAAAGCCTAGAAAGAAATTTTTTTTTATGTAGTTGAGATTTTTACGCTATCTTGAATTATATCAATAATTATAATTATACAACAAATTTTATAAATATGAAAAAAGATATATATATATATATATATATATACAGCATATAATATTTTTTGCAATGCTAAAATTATAAAATAATTAAAATATTTAAAAATTTAATCGATTGATAAAAAAATTCTGTATTAATATTTTTTTATTTTGATGGGTATAAGAATAACATGCTTGATCTCCACATCGAATACTATCAGATCACGCAAAGAGATTGAATTTTTTTGCGTAGTGAATTTTAACATATAATAAAAATGAAAAATTTTACAGGATCTAGCATTCAAATTCAATCGAAAAGATATTAAATAAATGTTCTGTGCACTTAAACTGGAAACTTACCACTTGAAACAATGCCAAATAAGCATTTAGTACGTTGTCAAAGTTGATACTTGGATTTTTCCATGTTAGGTTCTTTGCTAAGCACTCAGTTTTATCTTTTACAAAAGAAGTGTTCAGTTTGCCATCGTCGTCTTCGGTTGTACAATAGTGATACTTTCCCATAAAGAGTTGGACTCCCATAATGGCAAATATTAGCCAGAATATTAAACACACCAGTAACACATTACAGATAGCTGGTATTGCTTGAACTAAGGCATTCACTACAACCTATGAATGGAAGGAAGTTTAATATTAAAATACATTTATTTATCAAATTAAAATGCAGCTGTATTATCGGGCATTTTATCTAAGTTATGTTCTAACTAACATTGATAAATTTCAATTAATATTTAATTTCATGCAACTAATTTGCATTTAAGACTATGTATGTGTAAAAATAATTTAATAAAACAAATTTTATTATAAATAATAATATATTGTATAAGAAATCAAATAAAGTAATTTCAATAAGTCCATGAGAGATTGAAAATAAAATTTAAGAAATTATTTAAAAGCTAGACTAAACAAAGAGTAAATTTTAATTAAGAAATATTAAAATATGGTTATAGTAATATTCGCACTTAAAAATTTTAAATTTAAATCCCTTATATTAAATACTTATTATATAAAATAAGGTATTAATGTGAATGTGAATCATCATTGAAATAAATGAATTAAAATGTTCAGTTCTAAATCTTGGTTTTTAATGAAGTATATGGAAATATAATAGTAATTGTAAAGCAAATTGTATAAATATATGAAAATTTTGAAATATTCCTGAATGTTATAGTATGTAATAAGAAAATGTCTAGTTTTTTTATGAAAAATTTTAAATAAGAAATGTAGAGAAATAAATACAATTAAAATCTACCCTGTAAAGTGCTTTGTTTGTAGCACAACTGTCATTTTGGCCCAAGAGGGCTTATTACACTGGGACCTACAGTTTAAAAAACATTTCAAAGCATCACAAACACCCATGGCAATGTGAGATTCGAACTCGTGAAAAACTGAAACGATGGTTACTGCACTATCCACTCAGCTGTCGGCTCGGCTAGCGTTAACATGATAATCATTGAAAAATTAATATATGATCAAATATTTGTGGATTGCTTACCAGTGAACTAGTATTTTGTTTTTATTGTTATTAATGTCAATTTAAAAATTAACAATCTTAAAAATGTGAATTAAGAAAAACTCAGAACGTGTAACTTTCTTTTAAGGAATAGAAGTTTGGCTAAAATTTAAATCAAAATTCCACGTGAATTTCTCAAATTATAAATAAAGCTCTTCAAAATATAGGGAAATTTATCCTGAATTGCTTGATTGTTTAAAACTGTTTAATATATAAAGTAGACTTTTTTATTTATTCTTTTAATTTTAAATAAAATTATTTAACATTATTGATTTATTTTTGTTTAGATGACATAATCTAAATTATGCAAATTACTAAATTATACTATCTTCTTTTTGGCTTTT
Organism: Latrodectus hesperus; assembly: GCA_037975125.1. NCBI lineage: Eukaryota > Metazoa > Arthropoda > Arachnida > Araneae > Theridiidae > Latrodectus > Latrodectus hesperus. Next base: position 31,411,214 of record CM075856.1, on the reverse strand, counting down.
CTTTCTGGTCTACTTTAAAACAAGAAAAAGTATTTTCAATAAATAAGAAGAGCCGCCCACCCTGTCTAATAGTCAGCGTGCCTGACTACGGATAGAGAGGTCCAGCGTTCGAATCTCATTTCGATCACGGATGTACGTCTCTCTCCCTTGTATTTGTCTTTTCTTTGTATGAAGGGGTTGTGAATGGTTTTCTACCCTATTAACGGGTACCTATAGCATGTGTGTACTGAGGAATTCGGAATCCACACCAAATTATGGTTCAGTTAGAAATGTGGAGCAGCGTGCCCGTATTGCCAGTCTAGCACGCACAAGGCAACAACAATATATAAGCAAAAATAATTTAAATATTTTTTTAATTTAATAATTGTTTTTATACCTCTCTTTTGTTCAAACTTTTCTAAAAAATACACTTATTTGGAATAAATGCATATTAAAAAATTATAAAACTACATTCTTTTGTAAAAATATTTTTTATCGTATAGTATTTTATTTAAACCAACTTACCCTTGAGCTGCATAAATAACTCTTTTAATTCATGTAAGTTTATGAAATTATAATATCAAAAAACACATAAAATGTACAAGCCTAAACTGATCAGCATAAAATACATTTATTTTTCTTTATATAATCAATTTTAATGAGGAAAAGTTAAGGAAAAATAATAATTCATATTTAAAAATAATATTAATTGAAAATTATTAAAATTAAACTTATTTTTGTTTTGTATGTTAAAGGAGTAGTGTATTGCATTTACAAATCATGACTGAAATATTTATAGTATGTATTCTTATTTCTAAAGGTTAAATTATCTTTAATGAAACTATTACATTTACTAATTAAAAAGATAAATGGTGTTTCTTCATAGGTTTTTTTTAAATCATGCATATAAGCAAAATTAGTGTAAATTATTTTAAATCTGAGATTAAATTAATAAAGTAATACATTTAAAAAATATACGGGATATCAAAAAATATTTAAATTATCTCAGAAAAAATTTAACTGTTCAAAAATTTACATTTTTGTTTTATATTTTTGGAATAAACTGAGTTTAGTTTTAATGAAAATGAAGCATATTGTTTCATTAAAAATCCCCTTTAAAGCCTTTTTTAAAGAAGGTTTTTAAAGGAAAACACCTGGTTGTGCTGAAATAATTGAGACAAAAAAGGTAGTAGTATATAATTTACATATAAATATAAGCTGCACATACAAACATATTTTGTCTACCATAAAATAATATATTCTGCTTTATCTTATAAATTTGTATGGACATAAATTACATGTCTTTGTAAATAGGAATGCATACAATCTGAAGTATAATAATTGTTTAATAGACAGATAAATGTTTTTAAGGTGCGTTAGTTGAATTTATTTATTTCGTGCTAATTTTAATTAATTGAAATAATTTATCAATTTAAATTTGTAACTCTTTTTGTAATCGAAACCAATCCATTAAAATTTATAAGGTCAATATTTATAAATTTAAATCAAAAAAGCAATGAACAAATAATTTTAATTTCAAGATATTGACAAAATGTTAATAATTTTTTATCATTAATTTAAATTAAAGTTAAATTTAAACTAATAAATGGATGTTAATGAAATTAATTAATTGCATTAATTACAATATACATTAAATAACAATATAGGAACATAGAAATGACAATATAGTAAAGTTAAAAATCAATAAAATAATCTTATTTAATCATTATAATTGTCAATAATTACATGTTGTACAATACTGAATATTGATCAATATTTTATAATGGCCATGCAATATAAACTACAGCTATTTATACAACTATAGTATGTAACAATGCATTCCATGCTTTATGTCACAAACAGAATGTTGTTAAGCTTCACACGTGACAAGCTGAACATGCAAAGCTAAGCATAAGCAACTAATCATACTTACCATACTAAATATAATCGAGGGAAAAATGACCCATTTCTATCCTAATACCATTTAAGTACATTTTTACTAAAAGTTAAGAATTTTGTGAATCCCCAATTTATTTTAATTTTTTCGGATAACATTCGAAATGTACCGAAAATTCATGAATTTTTAAATGAATGGTTAATATTAATTTCGGATATCAATATCAATGAATCTATACATTAAATGACATTTGAATTATACCTGCTGCAGCAATTGTAAAATTCTAAATGACTTAATTAAGAATTTAAACCCCTACTAAGCACGTAAATAAGCATTTGACGAAATAGGGAATTTTTTCTTTGACAAAATTTGAGTTTCAAATATTATGTTTGCCTACAGAGCTTTTTCATGCAAGAGGGTAATAAAAGTAAAAGTATTTATGAAACTGAAAGGTAAAGATAAGTAGAGAGTTGTGTAATAAAATGAGAAAAGAGAAGAGAAAATATTCAGAGCACCGTTTCACCGAATTTTCTTCAGAAATTTAAAACAGGATACATACTGTAAATTTGAATTATATTATTGAATTCTATTTTTACAATTCATATACAATATTTAAGTTGATGTAATTAATTTTAAATATTAAGTTAGAATTTGTCAAAAACAATATATAAAATACGGCAGCAAAGTCAAAATACAATTATATTGAAAAAACTATACAGAAATTTTTGACTTCATGAAGAAAAAAAGAGCAGAATATATTTTATAGATATAAAAATACATTAAATTAAATTTGAAAATGTATGCATTAATACCATCTTCTGAAAGAATTTCTATAATTAAAATATAATAATTATTCTAAAAATGGAAGCTTTTAAAATTGAAAATATATTAGTGCTCTGAATAAAAAAGTGAGATTTAATGAAATGTAGTGATGTGAAATAATTTATAAATAAAACTTACAATCATGCAACAGATGTACCTTAGGAAAGTAATATTTAAAAAGTAAACCATTATTTTAGATAATTTAATGAATTATAAAGCAGATTAAAAGTATCATTTTTTAAGTTTCTAAAAAATTTCTTGAATTTCTCTTTGCGGGATTAAATTTTATTTGAATATGAATATTTTTTGCAATAAATAGTTAATACGATAGTTAATCGAAAAGTTTTAATAGTGTACATCTCTGCATTTCAAACAAAAGAGATATTAACCAACATAATTGTAGTTTGTATAAATTGTATTAACAATATACCATAAGAGAAAATATTTATTATTAAAGCAATTTTAAATTTTGAAATGTAAATTAACTACGAAATAATTTATAAACGTTAAAATACAAATTAACTATAAAATAATTCATAGCAAAATATTTTAAAAGAAAATTTTAATTATAATAAAAGAGACTTTAATTTGCGTACGTAACAAATTTTAAAACAGATTTGTAAATATAATTCTTAATAATCAACGTCAATGTCAAAATGCATCAATCTTCAAAAATCAACAATTTTATCATAAAACATTCTCCTGATATCAATAGTTTATTAAATAAAAAAAGTATAAGATTGATAATTTGCATATTTCAGCATACCATATTTTTAATCATTAACTACAAATTCTTAATATTAATATTATTAAATTTTCAAAAACGAATTAATTTTAGCTTTAATGAATTTTAATCTCATAATAATTATTAATCACATTATTAGAATTGAGATCTTCAAAACTAGAGCGATATAGCAAATTTCTTTGCAGGGAAACCTAATATTTAACAAATGTATTTTCTCTTATGACAATATTACCCATAAGAATAGCTATCATTATTATTATACTTCAAAAATGCAAATTTAATATAAGAAACGAAAAAAAAGTACTTTTTAATATATTTAAGTTCATGTCACAGATACAAGAAAGAAAACCTTATTTAATGGCCTCATTTATTTTTCGATTTTATCCAAAAAGAAGCATTTTTTCTCTCTAGCTTAAGATATTGACGTACCATACGATTGGTTAATTCTCTTGTGTTTGTAAGAATAAAGAGAGAAAAAAAATGAAGGTAAGAAGATAGTATGTAGAATGATAGAAACATGAAGAGATAAAAAAAAGGAAATGAAGTTATGGATAAATAAAAATAGAGAAAAAAGTGAAAAATAATAAATATAGATGCGAAACATGCAAGTGTCATCTTTGTGCTCGCGAGACAGGAGACCCCCTGGATGGGTATGTATCTAAGGGGGTCGCCTTCTGTCTCTCGGCACTCACCCGCATTCCTTGAAATCGCGAAAGTGCTCGTAAGGGCCTCAGAGCACGAAGAGTACGCATAGTCTTGAAGGCTTGTATGTTTCCTCCCCCAACTTCAGAAGCTAATAGATTGATCACAGAAACCTACAATGTCAAGTTAAGATTTGAAGAAAACTGGTTGGGATGAACTACTTGGTGGGGCAAACAGAAAATGAAAACTAAGTGCGGCATTCAGAGTACAGTACTAGAAGATTTCAAGGTCGCACAAGTATTTTACGGTCAATCGAGCTGTTCACGAAAGCCTTAGGAAACTTAACCAAAGATCGTATTGAAATCTTTTAACAAGCACTCTCAATGCCATTATTAGGGATTCTTTTACACCTTGAAAATGGGAAACAGAATTTAAAACATTAATGCTAAAATATGCTTAAACGTCGCCATTTCCTAAAAATAAACTACAGAGTTTTTTCCCATTAATAAAACAAGTTCGCATGGAAAATAATTATTTATATTAATTTAAATAAAGAACGAGTCTATGTATATAAAATATCAAAAATACAATGCGAAACAAAAAAAAAATTCTAAATAGTTTATTTGAAACATTTGTATTGGCTACTTTTCATTAGAAAAAACAATTTTTACTTTGTGATGCGCTTGATTTCCGTGATATTTTTTTCTTACATTTTGTTTTTTATTCAATGTTTCGTATTTTCATTTTATAAACTACTTTAATATCTTTTTATAAATAAAGTATTTAATTACTATTAGCATGTAAACAGGCAGTTTCTTTAACAAAAAATCAGAAACATTAAATTAAAAAATATTACACCCTATGGAATATTTATTTCATTTAATTTGCAACGTTTAAGCATATTTTGATATTTATACATCTCTCCTTTGAAATACTTACTCGGGTCATTTTTCTTCTTTTCCAACCTCTTTAAAGAAAAAAAAATTACGGGTATATATTCTTAGATAATAATAAAAAAATATGGGAATAATAGGACTCGTGTATTTTAGTTTAATCTTTCCATGTGTGTGGAAAAAAGAGGAATAAGTTTCGATTGTCTATTACTAACGAGGTCTATATTTTCTATTTTGTGCCATATAACATCCTAAGGACTGTGTGTTTCATAAACTGTGCAGAAAGAAGTCTCTTGAAGGTAAGAAGCAATATTTAATTTTAGAGATTTTAAAATTATTTTAGTCAGAAAGCAAATAATGCCTCAAATCATATCTTAGTAAAGAGCTTTAGAAAAAAATATAGTTATTAATTAAAAAAGGCTTCATTTGAATAAATAATAATACCATATTCTTTTACGGGAACTCATTGTTGCAAGAATAATTAAAATGAACAAGATAAAATTTAAATATATTAATAGAATAATTTGAATACAGTTTCTGTTACAGTAAGTGTAGTTTAATGTTCAACAGTACTATACATGAACCAATCAATTTATGTAGCTACTAATGGAAAGCAATGTTTGAAAATTATTCGAGTAAAAAGTGCAGTTATAGTAAGATCAATGTACAAAATTAAGTTGTTATAATATACATGTCTAAAATTAAAGTTTCATAGACAATTTCGTTTTACAAAATAAATCCGCGACCAGCAAATTCAGGATGTAAGATTATAGAATGATTCATATACTCTGTGGAAATTATATAAAGAACACACACACAAAAGTAAATATTCTTAGAGCAGATATTAATTTTTCGAAATAAGAATTAAAAAGGGGTAGAAGAAAATAGTTGCCAAATGTTGATCAAATCTTTCAGAATATTTTGGTACATTACTCTCTTTGTTAAATGCAGATCTAATTTGGCAAATGTTTTGACTTTCCTTATAGGATTCTCTATTTGTTTAATAAGAGGAAGCATACCTAGCCAAATTTTATGCCCTGAAAGGACTGATTGAAAAAATCAAATTTAAGAGAAGGAGCGTTCTTAAATATAAAAATAAACATGATCTAATTATTCTCCTGAGATTATTGAAGTAACGTCGCTAATTTTTATCAATATAGCATACGATAATTAAAATACATGATGAGAGAATGTGCATAATGCAATTATTAATCATTCTGCTATTCCAACTACTTAAACTAGTTAGAAAGAAATCTTTATTCTATTCGATTTGTTTGTAAGACCAATACTCTTGGTATACTGTAAATGAATAAACAATATCTATCGTTTTTCAAGTTAACAATCTGTCATTAATTTGTAAGTAGCCTTTCAGTTTTAAAGAGAATTTATAGTCAATTCATACCAATCTTTGTGATCGTGGAATCCACTGTGGGTCCACATTTTCACTATGAGTGGAAATTCAAAGACGTTTATGAGTATAAGTTTCTGCTACAGAAACTCCAGGTGTGCTAATGCACATATATGAAAGTAGTCAATTTTCTAAAAATTGTTTACCATTTTTTTTTATGACAGAGATAAACAGTGTCTTTGAAGTAAATATTTAATATGGTTTTCTGAATGACACTAAATGATGATACTATCTCTGTTTTTGAATTGACTGATCAAAGCTGGTCTTGAAAGGGCAAAGTTTCAGTAATTTACCATTTTCCTATCACGATTCTGAAGTGAATTTGCGATTTCCCTGGAACTGTTCAGCTTTGATGTGTCCTTTAGTTTTTCAATAAATTGATTTAGTTACATATTCCATGACAATCGATTATAATATGAGGAATCAAATTTTTATACATTAAGTAGCTCTTTTTAATTACATGTCAATTAATTCAGAAATCTCAAGAGATTAATTTTTTGGAATTATTTTGTTTTTTAGTAAATAGCATCTCAGAATTCATAATATTTGTATTTTTCCCAAAGATGTGTACTTTTAATTTGTTAAAATATACTGCTTTATTTTTTCCCTTAATTTTTATTTCAAAATTTTAGAATTTGCATTTTAGTCATGAGTTTAGATAAATAAATTTTTTCCTTAAACCATGTAAAAGTATCTGAGATCTATATTTATTTCCATTTAAAAATAACTTAGTGAACAGTTAAAAATTTTAATTTTGTAATCACCGACTGACTATTGAAAAAAATAATATCATAATTATATTGTGCAAAAGAAAGTAAGTTTGTTCTGATGATATTATCCATATTACATAAAAATAAAATTATGTCCCGTAAAAGATTCAAATGAAGCATAAAATGTAATTCAAGAGACTTCAATTGGCATACAAATTAAATTGGAAAGGTTCATGCCCACTAAATCTAAACTTAGTTTAGAATCTAATTCTCCTTGATAGAAAATTCTCTCAAGATTTCATAAATTTCCGAGCAACCTAAGAATTCTAGAATATTCAAAAAACCCAGAAAGGTGTTCTCTCTCTACAAATTCCATCCAAGATGCTGAAAATAGAACTGAGTATTCTACATTGACAAAAGACGATCACAATAGCAGACAAGACATCGCCGTACACAGACGCTTTTGCTGCTTGAGAATAGAAGATCAAACATGGGATTTTCTTACCCGTCACTTTATTACATTATGTAATGAACATAATGTAATAAAGGCAAACATATTTCAAATAAATACATTAATCTATTATAAATTAAAATCTATTTCTATTAATACTGTATTACAATGAATATTTTCTGAGTTTCTTTATTTATGCTTATTGTTATGATAAATTTAACATTAAATAAAATTTTATCATTAAGCCATGAAAATGGTAAAGTATGATTTGATTTGAATGTTCATGTGCTAGAAAATCTCGAAAGTTATTTATATAACATAGATATTATTTGTTAAAAAATAAATTATATGAATAAATAATGCTTAAATTGTAAAAAATATGATGAAACTAAAAACTCAGTTTTAATTTAAGCAAACGTTAAAATATTTTATGAATCTTCTTTTGAAATATGTTTACAATGCTTAAAACATTAAATTAGTATCAAAAAATATAAAAGCTAAAACTTTGTCATCCAATATTTTTGAAATCTTAGGTTTGACAGATTTTATATTCAAATTATATTTTAAGTATGAAACATTCACTTGATTTTGAAACACGCTTATGTCTAAATGTCTCTTAAAATTAATATTTCAGTTTTATTAATAATATCTAATAAAATATTTATATTGCAACAAATTGTATTCAACATAAAAAGTTTACACTTTACGTACGATTTCACGATTACATGTTATTAAATAATAAACGCTTTCAAAGTACATAGTGAATATATTTCCGAAATCTAATGACCGCATCAAGAATTATTTGATGGCTATAAAATCATATGTGCATGTAAATTAAAATAGTTAAGCGTATTATTATAATTATATCAATAATTATTAATATTAGATTTTAATTAATTGTTAAATAATGTTTATCTAACAGTCAAAATTATTTAAAACATTAAAATTCAATTTACACATTATTGAGAATATTACATTTTTTTCTTTTGGTGAATACATGCTCTCTACATTCTAAAATTAAATTAAAATAATACATTTTAAAATAATTTTTTAAATAATAATTTAAGAAATAATATATAAGAACGCTAGTAAAACAGAATTATATATTTATACTAATGAAGAAAAACGATTAAATAATCTATATAGTAAAATGTAAATATTAAAAACTAGAAATTTATAAAAATTTTGATACTCACAAGAAGTTCGATTCCATAATATTATCCAAATGTAACTCATATATGAATATTGATACTTCGTAGTGGACAAGCAAATGGCAGAATGTCTTGGAAAAATGCTTTTGGAATGCCCATAACCATTTTGTTGTTATAAGAGCTTTTCTGCAATTTGTGTCTTATTATGTTTTATAAGTCAGGAAATTCAGAAAACTCCCATGCATCCAATATATATATATATATATATATATATATATATATATATATATATATATATATATATATATATATAAATATATATATATATATATATATATATTATTATTATTATTATTATTAATTTTTGCCGTAGAAATCCAATGTTCTAGATTTAGTACTACGATTGAAAATCAAATGTAAGTAAAATAAAAAATAATAATTCAAATAATTAAAAACTATATTAGATAAATATTGAGAATAATTTGAATTTCATTACATTTACATTATTAACTAAAATGTAAAATATTAGTATCCTTCATGACAAAATTTATGTACGCAATTCCGTAATTTTCAGAAAACATATTAAATTCAAAGCAAATTTTTTTCAGTCATATAATATTCGATAAATATAAGTAAAATAGCCACGAAAATAAACTTTACAAATATTTCCAAAATAAAATGCATTGTTCCAAAAAGCGATTTTATTTTCCTTGATGGAGAATAACGAAAGATTAAAATGTGAGTGAATATACTAATAAAAAAGCAAAAAGTCCTAAAATTTGAATTGAATTAGCTTAATTTCTCCATTTCAAAATTATTGAAAAATTTTAACAAAAATAACAAACCAACATATTACGAAGTTACCAAATTTTGTATCAAAAATATTTTCAAAAACTTAAAATGATCGTAAAAATAATCATTTCAAAAATCTTAATTGAAAAAATTTCAAAATTTCCTCCATGATTCGAGAAATCGACAACCCATATTTGGTCTTGTAATCTCAAAGCAGCAAAAACACAAGAATGCGAAACGTTAGACGAGGAAGAAGGGTTATTCTCTATCAGCAGCAACGAACCAGCCAATCACACTGCAGCTACTTACTCTCATCCCCTCCAGGCGGGATAGCGCTCTTAGGGGACGCAACGCCCTGAGTGTTCTCATGGTTTTAAAGGCGGGGATGTTTCCATAGCCCATTAAGCCCACAGAAAGATTAAATATGGAAACCTTAAAGTTCATGTTTGGTCGGTCGGGTGGCAGGAAGGATTATGTTGAAGGAGCAGCCAGAAAACAAAAGAAGGAATTTCGTGTTAGTTACATTACAATACATTAGTACAGACAAAACGAAAGAAAAAAATGATTTGCAAGTGTAAAAGATTTACATTATATCAATAAGTTTGCAAACAGGCAGAGTATTTTTTTTAATTGAATTTTTTTCCTTATTTGAAAATGAAAATTGATATTTCAATATTTTCTCAAGAATTCTCGGGATCATTCTATAATTTTTCAATTAAATCCACCAAGAAATGACATTTTATGTGCTATGTAATTTAATATGATATGACAGAAGACTAAGCTTTAAAATAAACTTGAAATCATAAGTTTTTCTTTTTGATAAAGCGTATGAATTTACATTTACTATGAGGAAGATAATTAATTTTTTTTTATATAAAAGTGCTCTATATTTGTTTTCGACAGACTCTCAATAATTATATATACGACAAACTAATATATTTTCATGTTAATTTTCGTAAAGTAGAAAAACTTATTTATGACTAATTTATTTACATTTATATTTACTTTCATAGTTTAGATAATAATGAATCAATAACGGAATTTTAAAATTATTATTTTATATTAAATTATATTTAATTTTATATTTAATAATTTTATTTAAATATTACTTATTTTCATCATCTAACATCACAGCCAATTATTTAATTGTATGAAAAGATAAAATTAATTTGTAATCATATATTTTATTTGAATTTTTTTTATTAAAGTGCATTTTGAAAACAAAGTTAAAAAGGTTTAAAAATATGTAGGGAATCAGGCGTTTAGAGGAAGATTTGCTAACATATAATAAAATTTCATAAATATCAATCTAGGTTTTTGATTTAAAAATAATTGAAAAGCGTATAAGAATTTTTAAAATATTAGAAAATAAATAAGACTTAAATCAACTTATCAATAGCTTCATTATTATTTTTAATTCAAGTATGTTAGAGAAATTTTTGCCATTTTGTAATGAAAAATTCAAGGATTTATTTTGTGAAAAATATACTTTATGCATTATATAGAACAGTTGTTGCAAAGGAAATCTTTATAATTATTCCAAAATTGAAAATATAAAAAAGTATCTTTTTTAAAAAATTAGTAATAAAAGACAACTTTTTATAATTAGATTAAAATTATTTATTTTAGTACTTTAAACTTGCAAATCATTTCCAATAAATTTCCAATTCAGTTTTATGATTGAAACTCACTCTGAAGAAAAATTTATATTTTAGGAATCATTTTCTCTCAATTTATAGAGACATTTCTTTACTCTTAAGTATTTTAAAGCCTAAATTTAATACTTTTACTATATACATAAACTTTGTAACATTATTTTCGTATATATAATGTTTATTTAATAATTGCTAATGAAATAAATCTTTAAAATGAGTTTCATTATATAAAAATAACATTTATACATACATATAAATATATTGAAATAGAAAGCATTTTTATATACCAGTGTAATAAAAAAATGAAACATATATTAAACTATTAATAAACAATACTATTTAAATATAAATAATTGAAAAAAATATTAAAAATTATGATACTGACATTCATTAAGTAAGATTCATAAAGTGTGACAGATATTTAATAATATACAAAAACTTGTTTAAAATATATTTATGCTAGATATTTTAAAAATAACATATTCAATGTTCTAAATTTATGTATCAGTAAAAAATCTTAGAAATTGTATGCAAAAATAATAATTATTAATTATAAATTATCAACAGGGTAATTACTGTTTCTTTATTTATTTTATTTATGTATTATTATCATATTTATTTATAGTATTATATTTTATTTATTATATTATATGCTTTTATTAATAGTTTCAACAAGTTCAATATTTTGAAGTATTCAATATTGGATAAATCATACTTATGTACAGAAATGATTTTTCAGTATCACTCATCATTATTATTCCTTTCTATCAACATTTTAAAGAATATAAAATAAGTTCCTGTACACTTTAAATACTTTCTAATGCATGATATTCCTCAAATACGCCAATACCATGTATTCAGATCTCATAATTTGTTTAGCGGTTTAAATATAATACTTCAAAGAGAAGTAAAAAATATATATATATCAGAGTTTCTTAGTAAGAAAAATGTTTGATTTCACACAAAGAGTTATGTATAATACGAGAATATATACATCACATATATTCACTCGGATATATATATATATATATCACTCGTACAAGTATCTCATTTAATCTACTTAAAATCATAAGCAGTGATTTTCTATAATTTTTCATTGTCCGGTAATTTCTTTTAAGAGTAAAATTTATTTCTAATACATGTAATATTTTTTGTAATATTGTAAGTAAGTAGTCAAATATTTACTTTTCTCATGTAAATTTTATTATTTTTTATTAAAATTTAGGTTTCATTAAATAAAGTTTAAGCTTTGATATTTATTTTAAATTTATAATATTTTTATTATGATAAACCTAATTATATTTGCATATTATATCGAATTGTAATTTCTATTTCTTATTAACTTTTTAGATTATATTAATTTTTTGGTGCAAAAATTTAAGTAGGGGCTTTTAACAAAAAAGTGCTTATAAAATTTCCTTATTAATTTTTATATTTTTACAAAATTAGCTAAAATTCCATATATCAAATTTTTTAAATTATATTCAATAGCATCTATCTGAAAATACTGTACTTTTTTTCTTGGTATGCTTCTACTATAATTTTTCAGATAAAATATTTTCCCAAGAATTTCCTGATTATATTGACATACATTGACAATGGTAATTCTAACATTTGTAGATATCTGTGAATGTATTAGTTTCAAAGCTGTTAAGCTTAAATTTTATTCAATAAATTTAATTTTTAATCTATTCATCAGCAAAAATGTATGAGAATGGTTTGCTGAGAATATTATTTTAATATCACCTCTGTCGATTTATTTGAGTTAGCCATTTCTATACATTCCAGAAAAAACTTTAAATTTTATTTTTAACCTTGCCTCATGATTTATATTTTATAAAATTAGTTATCATTCGTTTATCTATAAAAATTTAGATTAATATTTAATTTAGCTAATTTGAATATTATGAAAAAAAATTGAAGGTAAGGAAAATGTATTCTTACCAGGACGATTACAAAGTCAAGCCAGCACCATGCGTTTGTGAAGTATTTTCTAAATCCGAGTGCTACCCACTTCATTAACATCTCGAAAAAAAAGAGGACGGTAAATACTTTGTCCATATATGTTAAAATGCTTTGCAGCAAAGGTCTTTTGCCAATATTGACGTCTTCTGCTGCCTGTACATGAAAAAAATTATTCATTAAATATGAAATATACATCAGAAGACACAAATAATTATGGGGAAAGTATATAAAACAATATTTTATATATTCAAGAAGATGCTGAATAATTTTAAATGAATTTTTAAATTAAAACTTTATACCGATGCAAATTAATTATAATTGATTTCCATTTTCTAAAAGAATAATAACACCTCATGAAATTATGATGCATTAATACGTCATGTTTTGTACCAAATCCCAAGAACAAAATTTAAAAGGACAAAAGTCATACAACACCAACTGTACAAACTTTAAATGTTATAAAATTCCTATTTTTGAAGCAGTTCTGATATTGGAGAAATATATCTGCAGTGATAATCACGTCTTCTTGGTGGAAAAAATGAAATGTATTAAATATTATATGGATACATATTTTTCAGGAAAACTTTTTATTCCTTCATTTAACATGTGGCTTTTTTTCATTTAATTTAATTAATGTAAACTATTACAAACGAAAATCCCTATCTTTTAGTTAAATAGATGTAGCAAGATATAAATTTTGATACCTTGCATGTAAATACACTTTTATTATGGGACATCAATATTTTGAAACAACTGTCGGAGTAATTAAAACTTAAATATATCACGGTAGCTTTTTGTAAAGAAAGTTAAAAAGTAAAAGAATTGTCTGCTGTAATATAGAACCAATATAAAAAAAAGTGTTTTGCATTTGACATAGTGTTGGAATATTTCTGGCAATAAATGTCAGTGAATAGATAGCAGTTGGTCAGTTAAAAGAATGACAAAGTTAGTATTAGGAACCAGCCCTTGTAAAGTTAGGAAGGAATCTGAACGAAATCACGAGATTAGACTCCAAACTATTAAGGAATCATTTCCATGCTTCACTTTATGATGGAAGCAGTCTAATTTGTAAGATTTTAATGGAGGTAAACTGGTTTATAATAGCGAATAAAGGAACTTAATTAATCAGCAAATAAAAAATGTTTCCTTTAATCTGCAGACCAGGTTTCAGATTTACATCATTAATAGGATTTTGGAATAGCAACTCTGTTTCATATATTTTGTGTATGCAATTCACTTAAAACTATAAGGTTCTATACTGTGTTCTGAATATTTTCATGCAGCTCAGAATCAATTTTGCCACCTCGGTGTATTCTTTCTAGTTATTATAATCTTTCTTAACGTCCGATTATCTATAGCAATGAGTTCGATTTTTTCGTAGATCTCTTCATTTGTCATGCTTCTATCCTGATATAGCAATGAATTGTCACTGTAATGTATTAATGTTCCTAATCTAAATTTCATTTTAAGTGAAATATATATTTACTACGTTTATCATATAAATATCATGGACATGAATTCTCGTATTTAAGCGGCTGGGTATAGCTCGAACTTCTCTCTGGACTAATCTACATTTTAAAAAGATTGCCCCTTCTCTTCGGGAATCGAAAGAAGTCTGAATGTGCTTGGACCGACCGATTGGCCTTTACTGTGAGCTTTAAGAGCAATGAGTAAATTTAACATTATCAAGGGCAAATTATCTGGTCAATTTGGTTGCAATCTTGAGCTCTTAAGGATGATTTAAAATATCGATGCATTTATTCATTGATATAATTGCTAGATAATGATATGGCGTGATTTGAATTCCATTGCAGCTAACCATATTAACAGTTATGATTCAAAACTCTTACCGTAATCTGCAATGAAAGTGATAGGAGGCCCAAATCTTGAAATATACCCGTGTACTATTGCACGAGTTGCTGTTTTACACTTATACCTTCTGTCTGAATGACATAAAGCTATTTTGTAAATTTGTCATTGATAGTCAAACTATATTATTTTTTCTCAGAAAGATGAAGAGGGTCGATGAAATCAAAATAGATGTGAAAGCAGCGCGCATCATGTGTAGTAAAAGTGCCAATGAGTGATTTGGTGTGTTTTGCTGTCTTAGCTTTTAGGCATTTAATATGCGATACCAACGAACCATCTATTTGATATACTTGCTCTTGCCAGGCCAAACGAAACGCTTCGGGATAAGGTTAATAAAGGCAGAAACATCTGAAAGATATAATTTAAATATAATTCAAGAATATAATTCAAATATTTTTCTATGCATAGTTATGGAATGAACGGACGAGTAGTAATTTATCTTGTCACAATGAAGATTAATATTTTCATATTTCTCTAATTTTAAGGAAGACGCTTCCTTTCTCCACGGAGTTCTTTGACACTCCCAATCGCTGTACTACTACAGTTAGAGATATACTGACCAAACGGACTCCCATATCTGCCCTCTCTGGAATTCTGATAGAACTTTCATCTTATCTTCACATGAAAAGAAATCCAAACGAGGATACACGCCATGTAGACAATTGACAGCAGTGTTGTAAAATTAACTGGTAGTTACATATTTAATTTAATTCTTTTTATGACATGTAGAAATCACTATTTTTAGAGGGGCTTTCCAATATTTTGGTCAACACATGCAGCCACACAAAGAAAATTTTCATTAAACTGCACTACTAACTTTTCCACGTTAAATTTGATTTCAAGTTTACTATTTTTTAATATTATTAGCATACTAGAAATATCATGACAAACTTCTGGGTATAGAATGGAATGAAAACATTCGGAAGAAGTAAAAATAGTAAAAGTCATGTCCCCTCCCTTATTAAAACTCATGCCAAGTTATTAAGATCTAAATTTTGAATATTAAGACATATGGCTAAAAATATTTGCGCTTAGAGTGAATTTTGCAATTAGAAAAACAAAATCATGATGATACAGTTATGTTGTATTAAATTACGATAACACAATTTTTCCTAAATTATAAAAATTTATTTTCCCTATTGAATACTTAAAAAAATGGGTTACATTATAAAAATATTTTAATTTAAATTTAACTAAACATTTTATGATAAATAAATATCATATATAACAGGAATTTCATATGGATACTTACAAGAGCTAAACTACTTATCATAATCATAGTAATGATTATGGTTTCGAAATATTTGTCTTCGATTAGAATAAACATCTTTCCTCGAATTTCTTTCCACTGTGCCCAAAATTCAGGATGTGCTTCTTCCGCACAGCAAGCGATTTTAGTGTAACAAGTGTCTGGACAACAGTCTGCTGGATATTCAGCAATTACTATATCTGCTGTGTTCGTTTCGAGTTTATCGATGTCAACGTCACCTTCAATTTGTGGAGCGATATCAGTTCCAGCCATCACATCTGCAATACAATATTGAGTAAACAAAATGCACATTCTAATTGAAATTTTCAGCTATTATTATAAATGGCGTAAAATTTTATTTCTTGCAGATTATATATGTAAGATGATGCAAATTTAATACAAATAATTCCCAAATGCAAAAAAGTGATGCATTAATCAAAATGAATTATAAACATCCTACCCAGGAAATTGAAAGTTTAATTACAAGTAATAAAGTATGCAGACGTTTACTTTAGTCATATTATGGAGTATGATAAAAAATGCATGCACATAGATACAAAATGTCATTTCAGAATTAAGAAATTCTTTATAAAACTCTCTGTAGTTTGTGAATACATATTATGTTAACTGTGTGTGTGTGCTTCTGTTTATATATAAAATAAAAATGTTTTAGGATTATAACTGTAAGAAAAAGAAATTGTTACCAATGAAACTGAGATTATAAACAGTTCTTTTTTAAACTTGGTGTCCTCTTTGATTTGGAAAAATGAGAATGCTTCATATAGTACGAGAAAAAACTCTATATACCATATTAGTTATAAGAATCATGTCACATAAATACGGTTCTTTGAAGATAATTATAGAAAAAAAATTTTAAGCTGAATAGGGTAGGTTTTTGATGCATTAGTGATTCTATTAAAATTGTAAAAAATTTAAATGAATAATAATACATTAGCTATTTAATTACAAAATAACTTAATATGGTACATAAATAAAAATAATAAATGGAATTAATTAAAAAATTAATTCCATTTACGAATATAAAAATGAAACGTATCGAATTAATATTCAATTAATATAATAAAGCTTGATGCTACTATATAGCCATATAAGGCACACATTTCCTTTTTTCAAGTATGCATTTTTGAAAAATTAGTATTTTTATAAATTCTTAAATAATGTTGGAGAAATATTTATATTCATATTTATTTCTATGCTAATCAATAATTATAAAATTTTATTACCAAATAATTTCTATTTATTATACATAATGACATACTCAAAAATACTCAGGGTTACATTGAGTATTTCCTTAAAGAGTAATTTCATCAAAAATTCGTCAATTATGGAATAAAAACTTAATATTATCATCATTAAATACATAGACAATTTGAAACATGATACCTAAATTTATAATTTTTAAACATTTTTCAGCAGTCGTACTCAACATTAAATTTAAAGAAATTAAAGTGAAAAATCCCATAATTAAGTGGCATATGTGTCAAATTTGAAAATTTTACCGTCTCCTAAATCTTCCTTGCTAGCATCTTTCTTCTCTTCATCTGAATCTTTCGGTGAGGAGGAATATAGACTGGACGGTTTCTCTGTGATCACCTCCTTCTCTTTGTTGTTGCTCATATTGTCCTCCTCTTTCTGCGGATGCACTTTGTTCCCAAACACTTCCTTCTCCTGCAAAAACAACTTCTGTTAATCGGTTAGATGAAAGCGCAAAAGGGAAATATAACAACAACATATAGTCAATAAGTAAAATACATATAATTCTAGTTTAATCAAAGCTTACTATTAAGCTTAGTTTAATAAAAAAAAGCTTAGTTGAATAAAATCTTACTACTACAGATGAAAATTACAAAAAGCATTCTCTCGCGCAAATACCATAAAAGCGAACTCAGTGAGAAATAATTTTGTTTATTGTATCGAGACACAGTTTATTACAACAAATTTTGCTTATAAACTAGATTTTATACTAACAATATATGTACTGTAACTAAATATATATCAATTATGAAATCAAGTTGTAAAACATTTTAGCTTAGATAAGAAATGAGAGTTTATTGCATAATCTAACCACACATGCATAGCTTTAAGAAATTTTTTATCGTTAATTGAATAAAGTAAAAAGATTTGATAACCATAAAGTGATTGTTTCTTTCGTTTCAGTTGAGATCCTGATTACACCACTTTATAACGATTCTTATTGGTTTAAAATATTCATGATGTCAGATAACGTTTCAGATCCGTTACACATAATTAATTACAGCATCGTATTGAGACGGAGTCTTAAATTTCAATTGTTGACGAATTTGTTGCTTGATTTCAAATCGCATACTTCGAGCCGTAGCAAACAATTCAAAGTTAACATTGAATGTCTGAGAATATTATTGAGTTCATTTTGTTAATAAAACGATTTTTTGTAGAAGGGCCAAAGCATCGGTTTAAGAAACGGTTTTCAATTTATTCAAGCCATTAACAAGTTAACAATGGAACAGAAGAAAAAGCAAAATGAAAATAACAAAACAAAACATTCACTTTATGATTGTTTAAATCAACTAAAACGATTTAAATTTTTAAAAATTTCATTGATTTATAGAATTCTAAATTGATAATTGCACTATTTCTTAACTATATATATATATATATATATATATATATATATATATATATATATATATATATATATATATATATATATATATGTATATATATATATTCCTTGGTTACGTTACCATTACAAATTTTCTTTTTTTATCACTTAATTCATAAGAGAAAATGATACCACAATTGAAAATTAATATCAGAAATAAAGCAATAAGGAAACAGTTTTTTTCTCAATGCAGAATAGGTTAATTGTTTTACAAGAATAAATTGAAATAGTGCATTTATTTCAATTTCAATCGCGTAAGTTTACAATGAGATATATAAGCATAAATGGAATTTACTCTGACAATCATCTGGCATATACATGCATTTATCACCATAATTAGGAAAATAAGTAAGGCATTTACATAAATATTATTAATATAAATTAAAATTAATTAATTATAATAAAGTTATATTAACAAGTACGATGTTTAACTTATATTAAAGTAATAAGCAAGTACGTTACTTTTTGTTTACGTTAATTGATAAAGTGACTGGAAATAATACAGTTATTGTGTTAGTTGAGTAAAAACAGTGAATTAGAGAAACATATATATATATTTTTTAAGATTATTATATACACAAAATTTTTTAACTACGAAAATATCACATGAGAATTTCGCTTTGATTGAAATTATTGCCTCGAGCACTGTTTTGATGAAATTTCTACAAACTTTTCTTCATTAAAACTTACAGATTTCAGTAGTCTGTTTTTAAAGGATAGGACAAAGTAAAAATTATTAAATTTAAAAAATGTTTTTAATTTAATTTTTTAATATAATTTAATAATTTTAACTTGGCAGAAATGCAAAATAAAATTTGATAAAATTCGAAAATTAACATACACATTGTTAAGAATTTTGAAAATAATATATTAAGAATTGATTAAAACTATCTTTTATTCAATTCCTATTTACCAATTCTGATTTTTACAAATATCAATGACATTTTTCGATGGGTATAACAGCGAAATATTTTCAATTTAATTTTTAAAATAATAATTTGGATTCACCAATATGCGTATAGACATTTGCCTATATACATATTGGTTTGTATACGTATGTGTGTATATGCCTACATATATGCGAATCTATGGATGTGTAAGTGTTTGGTAAGCCGTTTTAAAGTTATTTATTTTAAAGTATAAAGTATTTATAACCCAATAAAAATGCTTAGATTATGAATTTAATTTTTAAAGATTGAATTTATGACAAAGAATTATTGATTTAGAGGAATACATATATTAAGAAACTTATTGAGCCGTTTATATACATATATATATATATATATATATATATATATATATATATATATATATATATATATATATATATATATATATATATATAGAACGTATAAAACATTAATAAAAAAAACGATATATATATGTAATCCAGTCACATTAATGCAACCATCACGTACTTTCAACGGCGACGATAAATAAACTATCACAGCTATAACAGTAGACAGGTAGCAACACAATGCAATTCGGCATATATAAAGAGTGTGTGAGGGCTTCAGAAAACATTGTAATCATTATAGTAATGCAGAAACGGATGTAGCTCGTGTGCTGCACCATGAGCCATAAATGGCAGAGGTGAACGATCGCAAAGGAGAAACAATCGGTCGAATAGACGTGCTACCGTTGAGCAACTGACCACCTAGATGAGCCTAAAGGCTACCAACAGTGTCTCCCAAAATACTGTTTAATTCAGCGAAAGTTGTACGTCTGGGTCTGTGAAGCAGATTTCGCGTTTATGTACCTATGCTGTCTGCTTTTCTTTAGTGATGAAGACCGGGATATGCAGTTAACTTTCTCAACTGGATGTCCACTGTGTGACGACAGGTAGCCTTTGCCGATAAATCACGAATTCTTTTTTTCCGATGTGCAAAATAAAATTTATGCTCCCTCGAACTGTGAAATTTCTGAAAGTAAACTCCCAGCAACAACGATACAGGCTAGAGGTGGAAGCATTATGGTCAGGGCAATCCCTGTGTCTATTCGTGCATATGAAAGACACGATGGATAACTGCAAGTACGTATCTATCCTCACGGATAATGTAATCTCTATATGCTCATTGTGTTTTTCTCAGGATGACAGCATATATCGGCTGGACAATGCGAGATGTCATTCAGAAAGCAATATGCGTGAGTGGTTCGAAGAACTCCTGGATGTGTTTACCGTCCTCGTCTGGCCAGCAAACTCACCTGATTTAAACGCATTCAATAATCTGTGGGACTGTCACGATCGGGTTGTTCGAAGCATGTATTCTCACACGTATAATCTAGCACAGCTGGCCACGACACTGGAGTCGGCATAGCTCAACATCCCAGTGAAAACCTTCAAGAGCCTTATGGACTGCCTTCCTATTTATCTCGTAATAATCCGCTTTGCGATAAGTGGTCACATTAATGTGAATTAATGTTAATATTTATTTAAATATATTAAAGAAATTTATATATATATATATATATATATATATATATATATATATATATATATATATATATATATATATATATATATATATATTTGTTTTATTAAAAAGAAATAACAAATTTATTTTTGAAAAAACTATTCCAAAATTATTTAAATTGTTATTCCTACCATTTCTTTATTATCCTTTGGTTGAACTTTATCACCCATTCTCACGGAGTTAACCATTGAATTGCTCTTATTCTTCATTTTGATAGCTTTTCCATCTTCTACAAATAAATAATGAATAATTAAATAAAATATAAAAAATGAAACAAATCAAGAAATTTCGACAAGTATATAATGTCTGAAATTTATATATTATAATAAAGAACCATAAATCCTTCTACGGTAAAATTAAAAAATATTAAGGAAATTTTTTATATATTATATAACTGATATATTTAATGGCAAATATTGGACAATGTGCGCAGTAAATGATCGCATGTATTAAATTCATTTGATTATTTATTGGACTTTTGATTTCGTATATGCTTTTTCTAACTATACATTACTATACGGCGGTTTTTGTTTTCCAACGTATAATTTTTTTCATTATTATGCATAGTATAAAATACAGAATAATTTATTATTTTTTTATTCTGTAGACTATTTCTTTTGTAAATATGTAGAATTATTTACATCATATCTATATGCATAAAATATAACCGTCAATCAAAATTTCAACAAACTTCCGAATATCATTATTAAATTCTCTCACACTTGCATTAACGTTAATAATTACATATGCATTTTATTTTATTAATCATTATCTTAATACAGAGATTTTAAACTCATATATTTATTTAAAAATGATATATACCTGTTTTCTTAATTATAAGTTGAAAATCCGTTTACTTTTATTATGAAAACATTCTTTAAATCTTGTTTTGATTTAAGTCTTAAAAGTACATAATAATGCAAGAAATAATTCTATTTTATCTGAGCTGTGTGTGTCAGATACGATGCAATGAATGCTTTGACATGTATTTTTATTAAAGTACCTTGATATCCTAATTCGTATCCATCAAGTGTGATTTCTAATTCTGTTTTTTCCTTAGGGCTTTTCTTATCTTTACTTGGCACTTGTCCATCAACCATGAGGGAGGGTGGTATAGAGTCATCGCCATCGCCACTGTCCGTATGGTCGGCAATTTGATTCTGTACTTTGGCTCGTAAACCCTGTTAGAAAGGAAGAAAAAATTTGAATACCCCGAGTTCAGATTTATAAATTGAAAAAAATATCAAATAAGAAAGACATTTATAAGGCTGTCCTACTGATAGGTGCAACGCTATTGAATTATTCTTTGTTTATATGTCATCTCACTCTTCTGAGATACAAGAATATTAGTCGATACAGTGCATATCAGTCTGTGTTATTGTTTATTTTTAAAAATCATTTATAATTAAATTAAGAACTTTGTGGTATGCGGAATTAATTTCATGAAACTGTATTAAATATAAAGAAACTAGGGAAAAAATTAGTCAACTTTTGCTAAACATGAACCATTTCTTACGAGATTTGCTAAAAAAACCAATACTGTCCTTAAAAAAATGTTCGTAAGAATATTATCAAATATGTTTTTAAGTATACCGTTGACTAGGATTTTTATTTTTGAAATAACTGCATTAATGTATACCATTTTGTCTCATAGTGATAACGATACATTTATTATAAGATCTTTAATGATTAAAAAGCAAATTACTTTTACCTAATTTTTAAATAAAAATTTAAATATATAACTTTCAAATAAAAGATTATTTATAAAAATTTAGATAAAATATTATTACTTTTTTGTTTTAATACAGATTTATGATTAATGCCGAGTAACAGTTTGGATTCTTGAGGAAAAGAATAAAACATAAATTCTCAACAGAAACTCATTTGCATAGTCAAATAAAATAAAATTCATTTAGAAGATTACAAATAAATATAAGATATGCGTAAGAAATAATTTGCTTTAAAATAATGATTTCATCCTTTTTTAAAACTATGTATGTATTTCCTGGCGAATATCTCAGCTCCTTAAATGTTAAGAAGAAGAAAAAAAAGGAAAGAAACGAAAAAAAGAGTAATATTAAAATAAAAACTTTAAAAAAGTATATAAAGTATATATATATATATATATATATATATATATATATATATATATATATATATATATATATATATATATATATATATATATATATATATATATATATATATATACTTCACTCTAAATTTATTTATTAAAAGTGTATAAATAAACTCATATTTATTTTCTTGTGTATTAGTATATATCACTTTTTATTTATATGCTTCTTTTCGTACTTTCAAGGGTAAGGAATGTATTTGAAAGAGTAAAATAAAATGAGTTGATGCAAAATTTTCATTGTTGTTTTTAAGTATTTCGTCAATATATTATTTAATTTTTCTCGGATGCGATATTTAGAATTTACTTTTGAATAATTGAGAAAAGACAAAGTGATGCCAGTGGTTTACATCCAGCATACAAATAGAGGAAATCATCACAAAAGTGCGGCTTTTGTGGGGAAAGCCACGCCTCTTTTAACCTCAATAGTAATGAGTGTTCCCATCTGCACTTGGAAGAGGGAGGGGAGTGGGAAAGAAAAAGGAAATTCTTTCCAACAAGAAGGAAGGCAGAGGAAATAAAAAAAATTCAACTTGTTAAATAAAGAATAGTGCATTTTGGCTACTACAGTTAAATCTAGAATGCTGTGTCGTGTGAAGCAACCATTATTTAGTTTGCATCAATGTGTAACTGGAAGCATATAGATTTTACTTAAAATGTGAATATTTTAATGAATTAAAATCTCTAACTGTAACACAGTTGAGTTCCTTATATTTAAGATTTATTTTTTTAGTGAATCGTTATAAAATATAATATTGAAAATATGAGTTATTTAATTTTTTTAGGTAAAGGATATGAATTTTTTATATTATCTTGAAAATAATATAATAATTATTATATTATTAAATTATTAAGTTAATGTACGGTTGAATAATTAATTAGCTTAAAGGTAGGATTGTTATAACCACACATATTTTTCTATTTTTTAGGAAATAAATTAACGAAGAAAAATAATTATACAATTTTTACATAATAAGACCCTAAATAAAATTATGAATCTAAAATGATATTTCAAATGCTGCACTTTTGTATATATTTTGTGATAAAATAGGTGGAAAATCAGTTAATATTCCTTCTTCATATTTATCAATAGTGAAACGCTAATGTGCCGGATCTATATTCATCTAACTTCCTTTCATATTGTATGCACATACATATTTTCAAAAACACGAGTAACTTACTTTTAAAAGACCTAATAACTTGTTCTTAACCCATCTTTTTGCTCGGCCTATGCGATTAAAAGCTTCTGCAATCCCTTTTGTATCGTCTCCTGCAGGAGCTTGGGATAAGTTTGAGGCACCGAATGAAGACAGTAAAAGAGCAAGAAAAAGATTCAGCACCTATAAAGAAAAAAATTTAGCCATGGAATATTTTACGTAAGACTTCAAAGCAAATATTAAAACTTTTTAATAATTTTTATCAATTTAAATGCAGTTGGATTTTAATGTTTATTTTCGGGGATAAAATTGTGGTTTTCTTTAAATTCTGTTACAAGCAAACTATGAAAATTTCAAACGTATTATATAACTAAAAAATGAAATTTTTGTCACAGTAATATTTACTAAATTAGCAATTTTAGATACTGATACTTAAATACTATCCCGTTGACCATTTCCAAATAAATAAATAAATATTTGTCGCCAAATATTGCGAAACGGTCTTGAATGATGTAAATAATGACCATCCTCGTGTTATATATTTTTTATTATATTTAACATCAAGTTTAACATCTATTTTTATTTTTATCGCTCGCAGGTTTTAAATTTCTGACTAAAAAGTGGAATGAAAATTAAAAATAAAGTTTGTTTTGTTTTTTTCCCATCACATTTTGAAAAAGTTTTATTAAAGTTTGCAATATTTGGCAACATATTTAGAGATTGAAAATGCTCGAAGGGGTTATACGGATTTACTCTACTTATATCTCTCTTTCAAGCCAAATACATATATTTAAATTAATACATAAAAGTTTTTTAATTATTAGAATTCTCTCCACAGATAAAAAATAATAAAATAAAAAAATAATAAAAATATGAAAAACAATGATAATGTTTAAAAATTATGAGAGATTATAGTTTAACAATAAAATGTAAATTTTATTTCTTAGCTTACAGTTTCGCATTTTTGTCACTGTTATCTGAAATTTTTCTTCTAGGACTGCTAATAATATGTAACTAACACATAATTACCTAATCAGCTCCAGAAAAAATATTTTCTATGTACACGCTCAAAAATATAATTTATTTCAACTCACACACATTCAGTAATATCACTATAAGTAGGTTTTAAATCCTAGTTATACACAACAATTTTTGTGATCTAACGAGAAAACTTTTGCAAAAATATTTTTAAGCATGTCATTTTCTGTTAAATATTGGTGTCATTCACTGTCCTTAATACGTCTACAGTTGAAAAGTTACAAACTCGTGTTTCTACTTTTATTTTTATGAAACCAAGAATTACATTCCAAGAAACCTACTTTTAGCCTTAGAGGTTATTATACGTTTTACCTTAAGATTAGACAGATCCAGAGATTATTTTTATTTACAGATACAAGACAAAATGATAGGAACACCTGTGAAAAAATATGAAGGTTGTTTAGTTTGAAAGGGATTAGGCCATTTTTGGCTTAAATGACAGCTTGCATTTGACGTGGGATTGACAAATCCATATGACGAGGGATGACCCTGTTTGAATGCGGTAAGACGTATGAACAGGAGGGTTGTCTTTTTGGAACGTATAACGTTTTCTCGGAAAAAAAAAGTGTGAAGCATAGAGTGAAGATGGTCTGCGAGAATGATTCGATAATGGTCACCTGTGATTATTCCCCCTTTAGACAAAGAGAGGCCTTAATATACGAGAAGATATTGGGCCCTATACCATCACAGAACACCACCCATTGTTTCACAAATGGAACCAGGCAGTCAATATCAAATGCTTCTGCCTGTTTTCGTCAGATGAGCATTTGTCTGGAATAATGTAAATGAAGATTTGTCAGACCCCAGATGACTTGTTCCTATTGCAATTATATCCGGGTTTGTCTATGCATCAACTTTAGTTTCTACGTAGCAAATAACAGTTTTGGAATAGTTACTCTGCCATGAATAGCGATAAAGCTCGCTGAATAGTTTGCATGGATATGGGGTTTTGAAAATGGATAATTTATGGACTTTTTTTTTTATCAGCGGCCGTTTAGTCTTGCGATTTCGGTCGACTATCCTCTTTAACTCCCATCTATCAGGATCCTTCAACTTTGACTTTTACTCACTATTGTGCTTCGTAGAAGACACCTTAATTAGTAATATTAGTTAGTCTTCGTAGAAGACATCTTAATTGTGTAGACTGTCTGAACCCTTGACCTTGTCTGAACCTGTCCTGGAAATCCCAAAGGTCGACTCAACTCAAGGTCGACTGTTTCAGACACAGGCATTCCAGCGAAGACGAGCTCTAATTATCAAGCCTCTTTTCACATCGGAAAGGTCAAACAAAATCAATCTTTGCTAGGAATAAAGTTTTCTCATGTAATTCTAATACCGCGAAATACTTGACTTTACCTTCCATTTCACAGCCACTTGATGGCACACTGTCGCGACATGAGGCAGCTGTTTATTGGGTAATCGGAGGACGCCTCATTTTTAAATGGGTTTTTTTCTTATTATTTTGTCTAATATCCTTTCTATACCTTACTATTATAGTCATATTAGCAAAAATGTTATTTATATAATGATTATTTATCGCAGCAGAAGCTTTATTAATATGTTGAAATGATAGAATAGATGAGAACATATTTACTTACCACTAAATTACCTATAACAACAGTGGCTAGGAAAAAAGGAACGCAAGGCCACCCAGATACGACCATGCAGTCCCACATAGATTCGATCCATTCTCCACAGAGAACGCGGAACACGATCATGAAAGAGTGCATGAAATCGGTGAAATTCCATCGTGGAACTTCACCAGAATAAAATCTGTAAAAAAACACAGCGTGAGTGGGAAAAATAATTGTTTTAAAAATGATTAAATTTAGCTATAACATTTTAAAATTCTATTCTAAATATTAGTATTCAAAGTATTGCCTAATTACGTAATAATATATATACTCCATATTTTAGTATATTAAATGTGTAGCATTGCATTTATAAATAACAAAGATTTTAAGAAGTATGTCAGTTTGCTCTCATAAATAAAGATATGAAAACAAAGAAAATATATATTTATTGGCAGATATATTAGCCAAAGTACTGTACAGAATTGGCATACATAAATCTTTCAATATATCATAAAAAAATAAGAAGTGATATTAAGTAGAGTGCAAAAAAATTGAAGTAATTAAACATTGATAGACTTATTTTTACACTTTTTGAATATTTTCAAATTTATTGTTGAAAATTATTCGAAGACATTTATTTGCACTTTGACAATTATACACGCACACAATCCATGAAATAAATATCAATAATTATGAGAGAATCCATTATTCAATATTTGATTCATAATGTAATTATAATGAATGACATAAAGTTCGATAATATGATGTATATGAATTGGATAATGGCATCTAAGAAAACAAATTTTTTTGAGAGAATACTTAGAAAATCAAATTTGCATTTAAATAAATATTCATATTTTAACAAAACACAAATGAAACTGCACATTCTATCTCATAAAATTCTAACGCAAGAGTAATTTTCTGCGGTCAAAGAAGGATTTTGATCTTATTTTATAGCAAATATAAGCCTGTGTAAATAACTTTAACAACTAATATAAAAGTCCTTAACTTTCAGCATATTTACACTTAGAAGCAACTCAATTGAATAGAATCCATCTTTAGTTTTAAGAGATTTCAGGTGTTTTTAAAAATAAGAGACTTATAAGAATATTGGAAAAATAATTTCCCAGAAGCATCTTATTATATATTACTCCATGATTATTGAAACTTTGTAAAAATAATTTGCTGTAATTTAATTTTATTTGATTTTTAATCAACTTTTAACAAGGTAACTTGAAAAAATTAAAATACAGAGTTAAATCTTTAATGCATACATATGTTACAGATATACCGAAATCATATATGATTAAATTTAGATTTGCGCATTTGTATCTGTATATTTTTATGGTAAATTTGTAAGTTTTAAATCTGTTGCCTTAGTTAAACAAATTGTAGTCTTGAATAATAAAAATTACTGAAATATTTTAAATAATTTATTATCAAAATATATGTGTGAATTCACTTAAAATAATTCTTTTAGCATTTTAGTCAAAATAATTTTCAGTAAAAAAAATTTAAAAATTTTTATATCAACTATTTTTAAAATTTAAGTACTTCTTGAAAAAAGAATTACTCTCATAACTTCGAAATACTTTAATATAGTATTAAGTGAAACATGAAGTTGCAGTAACAGACTTACTTGTGTTTATTATTTCTATAGTTGTCACCAAAAAGCTGCATTCCCATGACAGCGAAAATGAAGATGATGATCCCCAAAACAAAAGTTAAATTTCCTAATGCCCCTACAGTCTTGCCCATGATGGAGATGAGTAAATTCAAAGTTGGCCAAGACTTAGCTAATTTAAAAACTCTAAGCTGTAAAACAATGTTAAAAAGTTTTCAGAAATTACACGATAATATTAAATCATACGTATATGTTTGCTCAAAGCATGTAGCACATTTAGCTCTTTAAACTGGTTTTATCCGACTAGAAGAGTCGTTATGTCTCCTTTACTTTCAAAATTGTAAAGTCAGCATATTATTTTCTTTATTATTTAGTTTAAATCCTCATATCAACATTGCAGAATAATTTGTATCTAACCAATATTCGACTTTAGATTTTGATGTGACAAGAAATTTATTTTGAATTGAATTGATTTTAAAAATATAATTAACTGTATAGAATCTTATGAATAGCAAATTTATCAACTTGTTTGATATATCTTAAAAAGTAGACTAACTTAATTATTGGTTTTACTGAATTTTATATCATAACATAAAATGATAAATTCACAGATGTGCTTAATTAATGAAAATTGATTCACATCAAGAAATCTCAGTATTTTAACACCTTGAGATGAATTTTAATGGCTCCTTCAATTATAAACATTGTATAAATAGCGCTCACGACAACATATTAGAACAGGACTTTTTTTCATTATTTAGAAACAAAAATTAAAATTTATAATAAGGTATTTCCACATATAATGATAATGATAATACTGCTACTAGATTCAATTTTTTTTAACATTTACTGATAATTTAAGGAATTGTTTAATAGGATTATAGATATGACTTAAAAAACCATCCCTCCTATTTGAAAAATAATTATCCGAATATTTATGTTAGTAAGAAGCATTTAAATTAAGCAAATATATGTATCCACTTCAATTTCATGTCTTTTGCCTTTTCACAATATTATATATATTTTTGGAGAAGTTTCGATAAAAAAATAGTCATTTTTAATTCCTTTCACACGATTACTGATACCTCTAAGATCTTTATTGAAAAATCAAAAGATACTATATTTGCATACATGAAATAAAATTCACAGAGCCATTGTACTGAAGTATAAAGGGGTGATAACGAAATAAAAATTTGTATTGTTAGTTAATTAAAAATAGTTTTTCACAAAGGGCATGATTTTTCTTTCAAAATCAACAGTATCTTTGGAAATTCCTTTATGCGAAAATGCTGAATTAATATTCAGCATTTTCGACATTATTCAGCATGACAACAATAATTTCTTTATTAAAGGAACTTAATAATTTATTCCTTAAACTGTAGAAACTCTTAAACTTATTTCAATAAATGAAATACGAAACCAAAGTCATAAATTAAAATGAATATTTGAAAAGAAAGAACTTTTACGAGCTCATTGCATAATGTATTCAAACAAATAATGGGAAATCATTAAATTCTAATTTGATAGTTCTTAATTATAAAAAGTTGCACACTTTAATGCAAAAATAATTCTATTGAAACTCTGGAAAAGCTTTGTCGAAACATTAGTGTTTTCAGAAGTTAAGAAAAATATTCAGCTAAAAATCCATAAAAGAGTACTTAAAATTTTGTTTATAAAATTTATCTCGTTTTCAATATTTCAATCAAAATTGATTGATTTAACATTTTTACTACATAATTTAAATTTATTAATGACACAATTAAAAATGACATTGATAATTTTTAACCATGCAAATACTAAAATGAATGTAAACAAGATAAACATATCTTCCAGTCGTTGGAAGAGATTCTCGTAAAATTAAGCCTGTTTATTTTTAAATAAATGGTGAAAAAAGCATGACTTTTATGTGTCTGTAGCTGATAAATTTTAAAATACTAAAGCGAGAATTTTTTTATAAGACTTATTTTAAGAGTATTTAATTTTTAAAATTGTTGCATTTCTGTGCAAATTTTGAACCTCTGATACATGTAAAAACTAGACTTTATATCATAAAAAGATAAATTATTAATCTTTATAAAGTACGTGAACATGATAAAAAGGAGATATATGAGTCATGTCAACAATAAATTTGTTTATACCATATATTCAAATAAAATAAAATTTGAACCCTTTAAAATATTCATTTATTTATCAAAAGTCGTATAGTAATTTTGTATGGTTGAAATGAAATTATATTTAATCACTAGAAAAGCTAATTATTAATTAAATTTATACTTACCAACCTAAATGACCTTAATACTGACAGACCTTGAACACCTTCTAAAGATAATTCTATCAAAGATAAAGCTACTATAAAGAAATCAAATATATTCCAGCCGTCTTGAAAATAAAATTTTGGACTCATTGCTATTAGTTTCAATGTAGCTTCTATTGCAAATGTAGCTGTAAAGAACTGCAATGAAAGAAATGTTTAGAAAATAAAATTAAAATAACTGTTTATCACACTTCTGCTTATAGGAATTTGAAAAGTCATTACCAGTTTTAAAATAATTTATTCCGAAAGTGAAAACTTTACAAACTAAAATTGTTTCTTAAGTTTGCATTCCAGTGCAAGGTCTGTATGTATTATAGAATGATATGAATAATACAGAACTGGATTCAGTTAGAATTTAATAATTAAGCTTAACTGATGACATTAAGGTCTTATTAAAGCAATTATAGTTTCAATAAATTAAACTGTACTCTAATTTTAAAAAATTTCACTTGACTGATAATAGACTTTACAAATCAAGCAAATGTCTTTCCAAGAAGAGAAAAAGGTATCTTACCAGCTCTTTAGGTGTCCTGGTCTAAGTCCTTGGAACAATTGAAAAATTCTATTTATGACAATATTACTAAAATGTACTTGTTGTTATACGCCTTTTAAATATAACGAAATCGCTATAGTTTTTTAAACTATCTAGTTTATATTTGTTTTAGGTCTTTTTATTAAATAAGATGAAAAGTTATAATATTTCTCGTAAAAACTTAATTTTATTCTTTTGTAAATTACAATAGATTTTTAAAGTGTTTGAAATGAAATAAAACTTTTTGCTCATGAAATCCAGAATGCAGAGAAAGAAAATTTAAAATTTATTAACGAATCAATTTGTTTATAAATATAATTTTTTTGTTAATACACAATTAATATATCCTAGTTTCTTTAAACAATTAATTTTAGATATAAAGTTTGAGTTCATTTTAGTTTGAATTTCGGAATTTTTTGATTCCTCACTTCGCAGTTATGATCATAAAATAAAAACAAAGGTTTCATTATCTGTGTCATGATTTTCTAATAATTAGAATCATAAAATTTCTTTTCAAACGGTTAAATATATTTTTAATGTAATTAATAAAAAGGATAGCTTAATTCAAAAGAAGGTATGTTGTAAATTCCCGAAACTTTATTTAAATTATAGAATATATCAAATAATTTTAAAAATGAAGAAAAAGTTTAAAATATTTTTTTTATGTTTGATTAAATTACTAAACTTTATAATACCAAAAGTTAGTAGATATTAAGTTTTTGCATGAAATAGGATGTCCTGGATTAGAAACTAAATTGTGTGAGATATGAGAAGAGCTAAACAAATTAAATCATCATAAAATTATTTCACAATTTTCTTAAGAATATCGATCGAAAAACAAATATGTAAAAATATCTAGAGATATTTTCACGTGGGAAATTTGTAAATAAGTATAGGTAAAATACGTCATTAGATATGTTTAGAAATTTATGCAAAAATTCAATGTATTATTTTTTAATTGTATGGAATTTTTCCTTTGAATGGAAAAGTAATTATATTACTGCTGATATATCTTACTATAAGATTTTCTCGAGAAAATGGATCTAAACTTCTGCAAGGGCATACACAACTGATAAGCAAAATGCAAATTCTCAAAATAAATTGTAAATAATATCCTAATAATCTTTGTATCAGTAAATATTTTAAATGGAAATTTTTTATAATCAATATTTTGAAATTGGATTTAATATTTTGTAACAAGATTTAAAATTTTATAACTGAAATTAATTATAAATATTATTATAGTATATATAATAATTATTTTTTCGGTTTATTTGCATCTGCTAGATCTCCACGATTTTATAAGATATACAATACAAAAGTAACTTTTCTAAAAGGTATATAGATTTATATTCCTATATAGCTTTGAATAATAATTCTGAACTGTGAACTGTGTTTGGCAAAGACTTCTTATGAAACTTCAATACTCTAGAATGAATATTTCATATTTTCTGTAAACCATCATTATTTAAAGACCAGATTATTGAATTAGGAAACGAAGCCATTTTTTGAGAATACAAGCAAATTTTTAAACTTTCTTGTTGCATATTTATCATTCAATAAATAAAACTGAAATTCTTGATATTGAAATTTTAATCGTGATCAAGAAATATATTTTCTTTCCATCTTTCATATAGTCAATCAGATTTTATTGAATAATTATTTTGTACTATTTCTTTATTGTATCTCCATTTTGATATAAACTAATATAAAAAATTTCCTTTTCAAATATTTTACTTAATGTTATACTGAAATAAAATTGAAATTTTTTAATAAATTTATTTTTAAAACTCTTCAACCATACTTAGTTTACAACAAAAAATATTAAAATTTTATACTTTAAACTATTGTATTAAGATGTTTTTATTAATTAAAAATAGAATCTCACTGTCTTTTTATATTTATTCAATATTTATATGAGGTAAAACTTTTCAAAATTTTGAGCTTTTCTATCCTTGGAAGTGGTTAACGATTTGCATTACATCTTTTAAAAATATGAACAAGTTTTAAATATATTTCTTATTACATTCATAAGATACCTAAATGATGAAATGAATTTTACATAATTTTAAAAGTTGGTAAATCGTACTATATTAATTTTATATATAAAATAGTATTGAATGGTTTTTTTTTTACATTTTCGTTTTGATAATATAATATATTTTGTAAAGTTTGCAATCCTAGGTAATATTTTACTGTTTGTCTAAGAAGTAATATATTTATTGAAAGAAAACTATTACGGAAAATTTTAGGTAAAAATTGCATATTCTTTATATTTCAGTTTCGTAAATATATTGGTCGAAAATTACTTTAAATCTTAGATTAAGAAGGAAATGTAATGCTATATATATATATATATATAGGAAAAGTAATTCAATTTTCAAAATGATGTTGAAACATTTTAGATTTTAACTAATCTTTTAAAACTTAAATATGCAGAAAAAGAAATAAGTTAAATATTTAATTTTAATTCATATCTGCGTAAAAACAAATAATTCTAGGTAACATAGTTTACAACTTAGCTTTCTTTCTGCCTCCAAAAGTACCCAAAAAATGTAAATTTAAGAGAATTTTCTTAATCCGCATATTTATATAAAATCAGTAATTAAATATTTGAATTAATTTCATTTATAAAAAGTTATTTTAGCACATAGATTCCTGACTTGTTTTAGAACTTCATATAATAGTACTTGCTTTCGATTCAAGTATGTTAAATGTGTATCCAGTGAAAGAAAAAATTTATTGGGTTAGCTAACATAATATGATATTTATGAATACTTGTACTTTTTGTGAAAAATGTGTAATTATTATCGGTAGCTTTACTTAAGCAAGTTAGATAGAAATAAAAAATATATATTGCAATAGCCTTTCAAGAAACGTGTTCACTGATATCATCAGAGCATACGTGACAGATTATGGGTTCAAAGAAAGTTATTTTAAATCTGTAGCCAAATAAAAGAAAGGCACTTACTGGGTAACATAATATAGAAATATACGAATTTTTTACGGAAAGAAAAATATTTGATCGAAATACAAGATAAACAAGAAAGTTCTTGCCATTTGCAGGTTGCCATTGAAATAATGAGAATAAGTATGCAAATGAGTGTATGAAGTGGTTGAGACACCATTTAGTCGAGAGTAGGAATATCAGACATTGTAAAAGCAGGTTCACCGATCACATCGTAACACGTACAGAAGCAAAGAGAAATGGACATCTCTAAAAAGTTTTTTCTGTGTTATCGGTTTGTTTGCTTTACGATTTCAAAGTGGATTTATGAACTGCTGCATCAAGTGTTGAATATGTCAAGCGTTTGGGGATAGTGCTGTGAATGAACGTACGGAAAGACATTGATTTCATAAATTCAGGTACGGGGGATTTGTCCCTCTGTGATGAAGCTCGCAGTGGACGATCACAGACCTTGGATGACGAAGCCCTGCATGCGGCCATTGAGGAAAACTGTAGTCAAACGTTTGATGCACTTGCCAGACAATTTAATGTTTCTGAAAACGGTTAGATTTCACTTGCACCGCTTACGTAACACGTACAGACTAATCAAATTGATTCATCACACACTGTTGGAAGTTCACAGGCAACAACGAGTGGCAGCTTGTTTGTCGTTTCTTATTATATTTATCCATATTCAATAGAGTGCTGATCAGTGACGAAAAGTAGGCTCTGTATAGCACTCCTAAGCGTTCTAAACAAAGGTTGTCACTCCAAGAATATTGCCTCTCACAGCGGAAGACCAGCTAGGCACCCACACAAGATTATACTTTGTGTCTAGTGGACTAGTCGTCAAGTGGCTTACCATGAACTTGTACCAATAAATCAAACGGTCACTACGGACCTGTATTCGGAGCAATTGGAAACTGTGCAGCAGGCATTGCAACAGAAAGATCCCGGACTGGTTAATCGCAAGCGTGTACTGTTCTAGGCCATAACGAGTGGCGGTATGTGACGCTTGAGGCCAGGGATACCATGCAGCGACTTGGTTGGAAGACTTTGTGCCATCCTTCTTATTCACTTGAACTTGCACTATCAGATTACCGCCTTTTCCATTGCCTGGACAATAATCTTAGTAGAAAATTCTTCACGAATGAGGCAGACTTGCACCCAATACTCACGGATTTCTTTGCGTCCAAAACATCGTGTTTTACCGCAAGAGGATTGCACAATTGGGGACACATAAGTAAAAGGTGCTGGATGGCGATGGTGATTACTTCAAGAACTAACAATAGGTTATATTTTCAATATTTTATGTTCTTTTGGGTCATTAAGAACGACAAGAACTTTCTTGTTTGCCTTTTAGATTTATCAATGTTATTAGAGCTTTGGACAGATCATTGTTAAAATGTTCTTGATTTTGAACATACTACAAATTATATTTTTAAGCTTTTCTAATTATCCTCAGTATGAGGAATTTCTTAGCTAAATTATTTGAGTTTAAGTCGCAGATGACTGTGTTTTTTAAATAAGCAACTAATAAAAGTAATGAGTTTTAAATCCATCATGAGGTGAAGTTATTCATCACAAAAGTAAATTATAAGTGTTAAACAAAAGTTAATTTATTTTAAATTAAGATAATCAGTAAACATTAGAATACAGAAGAAATTGTGAAAATTAATTTGTATCATATTTTTCGAAATGTAAACGGAGAAAGAACAGGAATTGCTTTTCAGTAATTATGTGGCTCTGAAAAATTGAAAAAAAAAATCCTAATCATATCATTTTATTTTTGGTATATTCAATCAGTTTTGGTATCACCTGATTTTTGTATTTATTAGCTATTAATAGGAAAGTTTTAATTGCTTTATTTATTTATTTATTTATTTTTTTTTTTGCTGGACGGAAATAATGTTTTCCTAAATATAGGTAATTATTTTCAAAATAATGTGTCGAGCTTTCGTTTTGATATTTTAAATTCTTAAAACATTTAAAATATGTAAAAAATATCACTCATTTGAATGTTATGTACACTATTGATTTTGTTTTAATAAGTTTTTAATTTGTGAGAATATTTTTTATAAAATTAATATTTCTTATTTTTTGGGCTTAAACACGAATTTTAAAAATAAATAAATTTATATTACACAAATATTCAACGAATTATTTCTTTAAAAACTGGTATTGAGTAAATTATTTTTTAAATACAGTTTTTGTAATTAATTTTAAAATACAAAGTTATAAAAATGATTTATAAAAGTAATAATTGTAATTTTATCTTATTTTTAGATATATTTAGAAGGAAAAAATTACTCAAATGTAAGCAAATAAAAAACGCAACTGCAAGTAATTGCGTTTAAAATGGCAGTGATAAGGCAGTCAATTTTGCAATTTTAATGCTTAAATAAAATTATATGAACAAAATTGGAGGAATACTTGTTTCGTTTATCAATTTCATTTAAGAGAAGCAAAGAAAGCATTAAAGTTTTTCTTGAAAGCAAAGATATGTAAATAAAGTCTTCAGTAATAAAAATGCTCTTATTTCTGTTGACTTTATGCATGTAACTTTTGGCAGCCAAACTCATGCATTATCACAAGTGCTGAAATTTTAGTCAATCTTTTATAACTGTGCGGAAAGGCATATATAATGCAATTCACTCAGAATTTCTCAAACGAGTCACTTACAGTTTTTAACTATAAAATAGCCATTATTGTAAAGATTGCAAAGGAAAGAAATAACATTAGAGCCATATTATTTTTTTTGAAATTTTTATAACATTTTTCTTAATACAAAATATACTTATGCATAAATCATGTGATAGATTTATTTTGAAATGAAATTCACTAGGCTTAAACTCTTTCACGTATACAGACAATAATAATTTATCCATATCTTAGAAAATATATTAAATAAAAGAATAAAAAGGAATCCCTTCCATAAAAAATTCCTTCAGAAAAAATATAGTAGATTTTCTCTTTTAACTATTAAAATACATTTGTAAAAAATTAATTAAAAAAAATTAAGTATTGTTTTCTTAAGACTCTTAAGCGCGATAAAGAAAAAAACTATATAACATTTAATTTACATACATTAAAATAAAACTTTTGAACTGTAAAACCTAAAGTGTATATATAATTTTAAACATATAAAATTATATAGTTAATAATTTTGAAATAAACTTATGTAAAATGTTTTCAGTATGTTTATTAATATGTACTTTTTATTTTAGGTATGCTTAATAATATTCATATCTATGTTTATATATATATATATATATATATATATATATATATATATATATATATATATATATATATATATATATATATATATATATATATATATATATATATATATATATATATATATAATACATAATACATAATTGGTTAAAAAAATAACTGAAAAGATTCGAAACAAATATTTGTAGGTAAAAAATAAGTATTTCCGATTTGAAAGGTTTTATTTATCATGAAAAGTGCATTTATAAATTTAAGATATTAAATTTAATAAAGTAATTTTTTCATCAGTTTTTGACAAATAAAAATTTAAAGCATTAAAATTTAAATTAATATACCATATATTTTATTCTAATTCGTTTTATTTCATTTTTAAAAAAGTAAAAGTAAAATACGTATATTTTCAATGACATTTTTTTTATGAGATTTTATTTACGGATTAAAAATTAATTAGAATTTAATAAGTTATTCAAAATGAAATAAGCGTTATTTAAACAAAATTCATGCTTTTATTGAAAATGTTTGCAATAAGCTCGAGCAATCTAATTTAAAATCATTAAGTTAATTACACTAAATTTAAAATATATTAAATTAATATCTCATTACAATGTACGGAATAAAAATGTATTTCCTTTTCATAAAACTTTTTCAAAAATTTACATAATTTTACTTCAACCTGCATACAGTATGAACTGCAATTCTGATAAATCTATTTTCAACATGTGCTGCTAATTGTAAAAGTATATAATTTCTTTTACTTTTAACTGTATTTTGCTTGCTACTAAAATCTGCGTGGAAAGATTTAAGAAGTTGAATGAGATATTTTCATTATAATTAAAAATAAATTCCTTTTTCTGATTGAAATGGTGTAAATTAAAAAAAGTATATATAAATTAATTCATTTTTGTAATGCATGAGCGTCTTACTCAAATTTATATTCATTGCTTGAGAAATTAAAATAATCTTCTGTAACTTTTGAAATAAATTTATTTTAAACGTAATTTCAAAAAATATGAAAATTAATTCAGTTTATATAATGAGTGACGTAAACTTAGAAATAATTTGAATTCGATTTAGGGTGGGAAAAACTAGTTCTTTCAATACTAATATTAATTATATATTATATTTAGTTTCATATATATATATACATATCAGAGCTTTGATTTTGAATCTTTTCAATCTCAGAGATTAGTTTCATTAATTTAATCAAGGCAATATGCATACTTTCCTGTTCTTAAATATTGTTATTTTCAGTTAACTACTTCTGCGGAAAAAACATTTTATGAATGCTTATTCCCCGATTTGATGGTAATATATTTTCTCAGATATTAAGATAAAACAGTTTGAGAAACTCTGCATTTCAATTTTGCAGAAAAAAATAATTTCTTTAGTTTTTATCGGATAAGAAATAGGAAATGTCAGCATGAAGAAAAAATGCATAGAAAAGAGCAGAAGGTCCGCTATTTTCCCCATGTGCCTAAAATGGCGCCCCACTTACGTAATTGCCGTTTTTCAGGAATGCCTCGAAATCTTCATTCATATCGTGATGGTCCATAGCCATAAAGAGGGTGTTCACTAC
Source organism: Latrodectus hesperus (assembly GCA_037975125.1). Lineage (NCBI taxonomy): Eukaryota > Metazoa > Arthropoda > Arachnida > Araneae > Theridiidae > Latrodectus > Latrodectus hesperus. Next base: position 31,371,714 of record CM075856.1, on the reverse strand, counting down.
GATGCAGAGTGTGATGAAGAGTTCCATAAATGGATCGAACACAATGATAGAGCAGAATTCCTGGAAATAAATCCAGCAAGTGCAGCAGTCCCAAATACAAAAGATATCGATGCCCTTGAGACACTGCGCCATGCACCGATCTTTAAACTTTGGCTTGTCTTCCTCATCCTCTCTGTCTGTTGGAAAATAATAGACGGACACTGAATAATGTTTAAGTATGGCCGACTAGTAGCCTGTGGTAGGGGTTTGTCTACTCTATTGTTGACACACCACACACACCACAAACTACGATTGCCATGCGCAAGACAGGGGAGCTGAAACACATTTCAGAAATAAAACAACTACGTTCTCGTCTTATTTTCTTTTTTTTCTTTTGCTTCTAGCAACTAATTAAGCCAAAATGCATTAAGGAAACAGCCTTTGCGACTAAGCAATTTCACATACACAAGAAAAGATTTTAAAACACATAAAACATATATACAATAATATAATTTGAAAGCAGAATTATTCATGATAAAGAAGAATTTATTTCATTTCACAATTTTTAATGAGAATTAAATAAAAAACAGCATTTAAATACTAAAATGACAAAAAGAAGATAGGTTCATAAGGATCTATCAAAACAAAAAAATTTACTCAGTAATACGAAACTAAGTACTCGAAATGATTTTATTAATTAATAATTAAGAAGTTGTTTCCACATAATTTTTGTTTTCACATTATGAATTGTAGAGTTTGTTTGATTTTGAAAGAAACAAATATTGTGATCATCTAGCTAAGGTATTTATCTTTACATTTTAAAATTATATACATGCTTTTTTTAAATAGAGATTAATTTTAATTTTCAAATATGAATGCAAGGAAATAACAGTAACATGGAAAACGTATGTAAAATAATGAGGATAAAGATTAAATAATGTCTATGACGCATGAAATAGAATCAGAAAACCAATCATTCTTTTCTGATTCGATTCCGTATGTGTAAATATAGAAAACGAATCAAAAAAGCAATTCACAGAAAAATAAAAATAAGAATGAACTTCTGAAATTCTAAATCCTGCCTAAGTTGAAAGGAACCAAGATAAGATAATTTAATCAACGAAAATGCCAATTTTTCAAAAAATTTTTAATTATATTTTTGTGAAATTTTAAAAGGCTAGGACACTAGTCTTCCATTCAATTTTTTTAGGAATCATTTTTTTTACAATAATTTAAAATTTTCTTTTAACTATCAGATCTGACCAAATATGCGCAAAACACAACATAGCTTCAAAGTGACTAAATTAATTTGAGCAAATAGAATATATTTAAGTCATTTTATATTCTATATGTTAATACAAAAATCATCTCATTCATTCAAAACAAATGAGGAGCATAAGCAATGTTCTATGTGATATATATAGTGTTCACATAGTTTTCTTCAAAAACACAATATCAAGTTTGGGTGAAAAAATCAAGAAGTTGAAATTATTAAAATATCCTAAAACCTACTAGTTAGAATTTTTAAACAACCGGTGTTTTCTTAATAAGATATTAAAAATTATCTGTTATGCGTCGATTTTTTAAATTTGAAAATTTAGATTTTAATTATTGTACAAGATTTTGTTTTATATTAATTAATTTCATTAATTTTTAATTATATATGTAATTTCTATTTTTTATTACAAATAAAATTGGTTTACATAGATTTAAATATAAAAGAACTGTAAATAATTGATTGATATTTTATCGATTTTTTTATACGTAGTAACACATAAATTTTAAAATCTGTAACATTATAATGTTAAAAATTCCTTCGAAGAAAGTATCAATAAATGATAAAACAACACAAAACTAACCAATTATAGGCATTGGATCTGAATAATGAATAATTCTGCTTATAATAAAATACAATATTACAAAATATAATCCAATCTCATGAAATTTAATATATATTTAGTAAATTTTATGCATGTTACTTATAATTTACTATCAAAATACTTTTTGTATTATGTATTCTATTAATGATATTAAAATTTACGTTAGTTATTATCTGCTTCTTAAATAATATCGTACTATGCATTTAAAATATTAAAAACAGCTTCAAATTATTGCATATGTAATTATAATATTAATAAAAATATAGCGTAAGAAATTAGTAGTATTTTTCTTATTAATTATATTTATTTTCTGCGGTGATCTTAGGATACTCATGTTTTAAACATATTTAGACATTTTTATAATATTTTAACATGAAAAAGTGATAAAATCTTTATAAATAAGGCAATTATTCTAAAGTATGTACACTTTATTGAATCTTTCTATGATTCAATAATTGCTTACTAAATAATAATGTCTTTGATAAGTTAATCAGTAACTACAGCAACTAATAGAGTTTTAAAAGTTATATCTGAGAACTGAGAGAAATTGCTCAAAATTTTGTCTTTGTAAATATTGAAGTGTCTTCAAGAGTTAAAATATTATTAATTAATTAATTCTTTGCAAAATTATTAGAAGCTAAATGCTAAATTAAACAAAAGCCTCCTGTAAATTATGAATAAAATTATTCTACTGAGCATTTTTTATGTCAATAAGAAAATTCCTATCGTTCAACAATATGTAATATGTGTAGAAATACATTACTTCATAAATTTTCATATTAAAATTTTATTAAAAATATTTTCTCATGCAAATAATTTTTCAATTTAAGTAATTTTTTTATATTTTATGAGCTGTCATGTCGTAGCTAATAATAATTCACATCACTGATAAGTTTTCTCGTTACATTTTCTTCTTTTATTATCAAAATAGATTATTAACTAAAATAATCTACTGTAACAAATTTTTTTGTTCGAAGCATTGCAAACAAAATTTAAAAATCTAATTTCTTGAGAATAGATTATCTTTTGTAATTTAAATTTACATTTATTAAGTCATATATTACAATTGGGGAATACAGTTTGGGATAAAATATAATATCAACATTTCAATATAATACAAAAATTAAGAATAAATTATTTATTTTATTTGAATTAATAAAGATAATAACAACAAACTCATTCAAAATATTTTTATTAAATAATTTTTCAATACGAGTTATTTAATAAAATTGATAACAAAATAAACTCAATTAAAATCTTATTTTAATCAATTTATAAATTTTCTTTTCAAATTTAAAAATATTTATCGAGTTTGTTATTATTGATTTCAATTTCATATTTATAATACAGGCAAATTATGTAATTTTTTTATAGAACTTTGACAATGAAATAAAATTAATATCTCAATATATATATATATATATATATATATATATATATATATATATATATATATATATATATATATATATATATATATATATATATATATATATATATATATATATATAAGATTTTGACCTCACATCGTGAATTAAAAGTAAGATTATAAGTAAGAGAAAAAATGAGCAAAATAAAAAAAAAATTAATGTCGACTATCAAAATTTTTTTGTAATTTTGAGTATATCGATAATTTTAATTATTAATGATTTTTTAGCTAGATTTATAATTTTAATCTGATGAACAATATGATTTACATACAAAAGTTAAAATATCCAAGGTTATGTACATCGCCGTGAAGTTTTCCTGTCATACTTTGCAAGAAGTTATATTAACGAAAGGTTCTAGAAAATTCTTAACAAATAAAAGTGTTTGCATTGTATATATGGTTTTTGCATATTATTTGAAGTTTAAATACGTAAAACTACTAAGATATTATATGAGGCTATGATTTATATTTACTTTGATGATTTATCCCTTGCAATTAGGGACAAAAATAATTATTTTTACTTGATGGTACAGTTTGGTAAGTTAAATGTTTTACATATATTGCCTGTATTAATAAAAAATTTAATAATACATATGTTATAGTTTCATATATAGCAATAAAAAAGTTATAAATCATTTTAAATAAATACTTAAATTTTGTGCGCAATATGATAATATCTTACTTTATATTTTTTAATCTTTTAATACAAAAAAATATCATACTTTTTATGCGACAAATAGTGAACTGCACCTCAATTAAAATTCAAAATCAAATCTTTTTTAAGATTGTAAAAATTATTTATGATTATAATACATATTTGAATTACATTAAATATGTTTTTGAAAGTAAATTAATTTTGAAAGAATATTTAAATTTAACATTAATACCGCAGATGAAAACAGCTTCAAAATATAATGTAAAACTTATAATAAATATTGTGAGTTATTTAAATTAAGCTTTATTTTTAATGAAATAAAATAGTTACACAATTAAATAATTTTGAAAGATTTTACATGTTATATTAGTTATAAATATTGAAATATTATACAATATATTTTATAAATTATTTATTAGATCAGAAACTTAACTTAGTGAGAAATCAGTTGAGATTTCTTAAGTCAATTTACACGAAAAAGCATTTTTCTTCGCATAAATTTAGTTAAAAAGTTTGAAGAACAAAAATCTAAGTAATAAGAAATTATTTTGTAGCTCAAACTGGCACTTTTATGGCATTCTTTCGAATAAATATAAAATAGATAAAAAGTAATATTTAAAAAAATATAAATGTCATTTTTATACATTTTTAAAAATTTACATTTTGTATATTAAAACGAAATAGATACTTATTTTATTTTTAATATTATTTAATATTTTATTATTAAATTATTTTTTAATACATTAATCATATAATGTTGAAAGCATTTATTAATTTATAATTCTGTTGTATCATAAATAATACTCGGAAATTTCTAATTACTTATAATATTGGCTGACATGAAATTGAGAAATCTTTAATCTAGTATTTTTTATTAAAATAATAAATATTTCCTTTAAGAGTTTCAAAAACACACTTATTTTTGAAAGTATTCTATTAATTATCTTTAAAATGATGAACAAGTTAAACATTCTTTAGAGTAGTAAGTGTTTTAGGTTATAAGAAAGTGTTTTTTACACAAGGCTTACATTTATCTGATTAAATACCTAAATACTGATTTCTCACTGTACAAAGAAAAATGAATTTTATTATAAAAATTCATAAGTGTGTGTGTGTCTAAGGTAAAAAATGATGGCTTAGATATGAAGCTTTTTTTGAGTTCTTCTTATAAAATAGTTTTTTGGCAATAACAGCATGGTTGTGATAATATTATTTTTGATGCCTTTATCCCGAACTATATTATAATGATATAATACCTTTTTGTAACTAAAATTTGATGTTAAAGGATACATGAATTTAAAATTTTAAGACCTGCTAATTTTTATTGACTATATTCTCTTAAGATTTACAAAAAAAAAATAATCATATTTCTATTTAAGTTAAGAGGCTTTTGTGATTATTGTAAACATCGTAAGTGTATTTTTGAACATTCCCAATCATTAATACCAAGTATGATATAAATCATAATAAATACACTTCCACGCCTATCTTTATTTATAAGCAAATAAATATAGTTATGCTTTAAAAGTAACATAATTAATATTTTGCTGTCGATTATTATAATTTGGAATGCATGAAAAACTTATTTTAATGAAATGGATAAAATATTTTTACATTGATCATATGATTTGAAAAATCATCTCTTACAGTATTTTTTAATTGAGATTCTGGGTTGCGATAAAACGTATTAAAGTAAAGTAAAAAAAAATTTAATACATATATTATGAATAATATTGCTTTTAAGTTTTTGTTAAACTGATTTAAATTATTAGAATTTTAATGGACTATTCTTGATTTTATTCATTTAAATTCATCATATTGCACTATTTTGAATGATATATTTTGAATAAATAAATATATATATAATTATATACATGGATATAAGTTCATAAACTATACCATGCATAGCACTAATGCGATCCTCAAACCATGCTTCGAATTTTCCTGTCAATCTAAAACATAACCTAATTCAAATACTCCGTATTATTTCTACATATCAAGCAAATGCAACTAACTATATAATGTTGTGGGATTGCAAATAATAATGTGTCTACAGGGATACGTTAGTGTTGGTGAATGCAAGCAACCAATACAACATGGTAACTACCTCTTTCACTTGCTTTACTCTGTCTACCTGCTGCCTGCTCTATTATGTCGTTTAGCACCATGACATCTGCAAGAAAAATAGAGAATAACGAACCATTATTTTATTAAAAATGTACAAAACAAGAAGATTTGAGATTAATTGAATCAAGAGTATTTACTTGCGAATTGGGAGTGATAACAACGTGAAAGGATAAAATATTTTCTTATATCATTATACATGTGTTTACCTTCTTTTTTACCTCATATTAGTGAAATAATTTATCATTGAATCGAAACATTTTACTTACAATAGATTAAAAATTGTAAATTTCATTTAATCTTTACATTCATATTTATGTGTAAATTGAACTTGTATTAATTAAAGTGACTAGAATTTAATTAATTTAACCACAAAACAATATTGTTTAAAACCATATAGACCAGACAAACTTTATTTGAATAAAAATATTGCCAATAAAAGTAATATTTTTAGAATTTGCATATATGAAGCTGAAGGCAAAATATTTAAATATTTAGTTTGCTGCTTTATTTTAAAGGAATTAAAATTATTAACTGTGCTATTTATAAATCATATACCATTCTTTATAAAAAATTTCTGCGTTTATCTCTTAGTTACATTATTACTTACTATTTTAATGCATAAAATGGCACTAACCTTTCATGTCAAGCCTCTTTCTAGGATCGGTCGGATCCATGAAAGGATTGTCTGCTTGTTTGTGCTTGGGAATCACATATTCATCATTCTCCATTTCCTGCAAAGAAGCATCAACTGTAAATATAATCATGTTATTTATTTTAAATTTCATTTACTGTCAGACATTTAATATTGTATCTAATTTAAAATCTATACAAAGAAAAAACCATATTATACCTCCCATTAATGTAGTATATTAACACATTTTCATTGTTAGAAGCTGTAATAATATGAAAAAAGTATATTTAACGATTTTGGAATGAAAATAGGGGGTTGATTCATCTTTCAAAAATAAATTTACAAATCTGAAACCTGAAACTTATTAATAAACGGACACGTGCAGACATTTTTTTGTTTGCTTTTAGAAAAAAATGTCGTATCTTTCAGTTATAAAAGAATTATTTCTTTATTTATTCTTGTCATTACAGTTTTCCTCACAGAAATGAATCTAAATCATTCCTTAAAATGTTAATTTTCTATAAAATGTTTTTATTCAAAGTGAGTTGAATGACTTTCAAAGTATAAAATTTTTATTTTACTTATAAAGTTTGAGTCAGAAAGAAAAGAATTTAAAAAAATATCTTTACATTAAATGATAAACATAGTTAGACAAGTTTTTTTGCAAACGTTACTTTTATAGAAAATAGAATTTCATAACAATTTAGAAACTACACTACTGGCCATTAAAATTGCTACACCAGGAAAGCGGCACACCATACACATGAAATTTGCATGACAGGTAGAACTTGCTGTGATATGCAAATGATTAGAATTTCAGCGCATTCATACAAAGCAGGCGACAGTAGCGACATCTACAATGTGTATAAAACCAGAGATTTGACAGCAGTTTTCTCATACTCAATTTCCGTTTTAACGTTGTTTTCGGCAAAGAAAATTGTTGTAATGCCTCGTGTAAGAAGAAGAAATGCCTATCTGACTTTGATCGAGGAAGGATTATAACCTACCGGGATTGCGGTTTATCGTACCGCAATATTGCTGCTCGCGTCGGTCGAGATCCCATGACTGTTAGCAGAATAAGGAATCGATGGGTTCAGGACAATCATACAGAAAGTCATGCAGGATCTCAGCGACCCCCCGTCACTAACAGCAGAGAAGACAGACATCTTATCCGCATGGTCACAAGGGATCCTATAGCCACGTCACGAACCCTGAGTTGAGAAATGGAGTCATTTGCAAGGCAACAAGTTTCTACTCGAACAGTTCGACGACGTTTGCAGCAGCATGGATTGTCTGCACGGCGACCATGGCTTCGGCTACCATTGACGCTGCGTCACAGACAGGAGCGCCTTCAGTGGTGTGATCAACGACGAACCTGGACGTGGGAATGGCATCTCGTCATCTTTACAGATAAATCTCGGTTCTGTATACAGGACCATGATGGCCACGTCCGTGTTTGGAGGTATCGTGGAGAACGCGCATTGCCAGATTGCATTGGACATCGCCATACTGGTCCATCTGCTGGAGTGATGGTATGGGTGCGATTGGATAAACGTCTCGATCACCTCTTGTTCGCATTACCGGCACTTTGAACAGCAACCGTTACATTTCCGATGTGTTAAGGTCCGTGGCTCTGCCCTATCTTCGAGGCCTCCCTAATGCTTTGTTTCAACAGGATAATGCATGACAACTTGTTGCCCGTACTGTTCTGAGCTTCCTTGATACAGAACAGTTTCGACTGTTAACCTGGCCAGGACGTTCTCCTGATCTATCACCAATTGAGAACGTGTGGTCAATGGTTGCCGAGCGATTGGCACGCCATCACTCACCATCCACTTCTGTCGATGAACTGTGACATAGTGTTGAAGCTGCATGGACTGAGATCCCCGTACATGCCATACAATCTCTGTTTGACTCCATGCATAGGCGGATAAATGCTGTTATTGCAGCCAGAGGTGGCTGCTCTGGGTACTGATTTCTCAAGATCTATGCATCTGAATTTCCTGTAAATCTAATCACTTGTTTTTTCCATTATAATGTATGTGTCCAATAAATATCGTTCTGTTATTTGCATTCCTTCTTGGTGTAGCAATTTTAATGGCCAGTAGTGTATTTAAAAATATCTTCAGTATTTTCTAAATATATTTATAGTATTTAGCTACGCCTGTGAGAAAAATTTGTCATAATGTGATACATTAGAAAAATTTTATAGATAAGTATTTAAGTAAATATCACTCTATTAATTATCAGAGAAATCGATTATATTCCTGCTATAGTAAAAACAATATTTAATCAGTAATAGTAAAAACTATAGTAAAAACAATATCAATCAATTTTATTATTAAAATTTTAATTTTTAAAATGTATTTAAGAGCCTTAAAAAAAAACTGAAAAGTTTTTTCCTTTCATCGTTGGCTAAATTTTATGTTAATCTATAAATTTTCGAAAATTTAAAATTATTTTAGTATTCTGAAATTTAGATATTACACGTGATTCACAACAATAATCACCAATCTATATTAACATTATATTTCTATCGGAGCCCGTGGTAGCCTAGTGGTTAGGGTATCGGCCTTCCATCCGGAAGGGTGGGGTCCGATTCCCAATGCCGCTAAAGACCCATCGAGTAAATCTGCGGAATCGAAAGTCCTGTGATCAGCCGTTGAGCAGTTACCATGGGTGCAATGGTCTGAAGAAAATTTCCTCCTCTTTCAGATCAATGTCAAAATTGAGGGAGTGGGTACTCCCTCAATTTTGACATTGATCTCTGTGGTACTCTGGTGGTGCCATCTATCGGAGGATTTAAAAAAGAGCAAAGACGTACTTTCACTTTCGTGGTGCTCTGATTAAAACGAAAGACTTATTGCCTATTGACTTAAATTCGTATTCCCAAGGCATAGCGAGCTTGGCTTGTCCAAGTGTGATAAGTAATAACATCATATTTCTATCTGTATTTTGAAAATTTCAGAGTATAAAATGAGAAAAAGCATCTACAATTTTTCTATGTGTAGTCAGACGAATTTTCTTGTATTTAAATAATTTATATGCCATTTTATAAAATTTTGATAAATTTTAATTAAATTTTTTATGCGGTCCTTCTACGAATAAAATATTTTTTTATTCATAGTAAAAATTATGTTTGTAAATATTAAACTTCTTAATGTTTTTCTGCTGTTTTTAATTGTGTAAATTGTCCTATAAATTCTGCATATTAGGGAAAAGACTTTGAAATTAATGAAAATTTGAATCCTTTTATTCTTTATGAAACATTTCTGAAGCTTTATATGAGTATTACACCTTGATTCAGAAAATACTTTCAGAAAACAGTATAATTCATTTGTATAATGCATGTTTATATTGAAATAAAATTATAAGAGATTAATAACTCTGTAAAAAATCACAATATTATTTTCTATATAAACTTACTTTACGTATTAACTTATGTTATAATTTAAAATTATGATAAAATTTTAAACCACATCACTTATATAATATTTTTTCTGAACAAATAAGAGAAATTATTTTTTAAAAAATGTTGATATTTATGATGCAATAAAAGCAAAGCCAAATTATTTGACTAAAAGTATTTATGTACGTATTTTATAAATCATTAATTCAATTTATGCCTAATTTTAAATTTGGACTTTATTACCTGAAACAAATGAGCTTATTTAGCTTGAAAAGACTATTTTATAACTCTTCTAATTAAATGCTCAGTTTCAACAAATTTTATTTTGTGATTTTATATACTTTGACAACAAGTTTTAGTGAATAGTATTTCAAGCTTCATTTTATTAAACTAACTTATGACAACAATTATTTGTTTTCAAATAAAGTATTTAGCTTAATAATAACAGGATTTCGAATTTGCATAAAGTTCGTTAATTATTTTACATATTATTATTTAAAGTGAATAATAAAAATAAAAATAAGATATTGCATTATTTATTTTAAAAGAAGAGATTGTTTTAACAGGATTAGAATAGTTAAGGTTACACTTCTGACATTTTGTTGGTTAGTTGTGTTTTTTTTTGCGCTAGGTCCAAAATAAGACAAAATGCGCTATTCTGACTTTTATTGTGAATAAAATTTTATTTTAAAACAATATAAACGGAAATTATTACATTTAATAGATTGATTAAAAAGTACTATATTATGCTTTTAATTGAGGGGAATAAGTTGCATCATAAAATAATTGAATTATTGTTTTATTTTGTATTCAGAAGGTAATGTAAAATATTATTAAAAATCAATGTAAGTTTAAAATGCTGAATTTTATAGATTTACTGATTGTTTTATTGTTTTCATCGCAGAGAATTTATTACTATCCATGCATAAATGAACACATTTTCTTTTATTTTTGATCTTTTTTATGTATTTTGAAATTTATATAAGGTTAATTAATATTATATTTTAATATTTTTATTAATAAAAATGTTATAATCCAAATTGATTATAAAAGTAATTTGAATTCATTTGAAGAAAATTTAATGAAATTGACAAATTTATGGATCAATGACAACCAAAGTTAATTCAAAATTTAAATTTTTCTTCATACTAAAATATTTTAAAATAACTTACCAAAAATGTATTATTTGGTGAAATTATGCTGTGCAGTGATTTAATCTATAATTTGCATAAATTCACTTTGTGTATTTGTGACGTTACGTGATGTGTATAGTGAGAACAGATGTGCACAGCAATAGTGAATTCATGCAGGGATATGAATGAATGGCCCTTGAAATGTAAGTCATCATGAATGAAATACATCTTTTAAGGTTTATTATAATTCAGTGATTTTTCATTTAGTGATTTTCCCTTATAAAATCGCTGAAATTCACTTGTTCAATGTGAAATGAATGCTATGATTCAAGATTTTAGAAAAATAAATCTATTTTTAACTACACATATTATTCATATCATATCATCACAGGGATGATAATTATGAAAAATAAATATATTTATTTAAATTACATGAGACAATAACACAGAAAAGAAATTCGCCCTTGCTTCAATAACCGATTCTATATCGTCCACATGAAACAGTTCTTACCTCAACATTTTCGCATGAAATTCACTTATTTCCCTCTGGAAAAAACCTATACATACATTCTTTTATCACAACCTTTAACGAAAGCAGCAAATATTATAATACTGTGACGTGTGACTTAGATGGACAATTAAGTGTCGGTTATTGAGGCATTCGGGCCAACAGCAATAGAAGAATAAATAAATAACCACCTCATTATAAAGCCCGAGAAGAAACCTTGATCTTGATCTGAGTTGACTCTCTTTCGTTAAACCTTTTCCGTAGATATCACTGTGCGAGTTGTAAGATATTCTCGAAGAGTGAGATGTGTAGCTGGAGTGCTGAGGTAAATTCGTGTACACAGGGATAATGATTGCTCCATTCTCTTCTGACATGGGAGTCACGGCGTTGCTATCGTCGGCATAAGGTAAATGTTCTTGAGCATCGACCAGCGTTTGTAAGACCAGAGGTTTTCGGTCTCCATAACGTCGGCCGTTACGCCAGTTGCAACTGAACTGGCTTGCACGACTGCCACGCCTGATGTTGAATGGTGAACCAGGAAGACTAAGACTCGCCTGAAAATGTCATACAACAGGACTGTAGAGATAGCTCTAGGTATTTACCAGCATGTGATGAAATAGAAATCATAGCTTGATAAAGCGTGCAGAAACCAAAGAAAATAAATATTTGAAGAATGAAAACTTATTTTTAAATGAATAATATGTTCTTCTTTCACTTCATGATTAACTAAAATAGATGCATTATTTTGAAGTTTATTATTCATGTATAAAGTATGTGACCTTATAGTCTCCAAGTGTAGAGAAAAAATGCAAGAATTTTAAGAGGAATTTGATAAATAAATTTATTTCAGGTCTGAGATTCAAAATTCTGAAACAAATGAGTTTTACAATTAGACAATAAGAAGAGTTTTATAAGGCTAAGCAAATAATAGGTAAATAGTGATACAAAATTTCATGTCCTTAGTTAGCATTTTATAGATTTACAAGAATGTAGTTATTCTATTTCTTACTGAAGCAATTTATTAAAAATATTCAAATTTTCTTAATATGTATATAGATATGTACGTTTTGCATGTATATGTAACGGAAATAAAATTATAAAGTTTATTAATAAAGTAATACAATGTAAAATGTCTGACACAATTTGATGTTTAATGACTCACGAAAATTAGAAAATGTATATAAATATAAAATATTTGTTCATAAAATAACATATTATTCGTCATAATGTGAAATTTTTCCTGGAATATTTCCTTTTTACATTTAAATAGCTTTTTTTATAAATTTGTAATTATAAAGTTTTTAATTCTAGAAAATTGCATTGTATATTATCAATTACAGACCATTCTATTTTCAAAGTAGAATATTTTTACTGTCAGGGTTGACACCTACACAGAAAGATGGATTGGTATTCAGGTATTCAGATTTCCTGATAAAATATGGAAGCTATTTCTTTAGAAGATTTGTTAATGATATTCAACATTTTACTTCTGTTGATAATAGCCTACAGAAGTAAAATGTTGAATATTAGTGAATTAAAAGCCAATATTTCAAACATAATTGCCGATATGCTTGTCTATAACGATAAAATTGATTAAATATTTATATTGGCTGTGCTATGAAGAGTCCATTAATAAACGTTTCAATTTAACTAACCATTAAAATCTTACTATTTAAAAAATATAAATATTTGGAAGAATTATCAAACATCTAAATATGTTAAATATTTTATAAACATCTAATTTATCAGGAAAAATGTTAAAACATTTGCTGAAAAATATAAATGAATCAATTCTATTAAAATTTTTGTTAACACTCGTGTGCAGCTCTTGAATAAAAAATGTTTTAAAATTTAGATTTAAATTCTGAAAAACTTAAAACCTTGATATAATTAAAAAACATGAAGCTAACTAATTTTTTGGGTGTGAAACCATTCCGTTTCTAAATTTTTAAAAACAAAAATCTTATAAAGCGTAGAATATTACGTATTTGCTGTAAACGTATAGTATTTTAAGATTAAAATGATGCATTTTTGCACACATATTAAATAAACGATAAACACAAATTATGATCAGAATCAGATAATAAATAATAACTGCTCATTTCCTTATAGGGAAAATATATTATCTATAAATATCTTTCTATGAATATGAATTTATTTTTTTATATATATAGGGCCATTCCATTCAATATCCTACTCAAAGTCAGTGATGCAGTTTCTGAAAAAGAGAGATTTTGCAGTGAAGTACATAAAAATGCTGAATAGTGAAAATAACATTTCAAATCAATTTGAGCAATTTCGCTCGTTTTATTTATAAATAAATAAAGGTAAAAACATTCTTTAAAATGAGAAAAATAACCTGCTATAACTTTCCATTTATATGCAACGTTTTAACTCTGAAGTGAAGTATCAACATCAGCTTAAAATTGAGTGCAACTGTGCAATAAAGCACTACACATGCATTGAATGTGTTTTTATCATAATATTTCAACAGGTGCAAGACTTCTTAAAGTAGAAGAAGGAAGTGCAAAGTTTGCAAATTTGCTTTTCAGGGAAACAATGAAGGACTATCATTACCTCAAAATAATATTTTAGATGAGCTTCAAGCACATTTGTTATAAAGAAAATTAATTTTCTAGTTAATAACAATATTAATATAAATGTTGTCACTAATTTATGTCATAAATTTTGAAAAAGAAAATTTGAAGCAAAATTCTCTCATTGTTTTCTCAATGACATTAAATAAATTTATAATACTTATCGAAATTTTCAAATATGTTTATGAAGTTTAGAAGTTTAATTATTTTTATAGATATAACTTTAAAAGTAGATAGAAACAATGTAGAAGATATGACAATTAAAGTACCTAAAAACATCACAAATTAATATTGCTAAAAAGATTTTTACTTTGAATAGTTCTTTTGATCCTTTCTTACTTTCATTCTAATTTAAATACTTTTTATCTAAAGAAAGTATTTTATATGGCTGTATCAAATATTAAAATCACTAATCTTGTTTGTGAAAACCAACTCTAAAAACTTTATTTTTAGATATTTAAGTGAAAAAAGCACATTTCTTTAAAATCACTGAGTAAGATATTGCGTGGAATACGCCCATTTTAATAAATAAATAAAATTAAGTGCTTTTTCATACTTTATGAATATAAAAATAATATTTATCAAAATAAACAAAGTAAACGTTTCTGAATTTATAATGTATAATTCTTATGCATTAAAATAAATCTTTCCATGCAAATAGTAAATTACATTTTTGTTTTTGTGTATCGATGCAACTTACTTGTAAACCTAAATACTGTTAAGCCAAATTGTTCCAGTATTTCAGAGAAATAATAAATATTTATTTCTTAAAAGGAATTACGAACTGTTGATTTTAATCCTTACATACATTTATGTTTGAATTGTTCTAATTTTGATGGAAATGCTCTTTTTGATGATGTATATTCTTAACTATTTTAAGAAACTTACAGTTCATTCTCCTTTTTCAAATATAAGATAAATCATAGGAGCTACATTTATTTATTATCTTTTTAATTACAAACAGATTATGAAATAAACAGTTTGTATAAAATACATTTTGCTTTTTAATGAAGAAGAATTACCAGTCTCTTAAGATTTTTTTAAAAATATTTATGTATCAAATAAATTTCAAAACAATATGTACATCCTCGAGAACTTTGCTTGTATTTCAAACTAGTTAAAAGTTTTGAGCCTTCTGGAATAAAAACTAGTTGCTAAAAAATGGAGAAGAAAGGCATATTATAATAACTTTCACAACTTGCAGCTATTTTCAGATAAATAAAAAATGCTATGGCGTTAGACTTGTTGCGGTGCTAAGTGAAATTATTTCTAGCGAATATTGCGAATATTTCTAGCGAATTTTCATTTGAACGTTGGGTTATGAAAACAGCGAAATTCTTAGATCTTATACACAATATACAAAATGATAAAATGCAATCGATTAAATTGTTCGATATATAACAGACAAGAAATGTTAAATATGAAACATATAAAGAGCAAAATGTGTAAGAAATCATTCCATAATAATACCCGTAAAGTAAACTAATTAAACTAAACTCCATGGCACGACAGCCCATGTGGGCCAAGGCCTACAGTGCCCATAACTGTTTTCATGACCGAGGGCCCTAGGGTACGAAGCATATATCCCAGTTAGGTGGTCAGCTTAACGTAAGACTCCCAGTGTTTAGTTCCCAAGCCTGCTGGGTCTCAGTTAATCAACCCACTGAAGGGATGAAAGGCTGAGGCAACCTTGCCCAGCCCGAGGATCGAACCTCGGACCTGTGTCATGGGAGCGTGAAACGCATAAAGTAAGCAATCAGGTAAAATGAAAATTTTGAAATTCCATGTTCAAAAATTAAAACATCTTTTTCAATCCTTATACTATGATTTAAATTTTTTTTAAATATTTTTAGATACCTTTAGAACAAATTTACATACCATCTCTGAAACTTTATCTCTAAAGAATAATGGCTTAGAACTTCTTCAAAAATTATGACTAATTTTTTTTACATTTTATACGTTTATTGTGTCGAATTCCAACAACGATGGTATAATTATAGCACATCAAACAGGAAAAATTTCTTTAACATTATCTAATCTACTATTAATATATTTTCATTAAATTAGCATTCAATTTATTTTGCTCACTTTGAAAAATGTAATACAAGGAATTATTGAGTAGCTTTGCTTCAAATAAAACCGACATTAGTTTACTAACATCAAGACGAAACTTTTGTAAAAATAATAATTTCCTTGATATATATGATAAAAAAGAAAAATTCTTGAAATAAAATCCGGTGTATAAGGATGAATGCATGGCAAATTTTGTTTTAAAACTTTAAATACAAATTTTAGTTTTTGCTGTTAATGATCACAAGTATCTTATTTTTCAATTCTCCATACTTAGAACAATCTAGCTTTTTCAGCAATTTGACAAAATCACACATACTTACGGGATAAATTTGCCTCCGAAATGTTGACCAACAGGAACTGGAAGCTCGCCGAACTGTTGTTGCTAACTTAGAAAAATTATATTCAAGCCAAAAATCAATCTTCACCCGCCGATTCCGGCTTTCACCTCCATAATTTTAAATAAGAATATAGGTGCATTACGCTGAATTATTTAATAAAAATATGTCTAATAAGTAAACTTTTCCAACATGTTTAAATTATATCTCTTTGAATGCAGATTTAAAAAATATTTATCTATTTTTCTGGTAAAATTACAATATATATATATTCTTAAAAACAATTTACCTGATAAAACTTTAAATTTATATTATAACAAAATATTTTTATCTTATTGTAAAATCCATACCCATCAATCTTGTCTTGAATTGAATCATACGAGAGTAGCTTTTCATAACTCAAAGATGAAAATCCATGTTTTAAGCTACTGATACTCTTTGCTTTGATGTGATGGATGGAAATCGATTCCAAACTCTAAGTGAACGTTAAAAAGAATTATATAAGAAATGCAGAATTCTGCTATTTAACTAATGCTGAGGGAAAACGTAAGCAACAGGAGAAGGATAATGTTTCAAAATATCTTAAAACTTCGTTCACTTTTCATGCCATTCAAAAAACTAGAAAAGTATTTAAACTAATTGAATAAAAAGTATCAATATGAGAGCTGTGTAGTACAAAATTAAAATTTTAAATAAAAAGTAACATTTTAAATTAAAAAATATTTATACTGTTATAATATTTATGAGAAAAACACACTCTGAAAATCAACAATCAAATCAATTTTGTTATTAATTACAATTATAGTTTTTTTTATACGTTTTTTGCATTCGTTACATTTTTCATTCTTATTGCATAAAACTGATTTAAAAGTCTTTTTATTAAAAAAATAGTTTTGAATTTTTAAATCTATTTAAAATAAAATATATATTAAATTAATATATTTTATTAAACCTCAAAACCTATGGATTAAGACACAAAAAGAAAATAGATAGAACACAAAAGAAAAAGAAAAGAAAATGAATCAATTTTGCTGTATATTATATAATATTCTATACACACATATATATATTTATTAATATATATATATATACATATATATATATATATATATATATATATATATATATATATATATATATATATATACATGCATTATGAACACTTTAAAATAATTTTATCATATGGGTAAATAAATTGTTATAAACATAACATAAACCACAGCACCTCTACGTTAATTTATATGTATTTTGGAATAGCCGGAAGAATAGCGGGTGAAAATTCATTCTCTATCTGTCTCTCTACTCTATAAGCTATCCTACATCTAACCTATTGCTAAATTAATTTGAAAAAAATTGACAGGTGACGTCATGGGATACCTGCACAAGGAAAACTACAGAGGGAAAAGAAATATTTTATAGCATATTTTTGCGAACACTATTGAAAGACCTGCCTACATTAAAAACAACTACTTGAAAAAGCTGAAAAAATTAATTCTAGATCTACTTGGAATTTAGAATTGGAAGATTTTTTGCCCTGTTAAAGAAAAAAGTTATAATTAACATACAAGATAACAAAGTTTTAATCTAAAAATATCTGCTGAAAAAATTTACAAATATATATCTTAACTTCATGTATCATATAGATTATTATTACTTTTATGACAAAAAAACTAAAAATATATTAAGGAAATGAAATAATTGAATACTAGGCAAATAAAACATTATTAAGTAGTTGTAAAAATATTTTTAAATATATGGTGTAATTTTTTAAAAATTTCACCTAATTTTTTCTACGTATCAATCTCAATTTTTTTTTACAAACAAAAATAATTTAAATGGATTTTCTTTTCCTCATTACACTCAATTATTTTATTATATTAGAAAGGTAAATAATATGCATGCGGTAATATAAGTGTTATATTTATATTTTGTTGTATTTTCTACATTTATTTACTTTAAAATTATCGAATAAAATGTGTAAAATAATGTTTAATGTAAAAATATTTAATGTAACCATCCGCTTGTAAGAGAGGATTGTTGTTTCACACTCACTATATAGAATAATTTTACATGGTACTCATACTACTAAACAAGAAACCGAAATGTTAATTTATTTATGGAGGTATATAAATCAGGAAAAAATTCATTTAAGACATTATAAGAGATAATCGGTTGTCTTATAAAGTAAAATGTACTGTCTCATGAATTATTTTGTAAATTGTCTTTAAAAAGATTCACTTAAGTTTAGATAGATCTTACGTTTCGACCAAAGAAAATAAGATCCAAATATGTAAAAATAATAAAATTATATGTGTATTTAAAATTGCTTACTTAAAAGTGAAACACAAACGAATATCATGCATTAATTACTATTTATATTATTAGCAAATATTCACAGTAGAGATAAGATTGGATCAGAAACTACGAATAAAAAAAAAGATTTGTTAATTATTTTGAAAAGTTTTTTTAAATAAAATTCTTTATGGTAGGAACTTTTTTTAAGAATTTTGCAGGTTTTTTATTGCATCTCCTGAGGCTTTCTTTTTTAATTTATATCATCTGTGAATATCTCACGAATAGTATTTTCAGCAGTCATTTTCAACAACGAAATAAGAATAAGATGATTGATGTAAATAAGTGCAATCTGGTCTAATAAATGCATCACAAGTTAGTGAGATTATGAAACCAAATCATTGTTTTTAAATTACCTCAATAGTAGTTTTATATATCGTGGGAATATTTTTCTCATTTCTGCATGAGAAATAAGCTTCATATATAAATACAAAAAATATATATTCCTATAATTTAAAGTTGATGACATGCAGATGCATTAAAAATACAAATATAACTATTCCAAAATTAATGAAATAATTTAATTTTAAGCTTCCGTTTTTGATAGTAAAAAATTTTTTTTTCTGAAATTAAGAAATGCTTTTGAAATTTTAAGAAATATTTTTAATTTTTTCTTGAAAAAAATAAAAATGAAGTAATAAACATAATTTGTAAATTTAAATAATGACATTGAATCTTTTACTATATAATCTTTATAAATATATTTATTTTGTAAAATACTGCGAATAATTTTTAATTTTGAATATAAAATTTATGTTATTTAGTAAACCTCAGAAATTTTTTTACTTTTTAACGACCCTTTTCTATATTTTTAACAAAATAAGTATCGTTTCTGTGAAAGTAAAATAAGTCTTTGAATGAACTGAAGATATTACAATGGATGTCAAAAATAAATAATAATTTAATTCTATAGTTAAGATTATGTTTATCAGAAAATGACTATAAAAATAGAATGTTGATATTTAACTAAAATGGGTACTAGAATAGATATTTAAGTTGAAATATAAGATGATAAAAAGAGAACTAATAATTATTTCACTTCACAAAACTGGGAGAATTTAACAATGGTTTGTTAAATTTAAAATAGTTAAAAGCTTTTTATTCTAAATATGTGAGAAAAATACGATTTTAAACATGGTTACCTTAAAAATAACACTTTCTCTAAATGGGAAATTAAATAATGAAAATGTAGCTTTCTAAAAAGATTTTTAATAGTTCAATGTCATTCAGTTTTCTACAATAAAAATCAATAAAATAAATGTAGAGACTTATGGATTTCATATTATATATTCCATGTTTCACAGGAGATATTTAATAGTATTCACATAAAATTAAAATAACCTTTTTTACCTTTCGCATCTTATTGTTGATCCTAGCTCTTTGTTCCCTTTCGTACGGACTTTCCCCCTCAGCGCTCCTGATGCTCCCTCTTTCTTTAGAGTCTCTCTCTTCATTCCCTTTCTCTTGACCGACGAAGAGTTCATAGGAATTGCAAGAGAGATCGGATGGACTTTTGACTACACCTTCTCCTCTTCGTTCTCGCTCTTTCTCTTCTTCCAATTCCAGCTATCAACGAGATGTGTGATAAGTGTATTATATGAATGGGCAGATGTTTTAACTCATAATTCTAATAGAAATTCTCTTTGTAATAATTCATACACATAATAAGTTGTATAAGGAATTGAACTATAATGTTATTCTAAAATGAATAATATGATTGTTAGAAAATAATATGTTTAAAATAAAAGCAAAATATTGAAATTAAGAAAATGTTCATTTTGGGGCATATTAAAAATATGATGGAGCATTCGGGACAAAAAGTGATAATGTTTGAGATTATATTTAACTACAGCATTTTCATTAATTCTATGTGACAAATGTTTAATGGTGGAAAAAAATTGATTCTTAAGTGGTTCAATTTATTACATTTTGCTTCTGCTCTGCATTAAATTTAAGTTAACATATATCATAATAAGGGAACAGTAATATATTAAGCTCAAAATTATGCAAAGAAAAATTTCCGGACAATGAAATGAGTAAGTCAGAAGGAAATCATAATGTTGAAGTCAAAATAAATACATATTTTTTGTTAACAATAAAAGTTATATTTGATAAAAAAAATAAGTGTTTTTTAATCTTGGTATAATTAGATAATTCAGTGATGGTCTGGAGTATTTAGATTATTATTAAATGGAAGAAATAATACAATGTTTTCTTGAAGTGGATAGTTACGAAAATCTCAAACAGACCAGTTCTAAATCCCACTAAGTATATCAATGATATCTATCCGCTCAACTTGTTAAGTGCATATGAAATATATACTTAAGATGCTGAGCTTTTAATTTACGTGCATGAGAAGTATTTGTATAAAGAAATATGACTGAACTACGATTAGTTAAAATGGCAATAGAAATTTGTTGTAAAAATACATGAATAATCATTAGCATGAGTGCACTATTATACCATTTTTCATGGCATATCTACATCTCAACATGATGGTCAATTACCACAAAACAAAGTGGAATTCATCAATTCATTATCTAATCCATAAGGTGCATAACACCTTTAGTGTGATAACGTCGATAACACCTTTAGTGTGAAAAAGCTGTATACTTCATGGAAGCTACAAGTATATCACCTTTTTAGGCAGACATTCACAATGTGTCTAAATCTAACCTGAAATAAAAAGGATTTTTCAGATCCATAAGAGCTATCAATCAGATTAGATAATTTGTAGTATAACTGCAGTACTACATCTATTTAACATCCTAGATTTTACATTTGCCCTGAGAAATAGTTGATGTAATTGCTCTATATTAATATACCATGAATAGATTTTTTTTCATCCCAATTCTTATGATTATTTTACCATGAGATACATAAGAAGATAAACTTTATATGAAGCGATTTAACATATTCCAGTGTGAACCAATTATGAGGTTAGCATGACAGTTAACATATTTTTCATACTGTTGATATAGTATTCTGTTTGTTAAGAAAAATTTATATTTTTGTTTATAAATGGTTAACGTTTGTTCATTAGAATTAATCCCATTTTATAATTTCATAATCATACTATATGTTTACGCACATTCGCAAAAGCGATTCACGCATTTAAACAAAAAATATCCTTTATTTATTAGAACGACTTCATAGTTAACTTAATTACATTATTTTTATTATTCTTTTATCGATAAAATATTTTCTATTTAACTCATTAGGCTCAAAACGCTTTCATAAAAAATCATATAAATGTATTTTAAATAAATAATTATCAATAACAAATTCAGAAGAAATCTACTTTGTAATGTGTTTAAATCTGATAACTAATGAAACTAACGGAAAATATTCACTAATATAAATAATCGCATTAAAAATATTCACATTAAAATGTTTTACAAATACTGATTTCTTACCAGCCTAGCTGCTTCCGCATGCATTGCTGCTTCTTCTGCCAAAGCAGCTTCTTCCTCTTCTTCAGCTTTCTTCTGAAGCTCGTCATAAGACATGGCAACAATAGCCAAAATTAAGTTAACTAAGTAAAATGAACCTAAGAAGATGATTACGACAAAAAAGCACATGTGCCAGGGTCCAGCAGTTATTAATATCTGAAATAAATTAACAAGAATATTAATAATTAGTGACATGCTATGTAGAAAGTTAAAAATTGAAAGAGTAGATTAAATTTAAATTGAATAGATAATTATTAAATATGAGCAATTTAGATGAAATAATAAAATAAATAATACATTGAAAAATTTAACTGTGTGAAATATAAAGTAATAATCAAATTGTTATGCTAGAGTATTATGAAAACTAGAACACGAAGAATGTTTTAAAATCAGTTGTTAAGTTCTACTGAATTCCTTAAAATATGATTTCATTTTTCTAAACGAAGCACATATTTATACTGACAAAATTCCACATTTAACAAAATTGATTTGAAAAAATCTCCTTTTTTATTGATGCTGAAAATGTATTACTTTCTTAGAGGCCAATTTAAGCTGATGAACGCTAAATAAAAGCATCGATTGATGTAAATCGTTGTATAAAATCTCAAGATATTTCTAACAGCTTAAATTAATGAAACTATGGTCAAGTGAAATACTGCTATTAAATTTCAAAACTCGATATATGGGCTCCACATCGCCGTTTTATTGCCATCTGTAATTTTCTTCTGAAATATCAAGAAATTTTTTATGTTTAAACAAATCATCACTGCGAACATGATAAATGGATTATCCATAAATACGTAAAATGAGAAAATATGGAATAAAGTACAGGATACGACTCAAAGGATTTCAGAATTTTATTATCATAAAAAAATAATGTTAGTTGCTTTGTGGGATTTCAAAAGAATTTTCTTTCAGTTTATAACGACCGATTTTGAAGATCATTGTCATTAGATATATAAATTGAATGAGTTACTCAAAGAGAAAAGGCCAGAACAAATGATTACAAAGTATATAAAAATTCTAAAAAATAATGCGAGGCTCTATACAAGTTTTGTAACTTTCAAAATTCTTTTAAAGCTTAGTTGGAATGAAGTACTACATAAACCATATTCATTAGGTATGATGCTTTATTAATGTTAATTATTTTGGTTTAAGTAGAATTTTATAGATAGAAAAATCTTTACTTCAAATGTGAGTGTCAAAAATGAACTAGAAATTTTCAACATGATATGTCGGAAAAATGACAAAAATTATTAGTCAGAAATAGCGATCAAACAGAGTTAAAGAGAAAATGTCCTATAAAAAACAGCTTTCATTTTTACTTAAAAAGAAATTACTTTCCAAATAAAGATAAAAAAATATTAATTAGAACTTTTAATATGTACTGTTGAATATTTGTAATAAGAATAAATAGGTGGATAGATGCATATATATATATAAATGTGTGTGTATGTATATGTGTATGTATATACAGTAGATAGAAAGCACCCAATTACCAATTATACAATAGTAATAAAATCAGTATTCTTACTTACACATTGATATAAATGTTCCCAATAATCTTGTGTCATTAAACGAAATGAAGAAAGTAGTGCTGAACCGAATGTATCAAAATTTGTGTAATCGTAATTTGGATTTTTCCCAAAGCCTTGCAGACAAGTGTAATTTTCTGGACACAGGCTGTAAACATTTAATATAAGTAAATTAATAACTCATTTTAATATTACAAAAAAATAAAAATAAAATTCGTTACATATTTAATTAAATAATGTAATCATTAATTATTAATGAGAAAACACCGAAACTAAAAAAATCAAGAAATTGTGAATAATTTTATTTATAAAGCTATTTATCTTTATAGTGATAAATTATTTTTATAAAAGTTTGTGTATAGTAATTTTGATCTCTTAACAGAGCTTTTTTACCAATAGTTTTTAGTTGTTATGTTCTCCAATATGTAATTTTGTAATTGAGCTTAGAACATTGTGTGTGCGTGTGTGACCTCGTAGATCAAATTCCTCAATCGTATCCAGAATTTGACTTAAGCAAGGGCATACGGGGCGACCATATCAAATAGAAAAGTTTATTTTACTTCATCAATCGAATAGAAAGTTTGTTCTTTTAAAGCTGAGAGCCCATAAAAAAGTTTTTGCTTCGGGAATTAATTAGGCTAGGTCAGGACCTGATCATTTTATACATCTTAACAAATCGCATCAGTTTGATTAATTTCGTAACCTCAGCTTAATTTTATTGTGTTGGAATATATATTTTACAATAATAGTCTTATAAAATTATAATAAAGCCTAATGTGTTATATCTTATGAAGTACATAATATTGTATCGTTTAAAGTATATCATTAAATTATAAAATAAATAAATATTAAGTAACTTAATAAGTTCTTAAAATATCTTGTTGAGTAGTCTTTTTGATATTGTTTTTATCATAAAGTAAGATGAAATCGTATACACTTCAAACTTGAAATTAATACGTAGAGCAATGTTTCCCAACCTTTTTTGTTCCATGCCCCACCTAGGCCTTTTTAAAATTCTTATGTTCTCTATGTAACGCGTGTACATAATTTTTAATATTAAAAAATTGAATTATTCACTTAAGAAACTAAAATGATATGTTTTAGGAAGAAATCGCTAGGAAATTTATAGGAAACACATTAAATAAATTTTTAAAACACATAAAAAATTCAAATTCAAATTCGAAATAATTTTAATAGATAGTTTTTCTATAAAACATTAGAAGCTTTGAAACTCAATTTGTGAAATAACTTGCGTTGGTATACGATATACTTTTTATCTAAATCATAATTCTAATCTTCCTTCTTTTTTAATGGTGTATAAATCTGTCTATACAACCCTAAATTCTTTCTCAATGAGAAATTTAAGAAAACCTGAAAAGACTTCTACTTTTCTTACATTTAATTCAGTGTTTTTTACACATGATCTACAGTTTTAATCAGTACTCTATAAATCAGTGGTTTGGGTTTTTTTATTGCAGGTATAAAAAGCTTGATCTTTTAACTTTAGGAAGTTAAATGTGAAAGAGTTCTTCTGTGGATATGGAAGATTGTTCGATAATCATTTAATATTTTTATTTAGTGAGATCCTTGCACTTGATGCTTCCTGCACAGAGATTTTATAATTGGTTTCAATTTGGTCAGTTACAGTCTTATGTCTACCCGTTGTGTTATATTCAGACTATTTCTTTCTCCTTTTTTTCCAGTAAATCATTTATAACACTAAATACACATTCAGCTAAATATGAAGATGGAAACGGTAACAATAATTTCCTTGCACATTTGGTTGAATCTATGTATTTGATTTCTGTTACCTCACCAAGCCATGCCCTCACTCTTTTTATATTGTATAAATTTTTAATTGACTCATCATTTTGCATTTCTTCGAGTTCTACTTGATACTGCATATCTGATATATCAGACAAATCCCCTAACACTGGCTGCATCATCCAAAATGGAAAATCGATTTGTTTTAAATCATAAAATCTTTTTTTCCTGAAAATCTGTAAATCCGATAAAATTTTCAGATGATTATCAATAACATATAAAGCAGTATCATTTACTTTATATTTTTGGAGCCAATGAAACTGTTCAAAGTTTTCGTGGTCAGCAATATATTTCTGATATAACTCAAGATGGGTAATGGAACCAAATTTTCTCGTTTTTGCATGAACAAGAGTTTTATTTATTCTTTGAAGTTGCTTATTTAATATATTTAGTTTTTCAAAGATATCGGATAACTCACAAAGTCTTTATCATCGATTATTAACAGATACCATTTCAGGTTTGTCGCTTAAAAAATCACTAAGAGTATCAAACAGTTCCATCAATCTTTTCAAGCAGTTCCGTTAAGAGAGCAATCTTACTTCAGTGTAAAATAAAAGTCTCTAATGGTCTGCATTTTGCTCTTCCCAAAATAGCTTGAAGAGACGCTCACATTTGGAATTAGTTTTAATAACATTGATACACTTTATTACTGAATGTAATGGTTCATTTATAACAGGCGAGGTGATTTTTGCTACCAAGATTTCCATATGAATAACTCAAAGCACAAGAATCATTTCTGGATTCTCATCTTTTATAAATTTTAAGCAAGCATTTTTCTTTTGCCCATCATATTAGGAGCACTATCTACAACATAAGATGTTAATTTTTCATTGGTATATTATTGAAATAAGTAATGTTTTAGCTTATTATATATATCTTTGAAGTCAGTGGTGCTTTCTAATCTTTTACAGAACAAAATTTCTTCAGCAAAACGCCATTTATTAATATATCTTACGCAAGTTATCAATACTGCCTCACTGTCTCTGAAAGTTGATTCATCCATTTGCACTGAGAATCTTTTGTTTCCAGCTTTTCAACTAGTTGTTTTTCAATATCTTCACTTAATTCGTCTATTTTTCTGCTAACAATATTTGTTACTAAGTGGCATAGCTTTTACATCTTTGTCCTTTCTTTCAAGAGCCGTTTTAAGAAATGTTGATATTGACGGTTTTATTAAATTCTCTCCCATAGTATGAATAAATAAATTTGATAACTACACTCAAAAATACTATTATGAGTTGAAGTGTGAGCAGTAAAATGAGACTTTACTATTGTCTTCTTTTAAAAATTTTTCTTTAAAATTTGAAAGTAATTCAAATCTGTATTTAACATGAGCATTATGTTTTGCCTTCAAATGCGCCTTAAGACGACCTCGTTACATTAATTCATTGGTCAAGCTTTGCTGGCATAAAAAACAAAAAAGAAATCATTCATTATTAACAGCAGAAATGAACCCAAATTTTAAATATTCCTCCGAATATTGACACATTTTTTTTGTTTGCACCATTCACTTTACTATGTTGTGAAAGAAATATACATACGATCAATTAAAAATTAAATCTAAAGTATGTATTAAAATGAATTTAATGTAATATAAACGTATACTAAAAAATGCATATTTATTTAAATGTATATTACCACACCACCACCGCAAAATAATATGTTTTTTCTGTTTGACAATTTTTTCTGGAAAATTATGCTTCTAAAATTAAAATAAATAAAAATAAAAAATACTGATCAATTATAGCTATACAATTTCTATATTTCTGAAATCAACGACAGTTTTTACAATTTACAACAGGTTTTATGGATACCTATTTCAAATTAATACCAACTGAATGCTGCGAAACACACCAGATGTTGCGACGGGCCATGCAGATGCAGACAACTCCGTTGTTTAGTGAAATTTTAAGACGTCCGGGGGTTCACGTGGTCTGCCTTCTGCCACAGAGAGGTTAACATGACGACGCCAACAACCCAGTTGATATTTTGGTCTCGTCAAACGAATTTATAATATTTATTAACCGAAATTAATTAAGAATTTGCTTTTTTTATTTTCGCACAGAAATCTAGCATTGCGTTTAAATGGCTGGAAGCGAAAAGGTTAAACTCGTGTCAAGCCCATTTTTGAATCACCCCCCTTAACCCTCAAATTGTCCCCATGTGGGGCCCACGTTGGGAAAACCGACGTAAAATAAATTAATGCATAGTAGGGAGTCAAATATAGAAAGATATGACGACTAAAACAGAGTCACATTGTAATAAGACTCAAATTTGTTTGATAAATAATGATTTTTTGGTAACTAATTTATAGAATAATGAGTTTTCTGTTCTAAAATTCAATTTTTAACTGACATAAATTTCAGTTAATTTTTCATTAAGTTTCATCATTTT
Source organism: Latrodectus hesperus (assembly GCA_037975125.1). Taxonomy (NCBI): domain Eukaryota; kingdom Metazoa; phylum Arthropoda; class Arachnida; order Araneae; family Theridiidae; genus Latrodectus; species Latrodectus hesperus. The sequence goes on along the minus strand of CM075856.1, from coordinate 31,343,401 downwards.
TAAAAAATTATACAGACATTTATAATAAATTGAAATCCACAAGTATAATGTTAAAAATATATTAAATAATTTTTGTGCTCAAATTTAATGTAAGCATGTACAGTTGAAATTTTTTTTTTAGTTTATTAAAACAAAACTTGAAACTTACTCGGCATTTGGTCGACAAAGCTTAGGCTCATCTGCGCCCGGTAAATGGTACTGATTTGCTGTGAATATAAAATTAGTAAATACATAAAGAGAATAATTTGAAAAAATTATAATTCGTGTTTTTTATATATTTTATAGAGATATTTCTTCAACTCTAAAGTTATCTTGTTTTTCTAAAAAAATGGTAGGAAAACGAATAAAAATTACAAATATTATTTCTTGCATAATATAAAATTGAATATAGAATTTGAAGCACATAAAAATACCATTAATAATAAGTTATTGTAACAGTATTGTAGCGAGTAACAAGCTAAAGCCCTGAAAATTTGAAGGGCACTTTGTCATGAATGGGTTCTAATGATACATTGTTGAACACATTTTGTTAAATACAAGAAAAATATTTATTATTGTACTTAATATAGACATGTGTTTAAATGCATGCTTGACACAACAACTCATACATTTAGCTGCAACGCATTTTAGTCTTTTACATTAAAAATTACATCCATTCAACACAGATTTTTTAATATTGTTATTAATTTTCCATAAATTTTAAGTAAAGGCAAATAGTTTGTCGTAAAGATTCCAATATTTTACAACTAGAATTTTTTATATTAATTAAATGCTTAAGCATTATGGCATAAGTATATGCATGAAGTTTATCTCATTGGATAATTTAATATACTTCCATTAATTCAAAATTTGAATTTTATGAAAATATCCATATTTTTTCCAGTAGCATCAAAAGTTTTAAAAATGGAAGTTTTTATTATAAAATTTAACAAATTTAGTTTTTTTGCATGAACTATATGATTCGATTCATTTTAAACGATTTATGCCTTGATAACTCAAAATTGTTTTCCTTCAATTAATCATCTGTAATTTCATATTCATATGTAATTCGGGTTATTGATGTTTTAAAGCAAAGAATATATTCTAAAAATAGATAGTACATTTTAAAACAGTTTTTGCTGTGATATTAAAACTGGTTTCTGTCTTATCCTTTTTTAATTTTATACTTTATAAAACAATTTCATTTTAATAAAACGATGTTGTAGGTATATTTTATCTATTGCGATGAAAAATACTTTTTTCTATGTGAAGATTTTTTCAGAGTGGAAATTTACAAAGCTCATACTCTAAAACTTTTATCCAACAGACGCTTTCCTTTTGCTTAAAAATTGAAAAATGCATATTAAATATTCTAGTCCTGGATATTTGCTTAGATTATAAACCAATAATGTCCAACAGTGAGATAAGATATTTTTTAAAATCAAACTATATAAATTAATGAATTAACGTGCCAAATGAAATGTATTTGGCAACATAAAATTATTATTTTTAAATAGATTTTATTTTTTATATAGATAAATGGGATTCTAAATTCTAAATTTGTTATTTACTTATACAATTATTTAATATCTTACAAGCTTTTCCCTAAAACCTGCAAATTTATAAACATATTCAATATTTTAAATATATATGTATGTATGTTTCTATTAAAAAATATGTGCTATGTATTCTACTTAATATATATGTTTCATTTATTATTTATATTGTTTAAAACTACACTTGTAACAATAATATGTTTTAGCGACTAATAATTTTATTGAAACTCTTCTTTCGTATTCGTATATTTTATCTATGAATTTTATCACACAGTATGGCGATTGGAAAAATTATTGTATGGGAATGATTAAGTGAAAATTTATTTCAATCTTCAAACCTTACTTGCAATCTTACAATTTTTTTCCTAAACTCGGCTACAGTACCACCACTAATAAAAATTAAATCTATCTTCAGAATGAGAGGTTCCGAATTCGATACCACCCATGTTTAAGAACGGAAGACGGATGTTTCACTTCTGACTTCTAAATTTATGTCCACTGGAATGATGCATGGAATTCCCAAGTTTCTTTTGCAATAGATCAATACGACCTACTATCTATGAAAAATTCTGGAAGGCAATTTACGCGGTTAAAAGCTAAAATGCCTTACACTGGCTTTTGGTCTTTAACCAGTGTCAAAACTCAATTTCTGTAATACATTTTAATTTTTGCTTAGAATTCTGAATTTAAGACAAAACAACAAGAGAAAAATACAGTCGATGGTGTTTGGTTTACTTCATGAATCTTAGATGAAGAATTATAAATATATATGAATTGAGGTAATTTGTAAATTTTATAGCCTTGAGCTTATTAAACTGTTAGAAATATTCTTGCAAGTTTATTTTGGTGGAAAAAATAGCATACGAATACTTTTGTTTATTCACAAAAAGTAGCAATGTATCATTATTAAATAGGTAAATATACAGTATATTTGTAATATTATATGAGAATGATATTTTATGTGTTGTCTGCTGCAATTTCTTTATTTCAATTCGGCCATAAATCTATAATTGATTGATATAATGCTTCGTAGTGAATCAAAAAACCTGAGAAAAATTTGTAAGCATACTTCTCCTTAATGATTTTATAGCTTATCTTAACTTAGTTTTTTTTGAAATTATTAATTATTTAATCTCAAGCATTTTTGTAAAAATTTTTGTATAATATTTTTTATTTACATGTTTCTTATTATTTTAGTAAACATATACAGAAATGTCATTAAAAGTTTTTTCTGACAAATAATAATCCATTATTTTAAAATAATTATTCAAACATGCTCTGAATTATCTTAATATGAAAAAGCAAAATATCTAAAATACATATTTCTTTAAATTTCATAATCAGTACTATAAAAGGCAAATAGAAATTTGATGAGATGAAAAATATGAAATAATAAAATGAAAGATAAATTAACAAAAATCAATTGAAAATAAAATAAGAGTAAAATAAATTGAAAAGTTACTTACTTTTATTATCTGCATAAACTTTAAACTCAGGCGTATCTAATATTTCGTCTAATTCCTTGTAATCCCAAGGAGGAAGGCGAATACACTTATGCGTTAAGACACCCATATAAATTTGCAATCCCAATAAGGCAAATATAGACAGAGAAAAACAAGTTAATATAATCACATCCTTTAGATTCTTTACAGATTCAATAACAGCGCCGACAATGGTTTTTAAACCTAAAAAAAGAAACATTTGATAAGATTATTAACCTGAAATAAGATTGTAAAATCTTCGTATTAAAATAATGACAATTTATTTTACTAATTTTCCTCCGATATTTCTATGATTTCAAATTATTTAATTAGGCTATAAGTACTAATAATTTTTATTTCAATTAATTCCCACTTAAACGAAATTATATAAAATGAAATATCACTAAATTGTTTGTTTGATTAACATATGTTGACTATTCATATTGGCTTAAATAAATTACAAATGTTGTTGTAATTGTTTTCACGCGAATGAAATAATCTTAAGCCAAATAAAATTAGAATTTGTAAAGTGATAATTTTGGAAGTCTTAAACCATTTTGCATTCATTTGCGTTATATCATCTAGAATTACTTGAAAGATTTATAAATGATCTATATAAATATAAATTAATATTGCTTGTATATTATAGGGAAATTATATTTCTGATGTGAATTTTTGAACACAATTTATGGAATGAAATCTCACCTGGAACAATAGCTACCGTTTTTAAGGCTCTAAATACGCGAAATGTTCTCAAGGCGCTGAGGTTTCCTAAATCTACTAACATTGTAGTATACCTGAAATAGAAAGTGTATATTCAAATTATATTATAATCTATTTAATATAAGTAAACAAAATATACGGAAAATAAATACATTCTTTATAATGATTTTGTTAAAATAGGATGTTTTTTTTTGCAATTCTTTCTTTTATTTACTTATTTACTTTTCTATTAAACTTTTAAAATCGACGAAAAATTACATGTTGCATTCTACCAGCAATCACAGTATTTTATATTTTATATGTTGTCGTTATTCTATATTAATGGATCACTAACCCTTTCAAAAATTAAATAATAATATTGCTTCTTTTACGAAGTGCAAGATTTCACTACACACAATTAATGAAATGATAAATAAAAAACTGAAATGAAAATACTATTTGCTACTTGATAGCTGAGTTACCTTTAAATATCCTTTAGAAGGTGCTCTTTAAATTATATAATACTAAGTTTAGGCTATTTTGTATATTTGTTAAAATACAATGTAACAAAGCTTTTTATTTTTAATAGAATTTTGTATTACTGTTATCATGATAAAACTTATTTTTTACTTGTAATTTTAAACTTTTTATTCCTACAATTTTGATAACGCTGCTAAAACTGTATTTATTGCAAAATATTTAGGTGATACCGATATTTAAAAATTTAGAAAATACCGACTCCCCAATATACGTAACTATAGTGACAATTCAGTCGACCACGACAAATGTGTATGCTGAAAGTAGAAACGCATTACTCATCTCCCACAGCTCAACATTAGCTGTATAAGTGAGAATATTTCATCAAGTTCTGTAAGTTCAAAAATTTAGGATTCTTCGACAGTATTTTTTACTTAAAATAAATTAAAAAACAGATCTTTTTAAATTCATTAGTTGTTTTCACTAATTAAGTAAATCCTTAAGTATTTTAAAATGTGTGTTAATTCAAGTTATTTAATTGCCATTTCCTTTATTCGTTTAAAAAAACTGATATATTCTGATAAAAATTTGCTAAAGTTCAAAATAATTTGAAAGATAATCAAGGACGCTTAGTACGAGGAATGTTAAAAAGATTTCTGAAACCAAAAATATAATAATTTCAATACGTAGAAACATGTTTAAACACATGAATATAAACACATGTATCTTTTGGAATTAATTAAAATTTTATAAATATTTTAAATTAACAATATAGATACTAATAAATTTATAAAATTATAAAATACTTCATGTAATATAAATTCAGTGGAACTTTTTTCTAAGCATTAGACTTGAAAAACATATTAATTACACTGTGGATATCGCCAATAAACATTATAATTTTTTTTGCTAGCTGTTCACATCATATCTCTATAAAGTTATGTAGAACGTTATGTTAATCTATGTCAATGAACAAAATCAAGATTCTTTTTTTATAATTGCAAAATCAATTTAATATTTTTAATATATTTCATTGTTATTGATTATTTATGTATGTTATAAATCAATTTTATAGCAGTTAAGACAAACATAAAAATTCAGCTCTTTATTTGCTTTATACCGGAATATTATCCTACTTTAAACTCTTAAAATTTCTATTAATCCTTTTTTTCAAATTTTGCAAGTTTAAAGACTTGTTTTTAAGCACTTCTAAATAACATAATATTACAATGTTCATCCCTAATTATTTTTTTCTAATACAATTAAATATATTTTCATGAAAACAACTTTAATTAGAGCAAACATTAAGACTTCTAATGTATGCAATAACATGCAAAGTTGATTATTTTAAAACAAAATAATTGGTAAATTTAGATCAAAGATGAAGTATGCAAAATACACACATAATACTTAAAAAAATCAATGAATATATCATTAGTCTTAATTATTCGATCATCAGAATCAGCCTATTTGCAATGTACATATTCAGCGACAACTAAAATTCTCATTACATTTTGAAATGTTTGATTATGTTTTACATGTGTGTGTGTATTAAATTAAGTCTTAAATGTGTATTTAAACTGTACTTTTTATTTAAAAAATAAATAAAAATAAATATTATCTCAGAGTTGCAGAGATTAGATAAATTCTAAAACTAAATTACTAAGTGCTCAAAGTAAGTTCCTTGACTTACGCTAAAGAAATAACTACAAAATCGAGCCAATTCCAAGGATCCCGAAGATATGTGAAGGATTCTAGAATGAATCCTCTGGCTAACATTTTGATGACGGACTCACAGGTGTATATTAAAGTGAAGATAATTCTGCAAAATTAAAAACAATCGTATAAAAGAGAAAGTAAAAATATATTGCAATTGAATATGAAAAAGAATGTTCTAATATTTGCAAAATATTTTGAAATATTCTTTTGAAAAATACATGATATCAAAATTTATGAAGTTTAATAATCAAACTTTAAATTACCCATTTTAAAATTTAATACTTAAGATTTTGATATAAACATAAATATTCTAATCATCAGGCCCGTTTTTAATAAATTGCTTCATAAAATTCAATCACTAAGATTTTTAGAAAAAAATATATTTACATTTTGAAAAAATTAAAACAAAGTATGATGCAAAATAAATTAGATAAAAGTGAAAGAATGAGCCTATTTAACTGACGATGCCAAATATAGAGAGAAATCTCATAAAAATAATAATCAAATTACTTACTTGAAAATTACATTTACTTATCTAGTCACAATTTACTTATGGAATTTAATAAATAATATATATTAATCAAAGTATTTATTACTTAACAAATCATTGTCAGTAAAATTTAAAAATATTTGTGACTGAAAGCATAATGGGAGAATAATACTTAATTCATATTAATAAAAATAAAAATTGAAATTTAGAAAATAATTTAAAAAAATTCTGACAGATAACATCATATAAATTTGTAAACTGAAAATTTACTTAAATCCTCTAATTATGCATTTTATTATTTGATATGGAATAATAACACATTATAATATATATTTGATATTGAAAAAAAATCACAATGAAAAATACTATGAATGGCACTACAGAAAAATCTCATTCGTGATAGTTGCACACCAAATGTTTAAACTAGCAATTGGTGAAATATTGCATATTTGAATGAATTATTTAAGAAATTATAAAACTTTTAATCTCGTATCATACTTCTACCGAAAACTCTACAATATTTTACAATATTTCTAATGACCTAAATCTGATATCTTGAATATATCCTATATGAATCTGAGTGATGAATGATCTGATGAGCATAAAAAATGGAGAACAAACATAGATATCACAGAATAAATCGAGATATGTAGGTAACTAGTAATTCATGCACGCATTTCCGATCTCTTTTGTCGAAAAATGCTGCCTAGTTAAGGTCACAGGAAGGAATAAGTGATCAGCCGCTAAATGACGTAGACATAGTAAGCCTCACTGTGATGCCATGATTATACTCGAAGCGAAACGATCGAAGTTCCAACTTAGTTTCGATTGAACAATAAAAGTGGGTGTTACTTTTTGCTTTTCTTTTTTCATCATATATCTACAGTCTGGGGGCTTGGAAGTTTTCCTAATCCCTTAAAAAATGCAAATATTGCCAACTGTTTGTAAGAGTTTCCATTGTGATGCAGCAATAATCACTTAATAAAAAAATACGCAACCGATATGAACTGATAAAATTGAACACCATAAATTGTAAATCAATCTATCACTCAGGAGAAAAAATTAGTTTAATTAGAAATGATATTCATTTTTAACGTTAGAAATGATTAAGTTTTTAAACGAAGTAATGGTCCTTATGTTACAGATTTTTTTCTCATAAATTCATAAAATATTTGATTTAGAACAGAATTACTAAACACTTAATTACTAGTATTTTAATAAACGTGGTGATAAATTTTGAAAACATTCTTAATTACTTAATCAATTTCGAGAATTAAAGCTGACGCACTTTGAGTTGTTGTCCACACAACTGAAAACTGCAATTCAAGTTTAGATTTATAGGGTAATAACGTAAGAGCTAACTTATTTACATATATGAAAATTGTTTGGGTCAAAGAAATAGAGTCAATCATAGTAATTTTTTTATTTGGGAAAACAAAAATATCTCTTTGTGCACCAAGGAATACCACACAGGGCCTGAAAGTACAACAAATGTACTACATAACAAATCCAAATAAATCATGAGATGAAAAAAAATAATAATAAAAGAAGGCAGAGAGAAAAAAAGAGATATAAAAATAAAAAAGGAGTTAAATAAAAGCACGGATAAATTTTTAAAAAAATACAAAATTCTCTTTCTTTACTAGATTCACTAAAATCGGAGGCCCTCTGTTATTTAAGTCTTTATGAAGCTCGTTCCTTTCTTGTGAAACAGATGGGTATTCAAGAAGAATGTGAGAAGGGTTGTCAATCCCGGAATTGCACATGTACACGTCACTGTATTTAATGTGGAAACGGTGTAGGTAGCTACTGAATTTTCCATATCCAGTGAGGAATTGTGTAATTTTGAAGTCAGTGTAGAGCCAGTGGTTCTTAATTCTGCAATGAACTGAAGGGAAAAATATTTAGTCCTATTACAATTAGGAGAGGAAACAAAACCTGAGTTCCATTCTGTGATAATGTTCTTTTTGGTAAATGGTTTTAAAAAAAGACTTGAGTAGACTGGTATCGAGTTTATTTGGAAGTGATAGAGAAGATTTGGCCAGAAAACCTGCATTTTTATTTCCATACACACTACTATAACCCTTGACATGGGAGAAACTGAAGGAAATATTTTTTATATTGCACACATTAATTGAAGTCTGGACTTCTACAATAAGTTTTTCAAAGTTTGTTACATCTTGCAGACAGTAGGGATGACATCGATTCACTGCAAATTAAACATAGTATTGTAAGAGAAATTGTTATTCAAAGAAATACTTACTCTGTTTCTTCTATAGTAGGGTTGCTAGGAAATGTCATGAGTATGCAATTAGTGAGGATCGTGGTAATGACAAAGAAGCTGAAGACAGGATGGACCAAAATGTATATTGCCACTCGACGGATTGGATTGAAAGGGCTCAACAGGTACAGGGCATTGGTCGCACTAAACCTAAAGATGTCTTTTCCTTTACTGATCACTACGAATGTCTGAAAGAAAAGGATCCAGATTCATTTATTAACCAAACCAAACATACGAGTATATAGAATCACATTTATTCTTCAAATATTCCAGTTCATGTTTATTTTGAAAACATTTTCTGCTAATATCCTTAACACCGTTAACCATTAGTATTTTCATTTACTTGTATATAATACAATAATACAATTTTATGATATTTTCTGTCAATGACATCCCCATTACCACCATTTTTGAATAAACTCCTATTATGACATAAGTTTTGAAATTTTGGTATACTTTAACACATTTATGGAAATTAAAACTTAGTTTTAATGTAAAAAATTGAAAAACTATCAAGTTTTGTTAAATCTTTTAGCTTTTAAGACAGTATTAAATTTAATTATAATTGCTAAAAAACAATTAAGTTAAAATTAAACGATTTCAGTAAAAATTTTTTTAAAAATTCATTTATAATAAAGTGCTGAAAAACAGTATAAAAGTAATTGAAATATATTTAAATGCCTTTCACAGACAAGTAAATGTAAATCAATTACAATGGTACACTTGACCGTGACAATATTTTGTGTAATATTTGTTTGTGCATATTAACACAGATTCTGTTAATTATTTTGTTAAATTATATCATAGCCAATTTTTCCTCGGTATCATTATGCAGTATTGGTTTTCAAATAGAATAAGATAAAGTGTTCAGAGAAAAAATAATTTTACCTATTATTAAACACGAGATAAGAAATTTTCATGCTTCATATTTTCGTGTTTTTTATAACGTTTTTAATATTTAATTCACAAATAAATATCCACAAATATATAGCAATATAAAAGTAATTAATCTTGTGAATCGCCAAAAAAGATGCAACGATACTGTATAAACTCATCGAAGAAAAGTACTTATCTGAAGATATTTTGATTATAATGTGCTGTACTCAGAATGTTGAGACATGCATTGGTTAATTTACTATATTGAGAGAATTAATATCTTGCATTATCGAAAACTATAACTAATATTATTGGTTATTTTCAAAAGAAGAAATTATATATAATATTCTGGCCCCGAATAACCTTATTTTTATAAGTAAAAGTTTTTAAATGATGTATATAAATAGAAGAGATCAGAATAATGCATTAAAATAAAGAGTTCATTCATGTTAAGGAAATACATATCTTAGATATTTATAATAAACATATGATGGTAAAGGTATTGTTCATAATTAGAATATTCATTAACTTGATAAAAATAAAATTTTTAAGAGAAATCAGGTAGCTGGAATCAATAAAAATAAGTGAGATTAACATTTTTAAAATAAATCGATTGTACTTTTGACACAAGTCTATATTTTTAGCATTTCTCAGAAATGCTTCGAATTTTGGAAAGTATTTTTTCCAATGAGCAGCCGCTGAGAATTTTCCCTTTCAGCTTTACAATGTGCGGAAATGATTACACCTTTGCACAGTGGAGCCTAAAAGTGGGTCCTCGTAATTAAAAAGAATAGACTAAGCAGAAAACCCAAATCTTGGTGACTCATACCTAGAAGTATCATTTCACTCTGAAGACATTAGACCATGGCATATTTTACGTGCCTTAGCCACCATTAGTGTTTACGACGGATCTTCAGTTTAGTCAGATTTGAATTAACTACCTTTTGATAATGAGTGCGATGTCTTCACTAACCTGATAACCCACTCTTGTGAAAAAAATGTATAAATTAAAACAAATTCTTTTAGTATTAAGGTAAAGTAATTGTATTACTGAATTCCACGCGACATACCACAAAATTTCATAACTTTACGTCCTGACGACTTGTACATTTTTAAATATAAAATATGTTTATTTGATTTTACTGAAACATAAAACTGATGATTTTAGTTCGTCATAACAGGAAAACCATAATTATATTCTAGAAACAAAATTTTATTCGCAGGATTTTTGTCTTAAGCCCTTAATAGCTATTTTAGTAAAACATGCTATAATTATCTTTATATATATTTTAATAAAAATGTTATAATTATTAAAACAAATAAAATAAATAATGTTAATATATTTTACTCAGAATTTCCAATTGAACATTTTCTTTTAAATATACAAAGACGAAATTTACATTTATTTTTCTAAATAAATTTTTAATATTGTGAATATGAACTATTCTTATCAGGTGATCATTTCTCATGAAATTGAAAATTGTATTTTCTCAATACTTCTTTCTTCCTTCATTTTTTGTAAAATTTTTTCTTTATTTTTGTAAACTTCCAGAAAATGTGATTTCAAAACATCGTACTGGTGAATCATAAATTTGCGAAAAAATATTCTATTATATATTTTAGCAATTTCGAAATGTTTTCCTAGAGAAATATAATTAAAGAAGAGAAATATAAATTAAACTTGTGTAAAGTTAAAGTCACATTAGAGTAATATTATTTTACAACTTATATTTTAATTTTAATATCACATTTTAAACAAATGAGAATAAGTCTAAATGAGTTGCAATTACTGTTGATTAATTTTATTCAAGAGATAAACTAAAATTTGAAAATCCGTTAACAAATAAATCAATTAATTTAGGCAACTGAAATATTTTATAATCAACTTAAAAATATGGATGAATTAAAATATTTAAAAAATCACTTGTTTTTGTTCTAATAATATTTCATTTTCATATTAAATTGGGAAACTAATTAAAGATTTTTGGGTTTCTATGGATAATTTATTTAAAAAAAAAAAAAAAAAAAACCCTTAATGTTTTATTTTTTGTTGAAAGAAAGCCAAATAATTTTCACATACCAAATTTACTTTCCATCAATGTAGTAAAATCACTTATGTGATTGTTTTGAATTCAACCCACTTTAATTGGGAACCAGAAGCACTAAAGTATTTATGCCAAAACAAAAACTTTAGTTCCAAAGATTTGATACGAAAAGCATTAAATGAGCAAAACATTAATGTGAATGATATGAGTGATAATTGTTTATGCACTTACTCTTTTGTTTTCATAATATTTGTCAATGTCTTCAAGGGGTGTGGCGGTGACCTCCGGCGTGAGCTCGTTGAGCAAGACCTTAGACAAGGGCATACCGGCTTCCAGGTTCGGATCAGGTTCGAGTTCCTCATCCTCCATCCCTGGTCGGTGATGAGGTATCTCGACCTGATCTTCCCCGTTTTCTTCTTTTTTATTCTCATGGTCTTTGCGGGCTTTCTCTTCAGCTATTCTAGCCTCGATAGCCGCAAGAGATTCTCGTGTGAAGGGACGGAATATAGGAACCACCTCTTCGTCGGACTGATCGTCGGCGGACATCACAAATCACCTGAAAACAAGGTTTGACTATTCAAGGATGTCATTCTAAGCATTTCAAGAATTAAAGATAAAAAACTAAATCATAAGATTAATTATTTCCCAACTAACTTTCATGTACTTTATCTACTGGAATAATTTATTTATTTAATCACATGCTTTATTCGTGAAATGCGCATTTTGTTAAAAACTTCATGTACTTTGAACTATATACTTAATATATTAAAATTTATTTTAATAACTGCCTATAACAATGAAACTTTTTATGCTTCTTATATTGAAGCGGTAAGTCTGGGTTTTTTTACAATTAATCACAGTGCTATAATCATATTAATGTAAGGTGATAAATGCGTTTTGATTACAACTGAATCTAAAAATAATGAATTAGATTAAACTAAATTTGATAAAACGACAGATGATAGCATAGGAAAAAGAATTTAAAAAATCATATTATCATTAAAAGAAATTTGGATGTTAATAAGTATATGGAAAACTAATTATCGAAAGCTGTATTAATTTTTCAGTTATAAAAAGAGCACATTAGAAGTGAAAAAACATTCATTAGAAAACCGTGGAAAATAATATTTTATGAATCAATAAAGTTTTATTGGATCAAATTTAACATTTTAAACTTAATTTTTTTTATTTTTCAGGAATGACAATATTTTATGCTGCGGCAAATACTATTATTTTCCAAAACCTGTTTCTTTTTTTCAACAATTCATGTATAACAAAAGCCTTCTACTTAAGGACGATGTCTCGTATCTGGGATGTGTTATTGACAAGAGACTATCATGGCAAAAACATGCTGAGCATGTAATCCAAAAAAGCCGAAAAAAGGCTTCCGATTCTCAAGAGGCTTGCTGGTGTAAAATAGAGTTGTGGCAGAAATACTCTAACTTATAAAATGTATACCCAACCGGTTTTGAACTATTGTATCGATGTGCTTGTCTCCGCTTCTGCTAAAGTAATAAAGCTTTTGGACATCTTTCAAAATCAAGCCTCGAGAATTATTACTGGTGGAGTTAAAACTACCCCAGTGCTGGCTTTATAATTTCTCAACAATACTTAGCCTATGATTAATGTAATTCAAAGGAGGGCCGCTATTTTATATAATAAACTAATTAGACTCCCAAACGATGCTTTTTGGCGTGATTATGATTTTATTGATTAATTTGTTTTGTTACTGGTGATTATAATGAAATCACCAGTAACAAAACAAATTATGTTTTTTATTACAGACAAAATCTGCACAAGGAAATGTTTTCAGGAAATAAGATGGTCACACGATTTAAAATTATTGGCTTACAGTTTTTACATTGATGAAGTAAATGTGTTGCATTGCATAAAGGATACGGAAGTAATACTCTTGAATAAAAATTTAAAAATATTTTTTACCTGCAATTAAAAAAAACAAGTACTTTCAGTATCCTTTAAATTACATTACCTTCAATATTAGAAGGGATTAGAATTTTTAATGAAATATTTTGAGAAAAAGTAATAATATTATAAAATGATCATGATATATTTTCCTAACATTGTAATTATGTTTTCATTATGTAGTTGAAATTTACAAAATGTTGTAAACCTTACAGATATTTGAGTTGTACAATTGAGTTTTTCATAACTCTTCGCATTAAAAATGAACTTCATGTATTAGTATTATATGATTTAATAGGAATAATTGTAGTTTTCCATTAAATCAGAAGATTAACGTGATAGTCAGATGCTGATTTTCAGCAATTCCCAATTATTACATAATTAGAATTGTGGAATCTTTCACAAGGTTTTATGAACAGCAGCATAAAACATATACAGACTATTGTATTCAATCAGAAGATTAACGTGATAGTCAGATGCTGATTTTCAGCAATTCCCAATTATTACATAATTAGAATTGTGGAATCGTTCACAAGGTTTTATGAACAGCAGCATAAAACATATACAGACTATTGTATTCAATCAGAAGATTAACGTGATAGTCAGATGTTGATTTTCAGCAATTCCCAATTATTACATAATTAGAATTGTGGAATCTTTCACAAGGTTTTATGAACAGCAGCATAAAACATATACAGACTATTGTATTCAATCAGAAGATTAACGTGATAGTCAGATGCTGATTTTCAGCAATTCCCAATTATTACATAATTAGAATTGTGGAATCGTTCACAAGGTTTTATGAACAGCAGCATAAAACATATACAGACTATTGTATTCAATCAGAAGATTAACGTGATAGTCAGATGCTGATTTTCAGCAATTCCCAATTATTACATAATTATAATTGTGGAATCTTTCACAAGGTTTTATGAACAGCAGCATAAAACATACACAGACTATTGTATTCAATCAGAAGATTAACGTGATAGTCATATGCTGATTTTTAGCAATTCCCAATTATTACATAATTAGAATTGTGGAATCTTTCACAAAGTTTTATGAACAGCAGCATAAAACATACACAGACTATTGCACTCCCTGTAGAACTATCATCAACAGTAATGATATTGTTGAAAACTGTAACTTATGCATCATCTGACTTTGCTTTTCATTTTTTACAGATTCCAAATCATAATAGTTCAAATTATTCGATCAAATTACTTTTATCGTGTATTGATTGTTATTTCTTTAGTGTAAAAGAGCTTTAACGTAAAGCTAAGTAAGATTTGATATTTACAAGTCCGGATAAATGAGATTTCACGTAAATTGCACTTATACATGAATTTGCCAAAAATCTGTTTTCCATTTTCAGAAAGTGTGAAAATCACAACTGTTATTTACTTACAATGATATTTGTATAACTGAAAAAATTTAAATATATAAATTTTACTATTCTAATACTTAAAAACATCAAAATCTCTTAAAGTTGTGTATTTCAAACTATGTACATTGAAAAGTTTCTTTCCAGACATTTGAAATTCATGTATGATATTTTATTTTTCAATTTGTTTTATATAAACATGCTATATTTATATTTACTTTATAATTATTCTGCACATAACTAAATGGAACATGCTTTTTAAAAACTTCTTTTAGTTTGAAATCTTAATGTTTAAATGAAGGCCAAGTAGAAATATTTAGTTTAAAAAAGAAATATAGAAATGTGTAGGAATTTTTGTGTTCTATTAACTCAAAAATTAATACCTAATTTAATATTTTTACAACACCTTGTGGACTGCCTCACAAGCTAAGATGATTGTAAGGCTGTAAAAGGCATTTTTAAGTCCACCACGAGATTGCTTTCCAAAAAGATTTTTCAGATAGAAAGCCATATTCATGTGTTGTAAAGAAGGAAACCCGAAAAACTCCCGAGCACCTACGCCGATAAACGTACTAGTACAAGGCAGAAAATCAACATCCACCTCCCATTGTTCAAAAGTTGCTGATATCAAACCTGGGTCTTTTCGCTCTGAAGAGACCTACATCTAGGATATAATGAGCGCAGGCATGGATATTTGTAAAAATTTCAGCTACTCATTTCTTTACAGCAATCATTCACAATCTAGATATAAAAAATATAAAACTTCATAATAAACTGTTAAAGGAGACCAATAATGCGTTATATTTTAAAGAAAAATATTTTTGGAATTGAGATGAAACTTTTATACAATATTTTATGCTAACTATGATTTTTGTCTATAGCCGAAACTCTAAAACTCTATTATTGTTTTAGATTATATCTATTCCCCTTCTAGTTTCTTTATTTTTAGCAAAGAACCTAAAAATTGTAAATTACGGAAATTGGATTGCTAAATGCACCAAGCATTTTCAGATTTAACTATAATGGAACATCGATTTCTAGTACATTAATTGATTTTCTGAACTAATCTGAATTAATTTTAATTTTATAGTTCATATTTTATTCGTTAAAAGCACAACAACATATTCAACTACAAATTATAATACAATTATTAAGAACACAATTTGCCCTTTTATGATGTATTTAAATAAAAGTTTAAAACTCCATGCATGTATTTATATGTATATTCATAGAAACATTTATGTAAATGCAACTAGCAAAGAATGCAACACCAAGAAGAAATAATCAATTTGACGTAAAATTTATACTATATTTACTCAAAGATTAGTTATGTCTAGAAACAAAAGCTTAGAATAAAAGTTAAGGATTGTTTATTTATTTGATAAAAAAGTTAAAAATTTAAATCGTAATTGCCGATTTAAAACTAACCACAAAGTGGACATTTTGTCGTCTTCTTCATTTTGCTTTTTCTTTTGTTCTATTTTCAACATGTTCAATTTTGGAAGCAATATCACTAAAGATTTGAAATTTTGAAAACAAGTTATTTAGAACACCAGGTAATTTTTATGATTTTGAAAACTTTTGCAACAGGAAAAAATTATAATTAAAAAAATACTGCTTTATTAGTAGTAAAAATCATGAATGGATTTTTTCTCATTGCCCAAGACACTCAGACATTCGATGATGAGCATCGCCTTGTTTGCTGCCGCTCAAAGAAATTGATTTCAAGGCAGGTAGCAAATACGTCTACAAGTCGGATTTACAACGCCGTTTCAATACGATGTGACGTAGATGAAACATTATTTGATGTCATGGATATTTTAACCCAATAAAAATTTTAATAATTGAAACCAATAAGAAGTGTAATTATGATCTCAAGTGGAACGAAAGAAATAAGTTTTTATGGTTAATAAACAAAATGTGTTATTTTGAAGAACTTCAGTTTCTTTCACTTTCATACAATTTCATGTATGTTTACTACATAACTGTGATGGAAGATTGGATGGATGATTAAATAGAAGGAGAAGTTCTTTTTACTAAAACTAGACTAGCCACTTGAACTTCGGAAAAATCAGTAGTTGTAATTGATGTAACCTATTAGAATCAATAATATATAAAATAGGCTTATCCAGGTTAAAATTGATTGACAAAAATATTGGTAATCCCTTTATCACAAACTATAAGGGAATCATCATCACAACCTACAAGGGAATCACTACAACCTATAAGGAAATCAATATTATTGAATCACCGTAACTCAATCACAACTATACAATGAATAATACGCAGTACAACAAATGGTGAGTTAATATTCCGGCAGACTACAACGATTGCCACACACTAGGCGGCAGCCATTGCTTTCGTTAAGTTAATTTTTCGATTACAAGTGTTTGCTTTTGAATAGGTCGAATAAGTCGATAAGTTATTAGATACTATTATTATGTTTTCTTTTCAGGCAAATCTCGCTTTTTCATTGAAAGTAAAAATTAGAGCTTCAATATGTACTACAATAAGACAATTAGGCTTTATTTCATATTTACATAGTTTATAAAAAAATATTAGTTCTCTAGAATGTTATATGCAGGTTAACTAATTTATAATGAATTGTTTAGGGAAATATCCTATTTTAGTACACTGCTTAGTGTGAAGAGAATAAATGGCGGCAAACATTTTTTTGCCAACCGAAATTATGCGATTTTCCATGATTTTAAGTATTGCGATTTCGAATACTTCTTTTATTAGCATATAACAGGTATGCTTTAAAACAAAATGCTGGGATATTAACTGTACTTGATTTACGAGAGAATATATATTATAATACATAAAAAGTGAAAACTGGAAAAGCAGTACAGCTTTATGTTTGCCGGATCATTAAAATGTATACGATCGTCCTTTATAATATTCTTTCAATTAATCCAGTAACACAACTAAATGAATAATGTGAATAACATCTGTTTTTGAATGCAAGTTTGAAAATTCCTTTTTTATTTTCTCTAAAACTCATTTTGCAACACACAAACAATTCTTAATGTTACAATTTAATTTCAAATTCAGAATTAACACAATTTGAACAATAAAATTACTTACTAATTTCATTCGAATCCAATAATTAAATCCTTTCGTTCACTGAAATTCATACTTTTATAAAGAGCACCTCCATTTTTATGTTCTTTTAAATACAAACCATAGCTTAATTTATTAACGCACGCTTTATTTTCTTTATTCTAAGCAAATGCTTACAGTAAAAGTCGTTTGCTTGTTATAAAATTTCTAAAAGGAAAATATTTTATGCCCCGTAATTTAAATAATTAATTATTTTTAAAATATTTGACCATAAATATAAGAATACTATCATTTTTATTGAAATTTCTAAAAATTATTTAATTTTCAACAGATTTAAAATTTGTTCTTCTAAAAACATTATTTTAATGTTTCCAGATTTATTTATTTTGACATTTCGTATTTTCTTCTGCGTATTAATTTTAAAAATGTTATCTGATATTGGTTGTCATAGCATCCCAAATAATAAAGATATTGTTCGAAGTTCATTATATAAAGAAATCCAGTTTGATGTTGTAATCTGCTAATTTGGCTCCGCATTTCACTGTTGAAGATGGGGTGGGTCCAAATAGGATTCTTCCAAATAGGATAACAGTTTTGCTTGTAGAAGTTAATTGAAATATGATATTCAGAAACGATTAGATAACAAAATAGATGCTGCATTAAGATAACTCTATTTTGAAAATAATTTATTCGTAGATTCTTCAAAATCAGAAGTACCTAAAGTCCTTAAGGATGACCGAAAATATTTCATTCAAGTATAATTTTTACAGATTTTGTCTTTAACAACAATGATTTTTAACGTTAAAAGACATTAGTGCTAAGGAAAAACGGAAAGATTTGATTTATATAGGAAAACCAAAATATTACTCTAAAAAGTTGATTCTACGCTGACTGTTCTTCCAACATTTTCTAGAAAGATTATTATTTCTCTTTTACATCACGACATTACTAAAAAGAAACAGTGTTGTGATGTAAAAGAGATTAAAATAGAAGTAGCTTGTTTTTGTTCTAAGTAATAGACATTTTAATGTTGTTTTCTGATATTTCATTACAATGAATGAGATATTTTGTTTTGAAAGTGTTTATTTCAAGGAATGCTGCCTGTTTTCCTAAATATTCTAAAACTACTTGAAAAAACTTTAAAACAGTCAGATAAACTTAACACATTAAAATTTTTTTATTGATTTCTCTCGATATTAGTTTTATTATATGCAAACTGACAGATTATCAAAAAAATATTGGAGACCAAATTCCATTTTGTATGAGATTCATTTTTTCAAACATTTCCCTTGAGACTGAAATATTATTTAAGAATAGCGAAAGTATACTGTTAATAATCATAAATAAATTTTTTCAATACTTAAAACTATTATCTTAAAACATTGAAAATGATCTTATCAACAATTTATTGCACTAGTAGTAATTTGTCATTTATTAATATGTACATGCTTATATTAATAAATACATTTCAATGCAGCATGTACATCATAATATTATTTGATATAAACATTTAATATATAACTTAAAACTCAATCTATTTTGATAAATACAGACTTAAAATGTATATATTAAATTGTATATCAGAAGCTTCACAATTATTTATTGAGAGACAAAACATGACTATATTAACTATCAGATAGTAAAAATGACTATCAGATAACGAAAAACATTTATTATATGCTTCTCTTATAACATATTTGTAAAATTAGCAATCGAAAAATTCTTATCCAATGAAAATTCTAAATTTCTTAAGTAAATTCTTTATTGGATAAACGAGATATTATTAGACTATTCAACATGGCTTTTCAGTCATTATCATATTAGGAAAATGATATGGCAAGATTGTTTTCGAATAAAATGAGTTGTAATATGACTATTTATGTATATTATTTATCTAATGCATTTACTTGATATTCAATTTACTGTATTATTGAAATGGATGTCTAAGAATAAATGCAGTTGGGGAGGAAAAAATCATACATTTTTCAATTGTATCTTTACAGTGAATCTTTTTCTCAATTGACTTTATGCACTTTTCCCGTTTTTGACTCCCTTTTCTATTCTAATTGAAGTGATAACACCTTATCTGTACTAAAGCCGATATTTTCACGCAAACTATCACAGAGCTATTTTAAAGAGAAATGTTGGTAAAATATTTATCTCCTAGATCCTCTGACCAATATATTAACATGAATCTACTTTTCCTCTGATTGGGAATTGATCAAATTATGACCAGTAGTTTTCAAATATATCTTTCCGTCTTTTCTTCCATAACCACGTTATCAATGCGTTATGCCTGATTTGGACCTTAACTATTCCAATATAATTATGTTTTTCATGTATAGAACTAAAAATAATCATTGCTATTTATAATTATTACACACCTAATTAATATTCTATATATATTCAATACTTATTTTATTCATATTCTTAACAAATATTAAAATTTTTATCATGAAATGCTTTTTTTCTGCGAGAGGGAACATTGACTGAGTACCATATTTAACATACCCTTGAGAAAACACAAGGCTCACTCTACGTTCTTATATTTTGGCCAATCATTAATTTATATATTTTTTTATTTCATTTCTTTATATTTTTCCTAAAAAGAGTCAATAACTTCAAACATAAATCTCAAGTCTAACTATACGGTTTATTCCCCAGTATACTATTTAACTAGTGTTTCGAATGTTTATCAATTATTTGAGAAGGAATATTTAAATATTAATATAAAATTATTTTTGATTATCACATTAGTTGGTTACATGAAACATAGCAAGTATTAATCGTAAGACTCATTATATTTTCAAAGTTTGCATATTTTATGCGATTAATAACTCTTTAAACAGAAAGAATACCAGAAAAATAAACACAATTAATGTTACTTAATGAAATGTGTATACATTTTTTCATTCGTTTCAGATACAATGAAGATGCAAAATTGAAATTATTTTTGAGTTTTCTCTAACTTTACAAAAGCAAAATTCTTCAAATAAAGTTTATAAATTAAATAAATAATGTGTATAGTAACTTATTAAACCAATTCTTCTTATTTCAGTACAAACAAAGAAATTAATGTATGAAATATTGATCAACACTTTTCTGTAACAAACTCTGTGATATGTAAAAAATAATGATTTCTTAAAAGTAATTACTGCTAAATATTATTCAATTTTTAAAATTTAAATATTTCAAACATTTGTAATTTTACAATGTGAGGCATATTTACCTTATTTTGCCTTTTTAAGGTCATAATTAAGCTGATAAAATTATTATCTATAAGTTTAAATTATTGTATACTATAAATATTTCTGTAATATAATGATTAGCTCACAAGAATCGTTAGTGAAACATTAATAATATCAGCAAATATTTCAGTTTTATCAGCTTTTAAAAAGTATTTTCATACACAGATATTTTTATGTTTTTATCATCTTTCTTTTTAGCTTGGTATATAGTTTATGTCTACTTCAATATTTTTACATTAGATGATTCATAAATTTTCAGGTGTTTCATAAAAATTAATTTTTTATTGCTTTGAATATTGAATTAATTAAACTAAGTATAAATGACATTTGACACGACATTAAAAATTCAATGCTTAGTGAGTTTTCATAAAAAGCATATTTTAAAAATTTATCCCTTTTGTCATTTTTATTTCATTACATCAAAAAGGGGTTTTATACTATTAAATTTAATAAATGGAAATATTTTCGTTTTATTATTTATAGAAATATATATTTTCAAAAGAAAATCAAGAAAAATATTTTATTCAAATGAAGATATTTATTTAAAGTATTTAATCTTTCAGCACAAAAAAGAAAGAATTTAGGGCATCTTATTTTTTCATGATGCAATGGAATGGTGCATGGATGCCACCATTTTCACACAATGGTGGCACCGTAACACCTAAGTACGTAAACCTCAAACATAGCTTCCCATCACCAAAGGAATCATTTCTCTAGGAAAGCATTGTGAGTACTTTTTATTTTACGATTCTTACCTCCCATTACACAAAATGACGGATTTTTGTCTGAGTCGGATAAAGAACCCATTACATTCAGGTAACAAAAAAGATATTTTTTCTAACTAGGCCACCACCGACTCTTAACAAAAACTATTTAAAGTAAAAACATAATTTAGGAAATGATAATATAATTATCCAAAAACTAAATTAACACACACTTGAAGTATTTATTTGACTCACATGTTTTAGAAATGGGCACTAAAATTTGAAAAAAAAACTTTTACATTTGAATTAATTTCAGCAAAATATGATTAACATAAAATAAATTAAATAATCTTAAACAGTGTAAAAAGACTTAAAATTATTCTATAGGATAAGTCTCATAATGTTTTTTACTTATTTATAAATGCTATCATAAACTATTTACAAGGTTACAAAATAATACTTTTCACTTACTATTTCATACCAAAAGTCAATGAAAACAAATTAGTGCAGACAGAAATTAAAGATACATTAAGATTTTATACTGTCATGTGTTAAGCGTTTTCTACATATGAAAATCGAAAATCTTTTTTGTCCTTCATATGATAATTATGCACAATATTTTCAATAAAACTCATAGCAAATAATTATGTATTTGGTATCAGTAATTCAAATCAATGAAATGCATTGTAGTTTATACCTGACAGCAAAATTATCATTAACAAAACAATTAAATTAATTTATTGAAAAGTAACATAATTAATCTTTATATTTGATTTAATGAAATATAAATTAAATTTACTTTTAAATGCCTTCTTTGTAAAATATGAACTTACCTATTTCTCAATTTATTAATGCATTCAAATGAAGATATTCAGTGATTACGCGTTTTTTACATTAACTATGTTCTGATTTACTTATAATAAAAAAGTTTATTTTTGACTGAGTCACTTTTAAAAGTTCTCAAATGATATTAAATATTTTTAATATAATTGAAAATGTAGGTAAAAATGTAACAAATTTCTCATTATTTTTTAATGTAAAATTGACATGATAGAAAATGATGAGATATTTTTTAAATTCTTAATTTTTGTGCAGTTTTCACACACAAACTAATCTAGTAGAGAAAAATGGTTTGTACTAACTAAAAACTAAAGTAACATATAATTGTGTTGTTAATCCACACTTTAATAAATTTGATAGTTTTATCGTAAATCTTAAATCTTTCAGATTATATACCAAATTATTTTTTAAATTGCAGAACTTTCGTGCAAATATTTTCCTTACATTTTTAACTGTTCAAAAAGCATAATTAATTTGAAACCATTCGTAGTAATATCTTAAGCCAATTCAGAAAAATAATTTAAATGAATTTCTCTGAATAATTGTAAAATATCTCCAAAATAAAAAAATCACATAATTTTAATAGTCTGCAAACTTTCAAAGAATAAATAAATTCATTTTATCAATGTCAGATTTCTTAAACAAATCCAGTTTGAATTCCATTCAACCATGCACTATTTCCGTTCCCTTTCATGCAAATTTCTCTTTCATTGCTTTGCTCCAAACCTCCATGGATGAATAATAGATAATATTCATGACATCCAAAAATATTTCCCAGAAATGGTAAAATTAAAGAAACATGATATTGAGAAATGATATATAAACCTACATGCATCAAGCTTTATGAAATAAAATATAACATATAAATTTTGAAAAAGTCTTGCGCACAATGAAAAAAAAATTTAAACAGTACATTTTTTACAAGGAAAAATGTATGATTTCATGTTTATTTGGATTAAATTTCTTTATATTTATATTAAATGAAATAATATGCTTCATATGAATCATAAAATGTAATGTTTTATATGAAATCAGAATATATTTCAGCGATTTAATTTTACAGAAAATTTTAAAATCAAATAAAAGCAAAAGATATGTTAAAAGAACATAAAACAATTCAATTAAATTTTATATATTTTCATTAAAAGAAATATTTTTAATATTATTTAAAAAATAAAATTCAAAAGTAATGAATAAGTTTCAATTTTTTAAATATTATTTTTAATTTAAACTACTTTTTAATTGTTGATAAGAGTTTAATAAGAATAAATAGTTCCTAAGCAGTCGTACCCTTAATAAGAAGAATAAACATCCCTAAACAGTTTCTCAGTTTCTGATGAATATAATTAATAATTAACTTTGCAAACTTTACACTTGAACATGTGTGTTAAAGTTTGAAACATACAATATAAAATTATATTTAGATCTATTAAAATATAAATGAATAATCTTACAGAACGATTGTAATTAAACGAGGAATTATACATTCAAATGTGTTCATAAATATTATTATTTAATGATACAATATATTGCACTAATATCATAAAATATATTCTTATTCAAATCAAAATGCATTCAATCAACGAAATACTTAAAGCCATATTTTGCGAAACATCGACTTATGTTATCAACAATGTATTTTTCATAATTTTCGAAACGCTATTCATTCTGAAATCAACTGGAATCTCTTTCCAAAATTGTAAAATCAAATTTTTGTGCAATTCTTAAAATTTCATTAAAAAATTTATTTTTAATTAGTGACCAATTCTTAAAGAAATGAAGTAAATATTTTCGGAATTATAAAAAATACAAGATGACTAATTTTAACAGATACTACTGTTAATATAGTTATGTTCCTACACTAACTACCCAAAATATGAGTTCTACTGAAAATACATTGTTTAGTATTTACGATTTACCCTTTTTTCTAAGGATTTATACTGGCTGACCTTTATCAAAATTCAACATTTTTATTTGCTAAAAATATATGACCATGGTAAAATGGCCTTTCACTCATCTCAATATAAAGAAGAGAATACCAACTCGGGTGTTAACTTTGATACTTGACCGTAGCTGAGTTATACGGTGCATTTTAGTTGAAAGAAACAAACAGTAAAGGAGATGTATCACAAACAAACTGAATATTATTCTTGCAAATATGCTATTTTTTCACAACAAATTTCATATATTATGCGTGACGAATACTTTCTGTGTTCAGTTAAATAAGTAAAAGCAGAATAATGTATTTTATGAAGCAATTATTTTTTTTTCAACTTGGAAGATATTAATGTCATCGAATTAGATGATATGATTAAGATTTTTTATGCTCTTATCAAATTTTTAGTAATGCATTGGACATCTTAACCACTAATCTTTTCGTATATGACTCGAATGAAACACGAAAGCTGTTTTTTAATGATAACGATCAATATGGCATGCAACTGATCTTGTTTTCTCTTCCGATAACTAAGCAATTATTTGTGTGAAAGAGAAATAGACTTCCAGAGAAGAATATTCTGGAAAAAGAATTGGCATGCTTCAAATTTTATGAACTTTATATCAGGAAATGTCTTAAATACTACTGCCTTAAAAATCTGATAGTATGGAAGAACTAAATGTTATAAAAACAAATAAAATTTTAATATATTTTCAAATATATATAATTTATTTAATAAAATATATTTGCCTGTTTTTCCTGTTGTTACAATTTTGTTATAATTATTTATAAATTTAGATTTTTTCATTTGTGGCAAGCTTTCACTTCTGATAAATTTTTTTAGTATTTTCTTCAATAATTTTAATAGATTACTCAAAGTAAATTTTATTTCGTTGTCAAGTTGATTAAATCTTATTATTCTATTAATTGCGACCTTTTTATAGTTTCATGAATCGCAAGTTTGCGCAATGTGTATTTACTAACATTCTTTATCTTTATAAATGAGATTTTAAACTGAAACATTCTTGTATATTTCGATGTATCTTGCATTCTTACTGTCACCATATATGACACCGATTTTTTCTCAATTAAATTGTATATTAACATCACTAAATAAATTTGATCACATGAGATTTATTTGGAAAAAAATCCACATTTTCTTTTAACATATTCTTTTTCTACATACATAACTACATATTATTAAGATATGTTAAAATTTTAACATTTATATATTTCGTATCATAAATTTGCTGTAAGTTCATAATTTTGATAGAATATTAATTTGTCTTAAAAATGTTATTCAAAAAAATTATATTGTACTAACTATGGGCTTATAAATGTTAAACTTTTGGGTACTTAAAATTCTACCATTTTGCTAGAATTTAATTATTTTATTTTCTTTTTATTTATTAAGTTAATACTTTTATTCCATTCTTTTCAACTATGTGTGAGACAATAGAGATATTTTCTCTTACATTTAATATAAAATATTTTTTATATAAAATAATGGGATTACTTACTTTAGCTCTCCGAACGAGGGCTCGTGCTACGTCTTACACTTATTATTCACAAACGGCGGACTGCGTAGGTCCGTGCTGGTCGCTACTGAAGCCACAGCAGCGACCTTAGCGGGAGAGAGCTGATGGCGGACTTCTGAAACAATGAACAAATTGACTCAGTGAAGAAATTAATAATGAACAAATAAACTAAATACTAATCAAATGAAATATAAATGGATAATCTTATAACACTAAATCATAATTATACAAAAAATTATTCCTCAAAAATGACAAATTTAAAGTCATTGCATTTATTTCAATAAAAACAGAAAATGTGCAGTTTCCTTGAACTATCATTATGAAGCTTATTCCTTAGATAATATCGGAAAGTAGTTCATATATATGCGATTTAAAAGGAAATGGTTGGTAATTCCTTTTTTATTGATATGAATTTGATTTCTTTTGGTCTGATTTTCATACTTTCTGATCTTCTGAGTAAAATCTGAACGGAAGAAGGATTATAATTGATCTGGTCTGATTTTCATATAAGGAATATTGAATTTAAAGTTCCTGGATATAAAATTTATTTTTAAGGTCGTAGTAGCCTAGTGATTAGGGCATTAAGCTTCTGTCCGGTAGGGCTGGTTTCGATTCCTAATGCTGCCTAAGGTTCAAAGAGTACATGCGATATACGTGTTCGTTAAATCTGTGGAATCGAAAGTTTTGTGGTCTATCGTTGAGGCCATACACCATGGGTGTAATGGTCTAATGAAATTTTTCTCATCCTCCAAATCATAGTCAAAATTAAGGGAGTGGATCTCCTGGTATTGCCATCTATTAGAGAAGTCTTAGAGCAAAGTCGTACTTTCACCTTCGTGGTGCTCTGATTAAACGAAAGACGCACCCTTCTGACTTAAATTCCCATAACCATCGGCTAGTGAGCATTTCGTGCCCAAGTGTTGTAAGTAACAACATAACAGTTTATTATTTTCCATTATGAACATGAATTGACTTATGATCATTACTTTAAGCAAATGAAAAATAACATATTAAATAAAGGTATTTTAAATTCTTAATACGCATAATAATGAAAGAAATTTTTAATTGCTTGTAATATCATCACACTTTAAATTAATATTCGATTTTTAAGAAATTATCTTCATTTTAATTTATCTGGTTTTCCGTATGAGACTAATTTGATGAGAAAAATGTAATTGGGAAATCTTCAATAAAAGTATTTGTGGAATTTATTAAACATTAAATTTGCTCAAACCATATGTACTAGATAGCGTCAAGCACTACTTCATTGTTAACACATCAACAATTATTTCAAAATAGAATTGCTCGTTTTTCTTACATTCAAACATTTTGCTTATCCAATTTCTAATTTAGCAAACTTATAATAGAGTTTTTTAGGCATTATATTCTCCCTACTTTGTATAAATATTTGGAAAATAATTCATTTTAATAAATTAGGCACTGTAAATCATTGTAGACTTTCTTAAAATACATAATTTCACACGCAAGAATTATCAACAGTAAACAAAAATATTTAACTCATCTTTTTGTATATATTACACAGCAAAAGTAAATGTACTCTTTTACTTTATAGTAAAAAATAAACCAGTGACAAAAAACGCAATTTATTTAAGTTGACTAATTTAAATTATATTGCTTATAGCTTATTTTTATAAGCCAAATAATAAGCAAATTATCCTATAATGTTGTAAGACAGTTTAATTTTTAAATTTAAGAGCAATATCTAGACTATTATATGTATTACAGGTAAAATAAATATTTGTTAAAATAAATATGTTATATAACGTGACTATTCTGCTAAGACACACGGGCATTCAATATTTACATTTTAAAGTAATTTTAGGGATTATTTTAATGAATGAAATTAAAATGGCTGTGTATAATGAGGTTAATTTTAGAAAAGTAGCACAATGACCATAATAGCTTACTATAATAAACTCTGCAAAATATAGTATAATCCTTTGTTCTTTAACGAAGTTATTTTTACCAATGCCCACAGAAATTTTTTCCACTAATATATGATAAATAAGAAAAAATAAATATTATTAAAAATAAAATTCAAATATTTCGATGACAAAAAAAATTTCTCAAATTTCCTTTTTAAATTCATTTATTACAAAATTACTGAAAAAATCTCAAATTTGCGAATTTATTGTCTTCAATTTAACCCTTGTATTCTACATTTAAGGAGTGAAAATATTCAATATTTTATTTTAAATGTGAAATTCGAAAAAATATATTTCAATTAACTTGTTTTAAATGAAAAATGAAAATCGTTGCCATTCATATTGTTGACAAGCAAATTTGAATTTTTTTAAAACTATGGCTTGTGCTTAATTTCTTAAAAAAGACTTAGATATAGAGGATTATTTTAATTTGCCAAGCTTTAAGCTTATTTTTTATATTTTGAAAACACATATTTAATTAAACTTGATTTTGTTTTATGAATATTATACAACTATTAAGAAAATAAACTGCACTATTTCATTCAAAGAATATTTATTAGATTTTGTACTTGATCAGTATACTAGCTAACGACTGATTTCATAAAAATTATAAACATCCAATAATTTCCTTAGTATGTTAATTGAACACTCGGAAATCTTAAAAATAAAATCTATGTACATTGAAAAAATATCTAGAGAGAACTTTTTTTTGGATTTTATAAGAATAAACTCGTCCTTTCGGACCAATAAGTCATGCTCAAGTAATCACAAAAATTTTAAATAATATAACGTGAATAACAAGAATAATGTGAAATCTTTCCCATTCTCTCAAATCTAATTTTGCTAACTTAAAACCAAATAAAAATGTTTTGTAAATTTTAATTAGTATTTTATACTTACTATTACATTTTCTATGAGTATTTCGAATCATAGAATTAATTTAATAATTGCATCTAAAATTTACCAGAATTTAAAAAATCTACCATTATTCTAGTAATTCAGTAGAAACTTTAGTAATCTTTTTTGAAACTATGCCGATATTAAATATAATTCAAAACGTTATAGAAAAATGGTACAAATCAACACAAATATGGTATTCAACTTATACATATAATAAAAGTAACATAAGTATATTTTGCACTTGGAAATTACTAAGTTAGAGAATACTACTTCAGAAAATGATTCTAATATTTTAATTTCAATTTCTATTTTTTGTTTTGAAATACTTGATCTTCATTAGGGATAAAAGTTTTTCAGTTATAAGTTAACAGTAAGGTGCAGAATCCACCATAAACTGTAAGTCTTAGTTATGCTAGTCAGTAAAATTTAATTAAAATCTGTTTGATATTCTTATTACTTGTATTTATGTTAAGAATAACTCTGTAATATTATAATACTACGTAATACAAATTAACATTTATGTCATTATCTCTAATAACATTAGAAATAACTAAATTAAAAATATTGTACTAATTATGTTAAAAAATGAAAATCTTAATTCAATTTTCTTGAGAAGAAATTTTGTGTTGAGTTAGCAGTTAATATTAAATAAAATATACGAACATTGCCCTCATCTTAACTATTACACATACAAAAGATACTTTTATTCCATAAAAATTTATTTTAGTAATTTATTGAAATTTTAAAATATTCAAAATACTTTTAAGTAGGTAATTTCAAATTCCTAACAAAGTATTTTACTACTTTAAAACTAATCAATTTAATAATAAAGAGATTGACATATAGTGTGATAGGGTGTAATAGTTAATTACAAACACAAATAAATAGAAAACTTATTAAATAAAATAATTTATTTTGAAGAAAACATTTATATAAAAATAACACTATATAAAAATGTTTAATTTGAAGGATTTTTCTAAGAAAATAAATAATAACATTTTTTTACACAATTAAACTTGGTTTAGTAATGAAAAATCATATTAATTAAATAAATAATCTTATTGTTAACTGGCTCTGAAACAACTACATTCCATGGTTACTTTAAAATATAGTTTTTACTTAAAACATTCAATGTACACAATGAGTAATTTAATTCATAAATGTAACTAATATATCATTACAATCTGAATTCGTAAATTAGACTAGACTAAAGCTAATTAGTTTTATTAATAGTTTGAAATATTACGCTCGTGTTGAAGTTTTTAATTTTTTCTACATTATTCTAAATCAAAGTCAAATTCTAACATTTTTCTTTATGTTAATTAGTAAATTTATTTAATAAAAGTTTGTATGATATAAAAAATTGTACAATTTTGAAAAACTTTGGTTCCATAAACATGTGGTGAATAAAATCAATAATTCAAATGATTCTCGATTTATTTTATAAAATTTCTTTATCATGGAATTATTTCCCATAAACTGCAGAAGGGCAGAAAGAAAAGGAATTATAAATCTATCGTCATTGTATTGAAAAGTATTCCAGAAATTTTCTAGAGTTGTTTAAACAATCAATCTTAACTAATATTTTAAGATCAAGAGTTTTCGCAACTAGATTAATTAGATTCAATCTCTTTAAACTTCAATCATTAATTAATTAAATTTAATAAATGTAGCAAAAGTACGAGCTAAAATTTAATTATTTTTGTGAGTATATTTGATTTTAAAATAACCAGTTGAAACACTTTGCACTTTCACCGGGCATAATTTGAAGACTTATTTACATGACTAGTAATAAAATATCATCATTTAGTATTTTAAATGTATCTAAAATATATTTTATAATGTATCTTAACTATGTATGAGAATCTATTTTCAATTTTTATTTCAAAAAATTATATCCACATCTTTATACATTCTCTATGCGATCAAATATTAATTTAAAAAATCTAAATAAAAGTAAAAAGTTTCTGTGGTAATATTACAAAGAAAATTAATTGAAAGTTTTCGTATATTAAATTGTTTTCATTGGTAATTAACATCTAAATTTAGATTCTACATTTATCTTAATTTAAATGTACATCTTAATTACCTGTATTAACACATAAAATAATCAATTTTTCTTATATAAATATATTTTTAAATATTACTTGCACAATTAGTCTATTAGAATCACACAATAACTCTTCGCATTTTAAACAAAATTTTCTAAATAATCATTCCGCTTATGGATGTATTCACATATTTCATTAAAAATTAGTTCTTTAAAAATATGTAAATGCATTTATACTTTTTAAAAATATACTTTAGTAATGATACATAGCTATGAAATTTTTAAATATTTTTAAAGAATATTTTAAAAATATATCAAAAATCATAGCACCGATTACTTTTGCTTAAAAAAATCAGTTAAAAAATAGGATCATGTTATTGGGGATCGATAAAAATAGGTGGTAAATTTTATTTCAAACAAATTTTTGACCAACATACATTGTGAATATTATATAAATTTTGGATTTTAATACATGTGAAATACCCATCCTTAATCTTAAAAATGTTTATTAAATATTCGTAAAATAATTAACTATCCATGAATAAATTGTAGATTCGCTGCATAAATGTAGTATGACTCAATGAAAATATTATTGAAAATCAATACTATGATACTCAATAAAATTGAAAATCTATTGAGACAACCTAAAGATCCAGATAGAATTCCAATTGCTATTTTCTCTCATCCTTATCGTTGATTTTCTTACAAAAACACTTACGAATATGATTGTTGGTCTCTGTTCAAATTATCTGTGATTTGAGAAATATATTATTTTTACAAATTCATTTGAAATTAAAGCCGTAATAAAAATATTCAGAAGCACAACAAAGTTAAACATGTTTCTTCTACAACAATGACTCAAAGAGAATTTTTGGTAAATGGTGGACAACATATTATAGCTGACCAAATAAACTAATCATTACAAACATTACAAAATAACAATATAAAGGATATTTTTTACCATTTAATACTTCTATCAACGCAATTAATTTCACTATTATATAAATTATTTCGCATATTATACTGTTATTTGGATGTTAATTGTATTTAATATATGAAAATGTAATAAGACAGTTCAGAAAACACTGCTGAAACAATTGCAGGTATGAAGTAAGAGTATAATATATATATATATATATATATATATATATATATATATATATATATATATATATATATATATATATATATATATATATATATATATATATATATATATATATATATACATATATATATATATATATATATATATATATATATATATATATATATATATATATATATATATATATATATATATATATATATACCATTCAAATCAAATTTTCAGAAATATATATTACCGATTTGTTGTAGACATAATGGGATATATAAAAAATGCATATTTATAAATTTAAGCACATATGACTAATAAAATGTTTGAAATTTTAATTATCAGAGGTAATACATGGTGCTATTTTCTTAAAAAATGTTTCTAAGGAACTGATTAATGGGTTTATTGTTGTAATTTATTTTATATTACTGTCAGAAAAGATTAATAGTGAGAAATAAGTTTTTTTCATTTATTAAAGTTGTTAAACACAACACAAGAAAGAATCATAGGATGTTCGAAAATATCTTTTTTCCAAATCTCTTTTTCAATTGTATTTCTTTTTTCCCTATTATCCAGAATGATAAAGAGAAGAAAAGAAATAACGTACATCACTTACTCAACTCATACCATCAAAATGATTCAATAGAAGAACACATTTTTCAAGAATACTTTTTTATCACTTGGAAGGAAATGCATGTTATGAACATTTTAGCTTATTGATTAATATTTAAGATTTTGAATGGAATGTATCATATAATTTCTGATAAAACGTAAAATTTCATAATTAATATATTAGATTAAAGAATGTTTATAAAGTTTGAATTCGTATAATTCTATATTAAAAAAGTACATTTTAACTATTATAATCAATAGTAAAGAAGTTAAGTTTTACTTCAACTAACAAAATTTTAATTATATTAAAAATAATAAATTTAAATTAAGTAATTTTTTAATAATATTTTTATGTTAAGTATTAAAATTTACGCAATTTTATTAATTTCAAATTTAGAAATCGCGCTTTTCTAGGAAACTTAATTAATAAATAAATATTTAAAATGTGGAAGTTTGTGTATGTGGTATTATATTTTAAAGAGGAAAAATAAAATAAGTGTTTTACGATAAAATATTCTAATTTTTTTACTATATTAAATATTTATAAAACTTTGGTTTCTAAGTATCTTCGACCATAAGCTTATTCTAATATAAATATTATAAAATTATTTCAATAATAGTAATAATCAGTAAAAACATGTTTTACTATTGTATAAAAAAACATTAAAAAACTTGTAAAAAATGCTAGCATTACATGTGCGGCCAAATTTAATTAAAGATTCATTTTGCTTTATTATTCAAAACTTATTTAATTTTTAACATTACCTGCTTCTGCATAATTATTTATAATTAATCCATCCAAATTACTTTTTTCATTAAACTATTTTTCATCCAAATTACTTTTATTTTTTACAATAAAAATAGTACTAATATGATAAAAAATAAAGTATTAATAAAATATATATAATGTTATTTTTAAAACATGACTGGAAACACAACGAAGACATTACTTATGAATAAGTACAGCTGTTGCACAAATAATTATAATTTTTATTTAAAATTTTTAATGAAATTATTAACCCTACAATTGAAAATAGCGTTAAGTTATAACAATATTTTCAGAATATTTCTCACTAATTTCAAAATTATTTGAATTTAAGTCAATGTCTTCAAAATAATGAAATTCATATGTACAGTAGAATGGCTCTTAGTATACTTTCCATATTTTAGTTTTAGTTGCCTTTATTACAGTAATTTTTCTTGGACGATTTCTACACTTTTTTAATACAAATTGTTCTACACTATTTCTCTCAATACCAATACAAGCGCGCACACACATATGCACATTCACCTCTCTCTGTATGTGTATATATATATATATATATATATATATATATATATATATATATATATATATATATATATATATATATATATATATATATATATATATATATATATAACAGATTTAATATATATTAGAATTGAGGAAAATACAAACTTTGCTTGAAAACCTTCAATTTTTATTTTCCATCACTCGTATTTTCATTATACTTTCTCATTATTAATTTTATTATATTATTTTATATTATTATTATTAATTTCTTATAAATTTATATTTTTCAATTTTTAAAATAATTAAACCAGTAAACAAATATTTGCTTGCAAATTATATTTTTTTTAATTTTCTAAATATTTATTTCTCTAACTTTTGCTAAAGTAAAATTAAAAACACTAATATTTTTTATTTTCAGGATTTAAGCTGTTATGTTTTTGTTAGCAATTGAAAATATGTATTTAGCACACACTAGTCCTTACGCATGTTAAGTTTTGATGGTATTATTTTTTTCTTAAATAATTACAATGTTCGGGGTCTTTCTTAATTCTTTTCAAAGAAAGTTTACATAGAATGTATATATAATGAATACAAGAGAAATAGTAAACAAGTATCTGAAATGTTAGTAACGTAACACAAATATCGTATACATTATTCATAGCTCTAACACAATAAGCATTCTTTTTAATATTGCAAACTTCAAGTTGCTTAAATGATTAAGAAAAATGTTTTACTAAATTTATGGTATATTAATTCTTATTCAGATTGGATGGTACTATTTTGACGGAAATTGTATCTTCATTTGGTGCCATTAAAACTACGATGCTGTTTAATGAAATGAATCGGAGATAATTTTAATTTGAATACAAAATGATTGCATCATATTTCTAAACACAATAATGTTCATCATAATATATTTTGTATATTAATTAAAAGAGATGGTTGAAAATGAAGTGGTTGGAAAAATTAATTGACAAATATTTCGTGTGAAGATCTGAAATCGAACAAAAACATAATGGTCAAAAATTATTTTTTTGTTCTTTTGTATTAAAATTATAATCATTTATATAATTAAAATAGAAATTGATATTCATGTTTGATATTTTTAAACAATTCTATATTTTAAAAGTTATGAAATTTTGAGATTTAAACATTGTCTCTTATGACATTAATGAGTGTCTGTAAGAGAATTTTTAAACGATTAAATGACTTAGAGTCTCAAATCATTCATTGCTTGAAATCAATTAAAAATGTAATAATAGTTCATTTTTTCCAGAAAATTACGCCCAAATAACTTTTTGTATGATTAGAAATATCGAATAATTCAGCATAGTTAAGTTACGTAAACAGAGTGGACTTTCAAACTTTGATTTATTTTTATTCAAAAAATAAAATAGATATTAATCTTAGTAAATGAGAAAACATATTGCTGTTTTAAAGTAGGAGTCTTTTAACATTCATTTTTTGTAGAATTGTTTTGTTATTTAACTGATAATCAGTTTGCGATTGCTGCCTTCAATCTTCCCAGCTTTATGCCATTGAGTTGTTTTATACTTCTTATGCAAGCAGTATGTAAAGTATTTATATCTCATTTTGTCATTTCACTACTATGGTATAATCTTCAACGAACTATAATTTGCATCTTGTTGTGTTGAAAAATCAAAAAAGGTCTAGAATGTTTCATTTAGAGTTATGATTTTAAGCAAAGATGGCGGTGAACATCTTTAAATAATTTAATGAGCTTTTTCTTAGCTTTCACGTGCTCACTTAAATTACAGAGAATCCAGTGACAAATTATTTTTACATATGACTCTTCATAAAAAATTTTTTGTATGATAATGGTTCTGCTGTTAAATTTTTGATCATGTATTGCAATTATGTTGTTGTTGGCTTATCCTCTTTAAAGATCTGACATTTGTCAGATCAACTCCAATGAATTGTTGACAGTTAGAAAATCAATGACTAGCATGGTATCTGAGGATAAATCCTCCGGGGAAAGTCCGATGCAATACAGAATATGTTTCGGTGAAGCTGGAAGGTCACAGCATTTCTTACAAGTAGGATAATTAGCAATTATGTAGTTATCTTTGATAAAAACTTTTCATTTGACGGATACGTTATTAGAAATTGCTGGTGACGAAGTCTTCGCAATACGTTTTTCATCCTGTGGAAAATAGTGACTTCTACCAAATTCTATTAAACATATGAATGGAGTATCAGGAAATAGATTCATTTCAGTTTATGAACTGTAAAAATTGAATACCTTAATTTCGATTTAATCCAACATTAAAATCACAGAAAATCATGCCCCGATGGATTTTTTCATTTATTTCTTTAAGATTTAGAATATTGAACTACATTAAATTAACCGACAAAAATTGTCAATAGGATAAAATAAGTTTCTATTTTCAAATTTAACTGCTAATTTGTTTCTACTCCCTTTAGTCTGCATAAAAAAAGTTCAGAGTGATGGTTGCGTATATCTCAGTTTTATTTATAGTGGAACCGAACGGAAATGAAATATAATAGAGAAGGAATTTTGAATAATTCCCTCAAACTTCAAACTATATTCTAGTATTTGCCAAGATCTCAATATAGCATTTTTCAATGCTTTGAAATATATACCTTTAGTTATATAATGAAGTTACATTTATTATAATAGCATATTATTATACCAAATAAACAACTTAAAACAAGTCTCACAGATGTTACTAATGTACTTTTTTGACAATTATCAGTTACATTAACTTTTTTGTTTCTTGGAGCTTTACTTAGGCTACAAGCAATAAGTCAAGTTAACCGGTGTATATACATTCATGTTCGAAGAATTGTGTTCACCTACAATAGCTTTAGCACTGATTCTATTTATTTATTTATCCTTTTTGTGAAGACTAAAAGAGCATTTTGTTTGAGATAAATTCAGAAATTGTAAAAGAAAACATTAATAATAAAAGTGGCAACGTTCATTTTGATCCGTGTCCTAATTTTAAGGTACATTCATAGTCGCTAGTAGGCAATGTGCTTGACGTAAAAGTACAGTTTTTTTTCAATAAAAGTAATCAAAACTTATTAACACAGAATTTAAATACAAAAATTCAATTCTAGTTATTTTATTACAAATAAATTACTTATTGTTATAAAATAACCATATAACATTTTCCACTTGATATCTTTGTATCTTTTTTCATAAAAATAGTTAATAGATAAATTACAAATACAAATCGTTTGTTAATCGATAATTGCAAAGACAAATCGTACAAATACTTCGTTTTCTGTACTAAAGTTTTTCTGATCTAAAAATATTTAGCTATTTTAAAACTGATATTTTAAATTCATATTATTGCGTTTTAATAAAATTTTCATATAACTTTGTATTTACTTATTTAATTTCCCTGAAAATATCCATTCTAATTTGCAATTTAAAGAATAATCACAAATACGTGAAATTTAAATACATTTTACTCTTCTTTACGAAACAATATATATATATATATATATATATATATATATATATATATATATATATATATATATATATATATATATATATATATATATATATATATATATATATATATATATATATATATATATATATATATATATATATATATATATATACATAGATAGATAGATTTATTTACAAGAGAACTCACACTAATTTACGTTACTCAGTTACTAGTTACTGCATTCCATGAGTTTTTACTTAGCTACCAAAACAATTGCCATGAGAACTACTGATGTTGCCACTTAGGCGTATGAAACTTTCCACTCAAATTCGACCATCCTGTCATTTTCAATTGTCCTCAATTGAGCTAATACTTAGAATTGCAAAAAGACAAAACAATAAGGATAGGTAATATACATTAAAGTTCCATTGTAAAGTCTTTTTTATCAGTTCAGAGTCACTGGTAACGCTATGGCAGTCTGAATGTTCGCTTCGGTCTCTGACTGTCAAGTTCTTCACCAGAGTCATCGTCAGAAACATCATCAGTATCCTCATCCCAACCTTTTTAAGCCTTCAGTTGACTGACATGAGCTGTTGTGGCATACATGCGACCGTTGTTAGCCTCTAACTGGGATATTTTATATGTATAGCTAGGGAGTACCTCTGTGATGACCATAGGTCCTCGATATCGTGACAGTGTTTTAGTTGACTCCCTGATGGCCTTTGGGTGTCTTCTAACTACAACGATATCTCCTTTGTCGAATGAGAGTGGGCCTAATTTCTTTTTGTCGTATAATGCTTTAGTTTTCTCTTGCTGTTTTGCAATTTTTGCCCTTGCTTCATATTGCACACACAGTTTCTCTGGGTCATTCCATACTTCACTTTCTTCATCTGCAAACAGCCTCAAAATTCCATCTTTGAATCTTGGTACATATCCATGAAGTACTTCGAATGGTGTTTTCCCAAGAGTCTTGTTCACAGTGTTGTTCAAGTTTCTTTCTACTTCTTTGATCTTGCTGTCCCAATGTTTTTGATTTTCATTTTCCATTGACGTTACGATGGTGTACAATATCGTTCTGTTAACTTTCTCAACCATTCCGTTTGCTTGAGGATGAGAAGTAGAATTCAATGTATGGGAGATTCCATTATCATCGCAAAACTTTTGAAAATCACGTGAAGTGAAACAAGAACCTCTGTCTGATATGAAACAATTGGGTAACCCGAAAGCTTCTACGAAATTCTCAACTGATTTCAGAACGTTCTTTGACGACGTATCTTTTACAGGGTAGAGACGTACAAATCTTGTCATGTTATCAATGATGACAAGCAACTCTTTGTTTCTTTTGGAACTGGTTACGAAGGGGCCTAGAGGATCAAGATATACTGTCGAAAATGGTCTTTTTCCTATCGGTATAGGATGGAGTAGGCCTTGTCTCTTTCCACCTGGTACCTTATTGACTAAGCATTCGAAGCACATAGAAATATGGCGGAGAACACATCTTCTCATAGTAGGAAACCAATATAGTTCCTTGATTTTCGAAACTGTCTTGTCTACAGCAAAGTGTCCCATAAGGTCATGAAACTTTACAACCATGCTTTTTCTCATACTCTTTGGTATGACGAATAAGAGTTTTTCTTTGTCTCTTTCTTTGATGACACGAAATAGTATATTCAAAACGTAATTCTGCACTTTTTGGTTTTCTTCCTTAGATCTGTCTTCGACTTCTTTCTTGAGAATTGTAATTAATTCCTTCAAAGCATCATCTGAATGCTGCATCATGAGTACCTGATCTTCTACACTCAACGTTAGGCAACCCTAGCATAAGCAATATGAGGCAAATCTAACCACGTCCTCCCAACCAATAAATCCACTGGTAGAGACTCATCACTAACTAAAAGAATGGTGGTTGCTTTACCTAAAACAAAGTCGATTTCAATATCCACTATTGCCTTTTTAAGTGCTTTACTTACTGGTTTAATCTGATTTCCAAATCCATAAATATCAGTTACTTCGGGAATAATAATAATACCTACTTATCAGCAACTGATTTCTTCATTAAACAGCAAGAGCATCCAGTATCAATCATCGAATCTATTAAATTTTCTTCATTAATTTTTGCCTTCTTAATGTAGAGTAATGCGTTTGAGCTGTTTGATGTTTTAGATATCAAATTTGTTACGGCCTTCTCAGAATCCTTTTTCTTTTCAGGGCAGTCCTTAGAAATGTGTCCATAGTAGTTACAATTGAAACATTTCGGTTTACCCTTCTCATTACGAATTGGCTTGCGGAAACCCGATGCACTATTGTTTTCATTTGTTTCTACTTTTTGAACTTAGTTTTTAAATTTATTGTTATTACAGTTACCTGGACGTTGATAACGAGAATTATTTGGACTCTTATTATAGTTGTTTGCTTGCTTGCGTTCAAAGACTTGAGATTTCGTTCTATTATTTCGCACCGTTTCATATTCATCTAGCTTATCAGCTAGTTTTTCTGGCGTCAAAAACTTCGGCCATTCGTCAATGAAATGTTCTTTCAATTCAGGCGGAACTCGGTGTTTCACCTGATCCGTAATCATCAAGTCCTTCAGACCTTGAAAATCCTTAATTCCTAGTCCTGAAATCCATTCTTCAAAATAGTTCTGTAATTAAAATGTGTAGTCACTCCAAGCACTATTTATGTTTTGATGAAAAATAAACTTTTGATGAAATTTCTCCGGACTGAGTTTAAAAAGTTTCACCAACAATTTCTTAATATGCTCGAAATCATTAGCTTTTTCTTCAGGTTCCCTAGCAAATATTTGTGTGATCTCGTACGGTAATAATCCCAATAGATGACGTACCCACTCTT
Organism: Latrodectus hesperus; assembly: GCA_037975125.1. NCBI lineage: Eukaryota > Metazoa > Arthropoda > Arachnida > Araneae > Theridiidae > Latrodectus > Latrodectus hesperus. The sequence goes on along the minus strand of CM075856.1, from coordinate 31,302,980 downwards.
CTTCAAGTATCGTGCTTAGCGCTCAAATAGAACCAAATGTAAACTTATTTCCGATTCCTTAAGATCAAATTTGCCAATTAGCTTCTGCAAATCGTTGTTCTGTTTAACCAAAACCACTTCCTGGTCTACGTTACTTTCGTAGTTTATTTCACGGCTATTAGCAATGCGTAATTTTTCCAATTCGTAAGCTCTCTCTTTTTCTATGCGTTCCGTTTCTAATCGTTGCATTTCCAATCGCTCTTGTCTTTCAATTTCAATTCGTTCTTTTTCTTCTTGCTTTCGTTCTTTTTCTTCTTCAACTAACCTATTCTGCATTATTTTAGCAAATTCTTCATCCTAATTTGGCGACTTTTCAATCAATTGCCTTAAATAAGCGTTTTTTATACTACTATCAACATTTTCGCCTATTTCCGTCACCAATTCTATCAAACAAGCTTTCTTATAATTTCCTAAATAAGCCATACTTAATTTTTGGAAAACGTAAACACAATCGAGTAATTTAAGTTACTTTATATCTTTATATAAAATTCGTACCTGTCCGTTGTTTCGTAGCTATTCGTTATTTCGAATTGCGTTTTATTTTAAAAATTATCAGTTTACGTACTTCATTATCGTTGTTGGCGTATATGGATCTTCAAATCTCACTTCTGATTTGTTGGCTTCTCTTATTTTAATGTGCTTATTTCTATATAGATGAATCGTTTCATTATAAAATAATATATATTAGGTCTAACAGAAAGTTCTGTCCGTTTTAGATTGAAACAAAGGAATACAATTTTTTATACTTTGGATAAAATTTATTGAATAATATAATTGCCATCATTATTTATGACTTCTTGCCAGCGTGATGGTAATTTGCATATCCCATTTTTAAAAAATGTCTTATCTCTAGAGGCCAAAAATTGAACCAGTGCTTGTCTGATATCTTCTTCGTTCTTGAATTGTTTGCCCTGCAAAAAAATTTGTAAGGACAGAAATAAGTGATAATCAGATGGTGCTAGGTCCGGGGAGTATGGTGGATGCGACAGAATTTCCCAGCCTAGCTCTGCGACTTTCTGACGAGTCCCCAAAGCAGCATGTGGCCTGGCATTGTCATGATGCAGTATGATGTCCTTCCTATTGAACATCGCCAGCCTCTTTTCTTGAAGTGCTGTTTTTAATTTATCCAATTGCTGACAGTACCTCTCCGAATTTAGCCTTTCGTTTGGCTTCAACAGCTCAAAATGCATTGGTATATTATAAAAAGGCTGAATTCGATGTAACATTTACTCATGAATAAAATCTATAGATTAGAAAAAAATCTTCTGTTTTTAAATGTTAAAAAATCTACATCCTATAATATTAATGACAAAAAAATATTTTTAAACATGTTTTGTACTCTGAAAGTTATCGAATCGATTACTAATTGAAATAAAAGGTAATAGAACTTTTTAATTAATCTTTTTTTAATTTAAATTGTAATTTGATTTTAAATTGAATTTTTTTTACATAAAAAACAAGAAGAAAATCAATGATTGATCCTCTTTGTTTTTGATATATACAAAAAATAATTTTTTTACTGATGGAATAATTACAAATAATTTACTAAATAGTTAGATCACTAAATAAATATTTCGATTAAAATATAACTTCATAAATGAACGAACTGCTTTCAGACGTTGAATAACACATGCGGTTAAAATGAAAGCGTCCCATTGCTTTATTATTTAAATCAAATCTTGTAAAAATTAAAACATGGTTTAATTGAAAATTTTACATACTGTCTAAAATTTTTTTAACAAAGCAAATTTTAAGTAAGCGCTGAAATTTTTTACGAGTGAGTAAAATGATTAAATTCAATACTCATTTAAATGACTTTTGAGAAATATAGTTTCTTATATTCTATAGAACATATCAAGGGAATTATTTTTTACTAGAAGAAATTTTCTCAATTTGTATCGAAAATTTTATAAGGTAAAAATCAGTTGAGATATTTTTCATTATATTCATGCACATTCATTTTACAAAAATCTTTAAGGGAATTTAAATATATAAACACTTTTATATTATGCTATGTTAGTCTACTATATTTTCATAAAATATTATTTTGTAAATAATCACATTTAATCACAATTCAATGCACCGCGGAAAATTTATTTTCAATTTGAGAGAGGTAAAATTATATTCTATTATAAAGAAACCATTTTATAAGATATAAAATTAACTCTCCAGATGGAAGTGTTATGCTTAGTTTGAAACGTACAAAAATAAGCTTTAGACCAGACCTGGAGTTAAGAGAAAGGAAAACAAACGACACTTACAACAAAAATCTTACTTTATATAGACCTCATATTTATGCGGCTCAAAACTATAAATTTAGGTATTATATTTTCTGAGAGTTTCTTCTCTAGCATTTTTCATTTAAGTAAATTAATTCACAAAATAAATGAACATATGAATGTACTGAATTTTAAGTACCGATCATACATAAATATTTTTCTGAAATGAATCAGTATATTTAAAATTTTTATTTTAAAATATTTTTAAATTTAGAAAATTATTATAAATTATTCAGCTGACAAAGCATTAATTAGACATAGTTTAACATTAATTAGATTGTAAAATAACTCCGGTATAAAGTTGTTTTTTCTAAAAACGATCTGAACATAGTTATTATGTAGAGTCTTAAAGTTTATTTAATATAGTTAAAACGTGTTGGATGCGAATAAGATAATCGTTATAACACATACATTTCAAGAAGTATTACATCACATGAAACAAATTTGCATTATAAAATAAATCAAAGAAAAAGAAATGCATTTCTATTAGAACATTTCTGATTACTGTCAGGGACATTTCGTGTGTCAGAACGTTCGAGAAAGAACGGTTTATTGCAATCAAGAAAAGATATGTAGTTTTATTTCCAGAAGAAAGGCAAGGGAAGAAAGAACTAATAATCAAAAGAGAAGTTGGTAAATGTGATAACTTTTGCAAGTCAATCAGAAAATCACTTTCGAACAAAACAGAAATAAACAATAGATGAAATTGCATTAGGCAACTCATGCAAGTTTCTGAACAGATAATTATTAGGCTCTTGTGATATTTAACCATTAATGGAAATCATAATTCTTTGAGGAACAAGCTGCATAATATAGAAAGTTTGCATTAATATAAGATTAATTTCGTTTAATTGTGAGCCAAACAATTAACGTTTAGTTAATTTATTAAAACATACGAAAAAGCCATCTCTTCATTTTGTTTCGGTTGTTAAGGACATATTCTGACTGAAAAGAAATTTTAAACATTTTAACAATTGCTTTTAATTTTAATTTTCTATTTTAACAATAGAAAAATATCGTATTATGTATGCTTCGATACTTGACTGAATATATGCAATATATTGAGGATTAAATGTTAATTTATCTTGCATGAGTATTGAAACATGTGAATGTTTCATAATATATTTAGGAAATATTTGGTTCTAGCCGACCGATGGCTGAGTGGTTAGCGTTCCTGACTCCTGAGCTGTGGGTGCCGGGTTCGAATCCCGGTTTGGGCATGGATGTTTCTTTCCTTCTCTGTTTTCTCTGTCCTTTCTTTTGTGATGTGGTATAAATGTGGCCCACCCTATAAACGGGTTTGGGGTAGTATGGCGTGGATAACGCTACTCGTTTTCGTGATTTGGTTCACAGGTGCCCGCTGGGTAACGATAAATGAGTAGCAGTTTCTGGCCTTGTTTTGGCATAGGGTTCGTCACCCAAGTGTGCCCGCCATTGGAAAAAAATATTTGGTTCTTTAATCGAAAATGGATTCTTAAACGTCTATGTGAAATTACTATTTACTTTCTATATAATTTAATGAAAATGATAAAGTGCATATTGTGAAATACAGGCATATACGCGTACTTTTTTATTATATTATTATTTAAGAGCTATTTTCTGTTAACTAAAATTAAGAAGTTATGTTTTTCCGTTATGAATGCGAATATTAATACATTTATTTCTCATGTTACATTCATTTCTTATTGTTCTGAATGTAAACCAATTCCATTTCTCCTACATCTGATTTTTGGTTATATTAAATTATACTTAAGATGATACATAAGTGATTGTATAAGATGAATTAAGAAGATCGTTAAAAAAGTCCTTCACTTTCAAATGTTAGATATTTACTTATTGCACTAATAAAATGAAACGGAAAGAATTCATTATTATTTTCTTAATTTATGTTTTTTTTTATGATTCTTAGTGAATTTTAAGATTTGAAATGTTAAGATAATATTTTTTTTAAATTATAGCAGGTGCCAGATTCTTGTATACAGCGTATGTAATTTTTTGAAATAGTAATCAACTTTTTATATTCAATGAAAAAAATGTGTAAACTCTATCGAAGAAACATTGACAACAGTTTGTTTAAACAACTAAATTTTATCTATAACTATATACTTATGATAATTGTGAAAACTGATGGAATGTGTGTGTACACATTATATTCATTAAAATTATTTTATAAAAGAAAAGAACACAAATGTTGATAATACGGAGTAAATGTTTAATACAATCACCAGTCACACTTAGTATTCAAAATTAGTATTTAAAATAATCGATAGTAAAACATATTTATTCATGTTGGCAAGCAACAATGCCCGTAAATATTGAATAGATTTCTACGAAGAGAAAAAGATTAAAACGCAAATGAATGTGCAAGAGTTGAACATAGCGCCACCGCGGTCAACGTTGGGCGGTGATAAAAGTATAATGCACGATGATAGCAATGTAATGCGAGGTTCCCTTGGAAACATTTAACAGACGCCAAATGTTTGAACTGGTAGTCTGAGCGGCGACGATTTCACTCAACAACCAATGGGTCGCTTCCAAACGATCTCATTTATCGACCAGGTGCGACACTTCTTGACACATATACCCTTGCCTGAACTGACCTTCAGACAGCTCTTGCGCTTGACTTTTTACTCGCCATCATACAAATAGTTTTACTCTGTATAGGACCGCCAATTGGTATGACGATATGAATAGGAAGACATGGTGGGGGTGGGATCCAAAAAGTAAGTGTGTGTCATCGATGACTATCAAGAATAAATGAAAGTCCCTTGCTGACGTCATTCAGATATTTCACAAATTGTCTGACCACTATCACAATGGAATAAATATAGAATTATTCAAGTTTTTTTATGACTTTATACATTTGTAATATTCCATTTTTAACATTTTATTTATTTAATACTGCTATCATAACAGCTGAGTTGACTGATGAAATAGCATATAACTAAATATGGACGGTGATATTCCTAATAGCTGAAGTTAACAATATATTCTTATCTACTGTTAAATATTCTCTGAATTTCATGTGTGATCAGTTACATGTTGTTATTTTTAACAATATATTGTTGTCAACTGTTAATATTCTCTGAATGTCATCTGTGACATGTTGTTATTTAATTGATATTTGGAGAATTCTGACTTGTTTGAGATTTACGGTTATATCATATTTTAAATGTATTGGAAATTTTCACATAAATATTCAACATTTGAAAGTACAATAAAAGTTTGATATGTAAAATAAATTTGTGTGATTGATTTAAAATGAAATGAAATTATAACATCTAAAAATATCCTTATTTTAACACTTTTTTTATAACTTCTTTTAAGATTTATTTCCATGAAAATTTATTTTTGCTTACATATTACTTTATTTGCATTATTTAAATATACATGAATAAATTTTAACTGCCTTATATAACAAAATATTTATTTAAAAAATTACAAACTTTTATATATTTTATCACTAATTACTAATGACTATTAACGTTTACAGAGAAAACTTTGGCAATTCAGTACAAAAAGTAACTATAAGTAGAAGTTCCATCAATAGAAAATTTATTTTCATGAAACTGTTTTTTTAACACTACACACATGTGCAAGTATAATTTTAAATTAATCAGTTATTAAAACATCCATAGTTAATTCAAAGAATTGGTCAATCTCTAAATATAATGAAGAAACTTTTAAAAGAAAAATATCTTCATTGGTACTACTTTAATTTAATGATACCATTAAACTAAAGAACCAATGAAAATATTTTTCTTTTTAAAGTTGCTTCATAATACTTAGAGATTAAGAAATAAATTAAATAGTTAAATAAAATACATATAAAGTTGAAATACTTTTACAACTATTACCTATTTTTACACCAAGATTTAATTTCAAACAATTCTGTATTTAAACTAGTTTTATTATATAATAAAAAAATCACTGAGAGAATCAAAATTTTAGCCCTTCATCTACCGAAGAAACACAGTCATTGGGGTGATAAGTGTGTGTGAAAAGTCATTTTTGTCAAATATAATATAAAATATAATCAAAATAAAGTTGTTACACATTATGTGGCCTTAAAAATGCTTGTTGCATAGTTAAATAATGGAAAACTGTTGTACGAAATGTTACAATACTGAATTCGTTGGGATAAAGACGAGAAGTTTACACACATAGTGTCCCACACTCACGTCTTAGAAAGATAGGGAACATTAAAAAACTGTCAAAAAAATCTCCACCTCGACATATGTGCTTACAAAATTCATGTGTGCTATTCTTTAATTTCATGCGGGAACGAATACAGGGCTTTTTATTCCAAATAACATAATACTACCAATGTGCATCCCAGAGGCCCAATAATTAATATGATCTGCACAATTGTGAATTATCTACATGATGCTTAAGTTACCTATGACAGTATTAGATGATTTTTAAGAGAATGCTACTTAAACTCTTATACCGTAAGATTAAGAAAAAGTTTTATTCATATGACCTAATTCAAAATTGATAAATAAAAGTTAATTTTTGAATATTTTTGAACAAATTAATCGTTTAAAATTACAGTCTGTATACAATTTTAAAAATGTGACAAAATGATGTAGAGAAAACAGAAATATTCAGTATAAAGCTAGAAATGTCTTAATAAATATAGGTTTGAATAGTCCACACACACTGTATCAAAACTTATTTATTCATTCTTACTTTTCAAAAGTAACATCTAAAACAATTCATATATTTCAAAAAGTTTGGTCTACAAAATTTAATATTAGAATAAAATGTAAAGTGCTTACTACATGAATAAATTTTAATTTTGCTTTTACGATTTGAAAAATTTTTTTAATAAAATAAGTATTAATCAAGTAATAAGTATTAATATTAAAATTTTGCTAGTACAAAAGAATTCTTATTGTATTAATGTTAATTCAATATTACAAAATATTACCATACAATTAACTAAATATATTTTTAGAATAATTATAAGTTTTCAAATTAATTTTGATAATGAAATTTTAAAGTAGATTTTAAATAGACATTTGAATTAAATTCATTTTATTTCATGAAATAAAATGATATATATAATGTATTTATAGTTTTAAAATTATTTGTTTGATGATTTTTAAAAATGACTTCCTCATTAATATTTCTGGTTTTTGCTGTTAATTCGTATTTAATTGCTTCAAAATTATAAATAAACTAAATTATTGTATTTTTTAAATTTTAGAAATATGACTAAAAAATTATTTTAATTTTGGTTTAATAAATGGACTTTTATATTGTTTAACAAATTGACTTCTGCATCACTATAGGCATAAATTAAGCACTAATTTATTTATTTAATTTTATCTAGTGTAATTTAAATTGGAAATAAGAATAAAATAAAGTGTTACAAGAATTTTGTCATACCATAGGGTATTAGTAGTAAAAAAAATTTCTTTTAAGAAAGCAGATAAAATTGTTTGTATTTGAATTTTATATTATAACTACAACAATTGCTTACCTTTCAATTATTACACCAATCAAGGAACAAAATGATTTACATTAAAAATATTGAGCATGTCATTTTATGTAAAATAATTTGGTTTTTGATTTATGTAGTATATGTATGAAAGTATTATTCTTACTTAATCATTTTATGGTTTTAATGCAGTGAGATAAAAATAAGCAGTTGTATTTAAATAGAAATAAATAATTTCCCAAGTATATTAAACATATCCTTATTAAAAAACAACTTTTTTGTAATTTTGTGTACAAACTAAAGTTATATTTGTTGAAATATTTCAAACTTCAAAATAACTTCACATTCATCATAACATATTAAATGTCCGATTATCCCTTTATTCTCTTTCATTCATTCTTTATTCTCCTTCATTTTAAGATTACTCTCAACATATTTTTTCTCCTTAAAATTACATGTTTCACTTGTAAAAGAAAGGATTTCTCACACAACCGGGTAATAAAGTAAATAAAAAAATCTTTATATTAAACTATAAAAGTTCACGAAAAGTACAATTTCTATACGATTATTCAATTTTGAAATGACTAACTACTAAACTCTTTAGAGCAAAAATATAATCTTTTCATTTTATTTGGATTATTTCATATTGAATATAAAATCAGCTTATTCATTTTTACATTTTACTTTAATAATAATGTAGACTGTTACTCAAGAGAAAAATCGAAATTTTTATAACTCAAGAAAAAATAATTTATAGTTTTCAAAATGTAGATGCATAAAACAAGATTTACTTTTCGGATAGTTAAAGTTTAAGTATCAATCAAATAGTATTGCACCAAATAGTAAATGCATATTAACATTCGCTCGTTTTCTTTAAATTGATTGAATATAGGTTCATGGCCACTCATATGCAATATAGTTTATTTGAAATCAAGATTACGGTGTCAAGTATATCACTGAGTGATTTTGATTATTCAGTTCACACACACACCGAAATGCTTATAAAATACGATGACGTAAAATTTACTTAATAAGATTCCAAACAATTTTTTCAAACAAAAATCTTTTTTAAAATGTCATATTTATATAATTTAATCTCATTAAGATTCAGTTCTTAATTATAAAATATGATGAAATCAAGTCAAATACATTTAGATAAAATTTCTTAAAATAATTAAAAATACTCATTACATTGTTTAAAATAAAATATGCTTTCGAATGTTTTGATAAGGTATTATTTCAGAATACTTTACATTTTATAATAATTGATTACTATCCATTCAGTTTTGTATTAACGGTTTCTTATGTATAAGTATTAAAGAGGCTATCTGTGAGTATGAACATTCGAAATGTTTAAATTTACAAAACTTATGATTCAAATTAAAGATGCATAATCTAAAAAGAAACAAAAACTAATTAGTTAATATTAGTGTTGCTTTAAGTTATTTGTCTATATATTTTAAAAAATGTATACTGTTTTTGTCTTTTTTGTATTATTTTCCTAAATTAAGTATATTTTGTTTGCAATAAAAAAAGCAATTCTAGAAATTAGCAATAAGAATAAAGATTTAATTTTGATTAATTTTACTTAAATTGCTAATTTTTCGCTTTATTATTGTTTTTTTCTATAAAAAGTTATATAGAATCTTCAAAAATATAACAATTTTCCCTTTATAAAATCAACATATTTGTATTTGTATTACAAGAAACTGTAAGAAATTTTGGAAATGCAAATATTATGTTTTCGTATTTTCTGTATACAAGAATCATTTCAACAAGATTAGATTCTTGCTAATATTATTCTTAGTTGCTTAGCTTGTTTTTTATTATTAACAATTCAGGTTTTTTTCATATTTATTTACTAATCATAACAGTAAATCAAGTATTTTTAAAGAAATTATAATTTAATTAAATAAAAACTATTATTTGCTTAAAAATTAACAGTTGAAATATTTCACATTTACTTAAAGATATAAAAATATTGTCGTAGAAAAAATATTTTAATTATTCCAAAAATATTTTAATTTTTATATTTTATGTATAAAACATCACCTTACCAATAATTTGAAAGACACATTGTTAAAATTTATTAAAATAAATTAATAATAAAGTATATTTAACCATCATAAATTATTTTCAAAATTTAACAAATATATTAAATGAAAATGTGTTTTACTAGAGCAAACAATTATATATTTCTTATACAGCGTGCAAAATGTTAGTATTTAAAGTTTTATATAACTATTCCAATTTCTGTAAGTATTAGTTTGATACTAAATGTAATAAATCTAACATTTTATGCAATGTTTAAATAAAGCTTGTAATTTTATATTGAAATAAACTTACCGAAATATGATTCGTTAAGTAGTTTTTGTGTTTTCCAAAAAAAAAAATTGCTTAGTTCAATTATTAATGAGCACTTTATCCTTTTCATTACTTTAAATTTAGAATTTTACATAATGTTTGTCTTTCGAAAAATTTTAAACAAATTTAGATAAATAGCAAAAGCTAATTTATCTATCAATATACATATTTTATAACTCTACACAAATATGCTAGATTTAGATCAACAATATAAAAGCGGCAAATTTTTAATTTGTTCAAAAGAAAAGTTGCTTAGGTTCAACGCAAAAATCTTCAAAATAATTTCAATAATTAAATTAAACAAATATTATAAGATATGTAAAATACATACATTTTACTATCTTATTTTTATCAGCTCTTATTAGTAGCTTTTCTGTATGTTCAAAACATAAAAATCAATATTAGACGTAAATTCCAATAATTCCTTTGAGAATAATAATCATTTTTTTGTTTTGTTTAAAGCAATAAAAAGAGCCTTTTGTGAAAATTAACACGTGAATTACTCATTAATTAATTTTTGTAAACGTCCAGTACTGAAATTTTTGATACAGAAAGTTTCATAATGCCCCTTTATAAAGTTTTTTTCATAGTTCTCAAATTTGACCCACATTAATTGAATGAGTGATTTACAGAGTGGATATAAGTTCCCAATTTTAAATAATGCTCGTTCATCACTTTTGTTTTGATTTTCTTTGCAGCAGTATTTTCTAGGGTACTCTTCGGGTGGAGGAGGTCAACAGATAAACGAAAGCATCCCCTCCAACACAGTGCTAATGTTAAAGTCGATATTTTTGATTTTTGGAGAGAAAGAAAGAGAGAAAAGTTGTACGGCAGTGCGGCCTTTCGAAGAGTTGTCTCGTGCCAGGAAAACTCCGCTGCTTTGCCGCATGCGCCATGACTGTGACGTCACGTGACACTTTGGTGCATGGGATCGCTCTGCCCGCCTTTGTACTTTATGTATTCCAGCACTTTGTCCTGAATTTTTTTTAATTGCCCAATTAAAAAAATAGGTTGCATAATTCATTAACCACTTTTAGCATTTTTAGGGCAAATATATTACATGAAATATTTCTCTTTTTTTATTTGAGATACTTAAATGCAAGACTCTTCCATTTTTTAACTGTAGAATTGCTTATATTTTAAGAAAGTTAAGCAATTGCTCTTTTTATATCTTGTTATACAAACCCAATTCAGAATCTTTCTTCAAATTTTAATATTTTACATATATCAACATATATGGATAATAGAAATGTTTATTTTAGCAATATAAAACAACTTCAATAGTTCACAGCACTCATATTACAGTAAATAATAGTTTAAGAATCATTATATCATATATTTTAATATAATGGTGATAATATATTTGTCTTCATATGAAACACTACACTTAGAAATTATGGTTAGTAGTTTAATTTATTTCTTTCGTTTTAAATAAATAGTTTGCTTGCATTCCTAGATTATACTTACATTACAATTCGTAAAAAAAACTGAATAGTTTTCATTTTATCAAACATTACTTAACTTTATTGTATTCACTGGAATATGATGATTGTGTTAAACACTTTAATTTTTTGATGTGTGTGAATAATTTTTCAATTAACTCTAGGAAACATTTAAATGTATTTAATATTTTATGTTCCTTACTTAATTCAGAAGATAAAGTATCACATGTGAAATAATCTTTAATATTCATTTTTTCAATACCAATAGCAAGTGAGCAATTAATTTGAAACTTATGTTGAAACTATAAAACTAATCTAGAAATTCATTAGTTCCTTTATCAAATCATCATATTAAAAAATTTAATATCATTTTAAATTAAAACTGATGATTGTTAAAAGAATATCTTAAAGCATTTTTATTTATAAAAAATCAATTAAAAAGGTAAAACTAAAAATCATGTAGTTTATTCTATATTTTAATTAAAAATTAATTTGTATTTTCAAAATTATTTTATGCTTAAATTTCCAGTGTTTAAGATTTTATTTTTATTTCTAATACGAAATATAAAATGAAAACTTTATGCAATAGAATATTAACATACATAATGCATTAACTTCACGCTATTAATTAAAAAAAATACAAAAATAAATAAAAAAATACTATTTGTTCATTTCACTTTTAAAAATCCCAATAGCTTGTGTCTTCAAATTACATACTCAGTACGAAAACACTGATAAAAAAGCATCAAAATGTAATTATATATAAAATATATGTTTATTGTTCATTCTTATAAGTATTTCATGTAAAAATATCATCTAACGTATCTCAAAAATAGTATTTAATTCAACATAACTTCTCAGATTGTTTTTGCAATCCATACATTTGGTTTTAAGCAGTTTAAGTACCTGAATTTACAGTAATAATATCTGCATATATCTGTTTACTTACTGCGTGTCTAATTTTCATTTTAAATCTCATATCTAAAATATATAAAATAATTATTTTGAAATTTATTCTATACATACATATATATATATATATATATATATATATATATATATATATATATATATATATATATATATATATATATATATATATATATATATATATATATATATATATATATATATTTATATATATATATATATATATATATATATATATATATATATATATATATATATATATATATATATATATATATATATATATATATATATATATATATATATATTAACTCTTTACTTCAAATTATTTATGCTAAAAATCCCATACACCAGTATTTCAAATGTTAATATTCAAGTTTTTAATTTAAAATTTCGTACTAATGCATAAAATACTTAGGAGAGAAAACTAAAATAGAATAAAGACAAGTAGCCCAAAGTACATATTTTTAAGCTATTACTGTTATAAGAATTATTTTCAATGTATAATTCAAATAACTTTGAAATACGTATTATACAATTGCTATAAATTAAAATTTATTAAAGAAAAATAATTAATACATTGTATATTTATGTACCTAAATTGTAATGACAATAAATAATGAAATATAAATAAATGTATACTCATATGTTTAACATAAAATATAACGTTGAAGTAAAGATAAATAAAACAAATTATATGCTTTATTTGGTTTGCCTTAAAATTTCATGTGAGGTTTCAAAAATTTATGCTAATTATACGAGTTCCTATGGTCTTTGCAATGAATGTTTTACTTCCAAATAATAATTTATTTTTCATTTTAAAATCTGTAAATAAATGTCTTAAATCAGAAGACATGGAGCATTGAAATAATTGAGCAATATTGAGCAATGAAATAAATGAGGAGACAAATTTTTAAATAAATTAATAAATTTTATAAGGATTTATTTGTTTAATCAAATTTATATAATGCATAGCAAATTTATACATTTATTGAAAGTAACGACTAAATACAAGTTTAAAATTTGTTCCTACTTCAAAAACAATTTCTGATGTATATATTAAAAATAGTTCAGATATTAAAAAAAATGCAGCTAGTTTTTACTTTCAATATTTATTAAAAATAAGAATCCAATGAGTTAATGCAATTTACAGTCTATTCCAACTTTTGGCTATCAAAAATTAAAAAAAAAATCTATTGGAATTATGCAGTTTGCACATGGCTAGAAAATGCAATATAATACAAGGTTATGTAAATATATAAGTAATTTTTATTAATATTTATAATTTCATAATGTAATTAACACAAATAATTTTACATTAGCTCATTGGCAAACAATGTAATTACAATCAAATAATCATTAAGTGCAGAGTTATTCATTATTAAGTTTCAAATGAATCACCTACTTAGGACATGAAATTGAATTTAAAAATATCAATTTGACGTCACACAATGAAAATTTAATAAATCGTAAAATATCCTACTAAACAATTAAATATGGTATGAAATAATAGTTCTTAGAAAAAATAACTTAATACGGAAAAACTGCTTAAAAATTATTTAGCATAAAATTTTTTTTATCAAAGAAAGTAGGAAATGTAATTAGTACTAAAATTTATTTTCCTTTAGTTATATGAAATCTTTAGATTTGTTTTTAAATGATTATGATTGCAGAGAATATCTTCTTTAATAAAAATTATTGTTTATTCAAGAACATTGGTGAAATTATATGTTTTAAAGAATTTATAGCTTTTTTTAAGATTTAGTAGGTAATGTGTGTGTATTTCATTATAATATGATAATATCTACAAATATAGTTGTACAATGTAGTTTAAAGCGGAAAGTCAGTACTATATAATATTATTTCGTCGCAAGAAAAAAACGTGATGCTCTTGAGCACAATTTCCTTGTGATAAATACGATTATCTTAATCTGATTATGATGGGATCAGCTATAGACTAATCTATTGAGAAAATAATCTTATGCCTTTTTAAGAAAAAGAAATATATTTATTTTGATTTCGTATCCTTAAACTAATCGAAATGCTTCCTGTTTGTATTTACTGAAATTGAGTCAGTTTGTTTGAAAAAATTAAGCACTTTCTAAAAATTTTATTATAAGCCCAAACCAGAAAGAGACTTAAAGTGTCTTACATTTTAGTCATTTTTACTCTTCGTTGAGATAAATTTTCTAATGAACTTATTCGTGATCATCAAAGGAAAGTGAATCAAAAGGAGATACTTTAATACAATTAAGGTTTACACTAATTTATTGTTACATGAATTATTTTTTGGAAAAACAATACTTTTCAATAGATGTATGCAGTTTAATTGATTTTATTCACTTTACTATTCCTAATTATTTTACATATTCCATAAGCGGTTCTGGTATAATATATCAGCGAATAGCATAATTTCAATGTGGCTGACACATTTTGAAATATCTCTATTTCAAATTATCTCATCTCTGTTTAAATATATCTTTTAAGAAATACAGAGATAAATATTTTTACTCAGTAAAAATTACATCAACTGTTGATATTTATATTGCAATGATCACTTCTGTTGACCAGTAAGTATTAAAATTGTTGGAGTATTCTGAGATATCATGTTCTATTTAATGCTAGCAAGATTTCATGTGGGGTTTTCATTTAGATTTAAGTCGTAGATTTTCTATAATTCTGCCCTCATCTTGATAAGGGTTTTGTCGTTATCATGAGAATCGTAGTACTTTGCAAGAAGATATTTAGCTCTAAAAACCACAAGCTTTGGACAAGTGTTCGCTATAAATTCTTGTGATTAAACAGTTTGATGTTTCGGGAATTAGGTCTTTATTGTGCTATCTAACACCGTAATTTATGGTTAGGTATAATGCTGAAATGTTATGTGCATTTCTTCCTCCGCATAATACTATGTAAGTGTGTCAATTTTTTTTCAAAACAATTTCTACTAGATTTATAATAAATCCGTCGCAAATGTGATAGATTAATTTAAAACAGTATGATTTAGATACTAAATATTAGTTAGTATATCTATAATACTTATTCAGATGTGCCCTAAGAATCTCACCAATAACCGTCAAATGAAATATGGAAATTTGATTGAAAAGAAGTTTTAAGTGATATTTGAACAGCAAATATGTCTGAAATTTGAAGAGATTTTGGTTACCATTTTTGTTTTCTTCAAATCTAGGACATATTTAGAATGAAGCATCAATATTTCTATGGTTTTGATGCTTCGTTTCCAAGTATGTTAATGCAAAACCTATTAAATGTTGTTAATCGCTGGAAAGGACAGATTAATTTTGTCACATATTTTGATTGAATTATTAGTTGTCATTCCAGACAATAAAATAATTTAAATCAGAAATATGAATATGGTTCAGTAATGAATGGACTGTTATTCCTTCTGATCTGAATATCGAATTGTGAGTTTGATGATCTGTTTGCATACTCATTTGTTTGATAGATGTAATTTCTGTATAATACAAAATTGGATAGGTTAATAATATAAGTATTATTGATAATTAAAACTATTTTACTTGTAAATTTTTGTTGTTAATCATTTTTCTTCCATTTGATATGGAGAGGAATATTTTTTGAACGAATTAAATGGAATTTCGTGTATGTATTCTTAAAAAGATTTGGTGAAATTTAGGAGAAAATTTTCTTGAATGCTTAAAAGAATACGTCCATATTCAAATTTTATATGTAGTTATTTTTTAACTGACAAGTATATAGTCTTTTAAGTTTCACTGAATAGATAGATTTATGTACCAAAACATACAGTTCTGGATATACTTTAAGAGGAAAATTGTACTACTAAAGATTTGACGAAGATAATGCAAAAGAATTTGCTGTAGTCATCATCTAAAATCTTCTGTATTATGAAAACAATTTATTTCTATAATTTTTCCTAATATGATAGAATGAATTTTTCTCCAAAAATAGCATATTGTTCTATATCTCTTTCTTAATCAACTACTGAAAGCATTTGCGATGATATCATGAACAATAATTTATGCTGTTTGAATAGGTAAAAACGCATGATTAAAAGGTTATAGAACACAGCTATTGAAAATAATGTATTCACTTATAGTATAATGTATCATAAGTATTTTAGCATCAATAATGTACCACCAGTATTTTATCATCAATAATGTATCACCAGTATTTTATCATATATTCCACAAAATATATTGTTGTTAATGTAGAAAAAAATCCACCTTATTTTAAATTTGAGAAAGTGTACTTAAATGCATTTTTCTAACTTACAATATTTCATCTGTGTTTCTTCCTGGTGATAAATTTCATTTCAATAATTTTAAATTTTGATTCAATTTTTAGGGGTTAGTGATGAAATCATGATAATTTTTTCTTAAATTTCTACTTCAGAATTTTTCTTTGGCTATTTGTTTTAAGTAAATCTTCAGCAATTTGATAAATATAATAACTATATACATCATTATTTTTTCGATGCTTCCTTAAAAATCTATTTTGCTTGAAAAATTGTATTACATTGTAGTAAGCTATAATTTTAAATTCTTTTACATTTCTTGCTTTTAAATAAATTATTTATTGTAGATATAATGTGATTAATTTTTCTACGTGTACTTAATCTTCATTATTTTATCATTATTAATAGTAAAATCTGGCTAACAAATGATATTTAGTCTTATAAACATTTAGTGTGCTTCTTCAAAATAAAAGACGATAAGATTTTTTGTATCATAAAATCTTCAATCTTCTTCTTTACATCTCCATCTTGTAACATCTTTAACAAATATTGTTATGCACGCAAATTCATTTATCTATGCTAAAGTCTCAACCAATGATTATGGAGAATAAAAAAAAAATTACCGATAATTAGTTGTATGGTTATTTAAGAGGAGATTGTGTATCTTCAGTTGGAGACGAATGAATTAAAATTCATTTTATTAGATATGGCTTAGTCTCAATTTAAATCCCTACTGTGTCCATTTCTTAGCTAATCGTTAGTATATTCCTAAGTTCTGGGACTATGATTGTTTTTCTTGCATAATGCCCTTTATTTCTATGATAGAGCAATTTCCATTCTTAATAGTATTTCTAAAATTGAATATTTTGATACATAAGAGTATTGAAGCAGGTCTATTTTGAATAGTGTAACTATTAATGAGTTGTTTAAGTTTCGATGTAGGCGATATTCTAATTTTTTACTTCAGTTGTAATCATTTGATCGGATTGAGAATCTTTGTAATTTGGTAGTCACTGTATTGTTGACTCGAAAACATAAATGAATATTTTTATGTTACAATTAACAATCAATTGTTAATGGTAATATAAAGTTATTCATTTTAAAGACTTATAGATTCTAAATAATAGGCGAATTACTATTGCGTAATAAGGATTTTTAATTATTGTCGTTCTTCGTAAGCGTATTACTTTTCTGTTTTGTTACTTTTACTTGTAAATGGATATGAAATATATTTTAAGATTTTATTCAACCTGAGTAATTGTTAATTGTTTTATTCTAACATGAGTTTGTGTAGATGATGCAGTTATAGTTTTGGTTGCAACAGATTACAGTGATACGCTTACTTCCCCAATAAACTTAGTAAAAGAAGGAGAATTACATTATTTAATCTCTTAAATACTTTATGAATCAAATAACCTGTGAAATATTTAGGTTCTGTGAAAGGTTAAATATTTTATATTGGAAATTATATGAAAAATGTTTTTGGCTTTAAAACGTTTCCTATATTTAGCCATTTAGTACATTAAGTATTTATCTATATTTTACATCGATGTGATGGTCACTTTCTTTGTACTTATGTGATGTTACTACATTTATTTCAGTTGAGTTACACCTTCTGGTGTTGCTTGCGCTTTGTTCCAGTCTGAGGAGTTTTCCATTATCGGTGATAAGGCGATAAGTAAAATAATTATTTTAATGAGATTCTTCCGTTATTGTAAATTTTTATTACTTATTTAAAATGAATTGTGCTTAAGATTTCCTTAGCATCTTCAGTAGTACAAATATTTTTTATAGAAATATTCCTCTAAATACTCTGTGAATTGATAGACAGTATTTACTGCAGTTATCAAAGGTAACTTTTTTTACTGCCCTGGTTTTGAAACACCCACACACAATGATTATAAATTACCATATTATATTTCCAGTTTTTTTAGTCAAGATTTCATGGTCAGAACTTTATAATTGCTTTCGAGTTTGCTCTTCTGTATTTATTTTGTAGAAAATTGTTTTATATTGAGTTTTAATTTCTTCAAATTTCTGATTTATTTTTCTTTAGACACTATTTTAAATCTTGCGTGTACATTCATAAGACAAACTTAAATAAAAATCTTTATTGAATAGTGCAGTTAAAATTTTGAAAACTGCCAATAATCATAGTATTAGAATATTGATTTAAATTTAAGGGATTATATTGTTTATGGAATAAAATGATTTTAAAAAGGACTCTAGTCTAAAACGCATCCAAAAAACATTGTTTAACAAGTTTATATGAATAAATTATGTAAATTATGTAATTTCAAACCAATGAAGAGATCAAATAAGACAATTTTAATAATTCATACTAGTAATTTATTGTTAAAATCTATTTTAGATTATAAAAGTCAAAATATATCTTTCTTTTTGTGTATTCAATATAAAACACTCGACTTTTAAATAAAAATTTGACGTACGTAATATTATATATTAATTAAAGAGTAAGATTTTGAAGATTAGGTATAGTATCAAATGTACATCAGCAGATTATCAAATGAAATATAAATTATTTACATTCATTGTTACTATTGTATTTATTTCATATTTTTATCATATGCATATAAATTTTACTTTTTCGGTTGACACACATTTTATGCAAAATACAATAACATTTATAAATACAATTATTTAAAAAATAAATTTTCCTTCCAGCATGTTATTAAAAACTAATTAATATAAAAATGTTTATAAATTTTATGTTTTAGTGTGTATATGGTGTAAAATTAGCATTGAAGAACAAAATTTCATTTTCGCTTGAGCAAAACTTACAATATACAAAATTTTTATTGATTTAAGCTAAATTACTACACGTTTATAAAACTATTTTGAGTGGCATTCTTCCGAAAGCATGCAACGTTTAAAACATTTATTTTAACTTAAATTGATAAATTTACCCTAATTATATCTTATTTTGTACATAAACTTAGTTTTTTCACATAAGTCAATTATTTAACTGTGTATTGTTTTTATATTTGCTCAGACATTAATTTCCTAAAATACTCAGAATTTAAATACAAATCACTTTAAATAATTAGATTCATCGCAGAATGTTTTTGAAAATATCAAATCATAAATACAACAAGACTGCCATTTTTTATAATTATACCTTGATGTTACTCAAAAGAACCGTAACAATGTTTCATACTTTTCCCTATTAATATTTTTGGGGATCACATATAATCTACAAAAATGGAACTATAAACTTTTTGTAAAAATATTGTGAAAAAATTTTAAAAAATAAATTTAATCAATTATATCTATATATTTTTAAAAAATCTACACTGCGTAATTTTTAATAAAAGGGAATCTGGAAAAAATTACTACAAACCGTATAAAATAAAATTTACAGATTTAACTGAAAATTTATTTAATTTATTTAAATAATAATAAAAATTAAATTTTTCTGCATATTTTAACTCTCCTTTTTGGCATTTTAAAAACATTCTATTTTCTTACAAATTTAACAAAAAAAATGAATTTGTTAAGAACTTATTAAATCTATATACTTTGTAAAAAGTCAAAATAAATATATAAAATATTTGTATTAATTTAAATAGACATATCGCAATTTTTAATAAGATACTGTAAATAACAAACAGAGGAAGAAACCATTGTACTTATTGAAAAGTAGAGGGTGTTCTACAACCAATTCCCTTTATGTTAATTAAGCGTGTAAACAGGATATGATTTCAACATTATCTAAATAAAAGTATGCCTCTGCAGAAATTTTAGGATTTTCATCTTTTAACGCTCATCCCAAACAAGTGATAAAGTATTATTTTTTAGAGAAAAAGTTTAGAGTTCGATTCTGGCAACAGTTGAACAATACGGAATGTCTTTGATCTTTCTGCATTCCGCTTGCATTTCTGCCAGAGTAAGTGTTGATAGCTTACAGGTTGCCTTGCTACATATGAATGTAGCCAATTATCAATGAAAATTACTCCAGATAGACAATGTTAGTGGTAATTTCTAAAATGCCTTGTACTATCTTACAGGCATTAGAATGCCATCTACAAGTTATCCAGTCCTTGCCTCTAAATTACGTTAACTCACCCACTTTCAAGGGAATGACTGAACACAACCATGAGATCAAATTATTTGAGATGAGTCTTGCCTTGTAGAATCTAAGGGTAAAAATGATTCTAAAAGTTTCGGGCTTAGAATATAAATATTTTTTAAGAAATTAAATTTTCAATTATAACTTAAAGTTAAATAAATTAATTAACTAATTATGAATTAAACATATCTTTAAAAATTTAAAGGAATGTTACTTCAGTGAATTGAACCACATTTTCAATATTTGCAACTATAAATTTATAAGAAATCAAATTAAGCGCTTTAGTTTACACACTTAAAAACAATAATGTTCCCGTTAATTTATTTCAAATTACGTAGGAAGTAAGAAATCGTTTCTGAGATTAAAGAAATGCGTAGTTTTCAAAACTTCGTAAGGGTCGCACTAGCACTGAAATTCTTACAAGAGCTCTGAAAACATCTATTTGTACTTTATTTCATAGCATTTTATTTCAACTTCAAAATTACGTCATAATTCTCAAACTATTTTAATTTTAAATTTATTTTAACATTTTAAAAATATTTTTCGGCAATCACACATTTACTCCAAACTAAAAAAATCTATATAAATTTAAGCGTGGGCGTAAGCAAAGCATTAGTATTAAGACTTAAAAAAGATTGCTTACTAATATTGCAATTATTAATTTGGAATTATATTGATGAAAAAAATTTTTTACACATTTAAATCCTCATTTCCGATATAAACTAACCATGAAGTGGATGCTTTGTCTTGTCTTTTTCATTTTGCCTTTTGTTCTGTTCCATTACAAACGTGTTAATGGCTAGAATCAATAAAAAACTGCTTCTCAAACCAATGCTTTGATCCTTATATAAGAAATAGTTATATTAACAAAATGGACTTCGAAAATATTCTCAAGTCTTCGATGGTGAACTTCACCTTGTTTGCTGCCGCTCGAAAAATGCGATTTAAAGGCAGGCACATATTCGTCAATAAGTCGCATTCACGACGCCGTCTCAATACCGTGACGTAATTAATTATCTGTGACGCAGATGAAATGTTATTTGACGTCATAGATATTTTAAACCAATGAGAATTGTAATAAAGTGGCGTGGTCATGATCTCAACTAAAAAATAAGAAACAACCACTTTATGGTTAATAAAAAATTTGATGTGTTCCTTTTGATTTGCCGTATTGTATGCTCCTTCTGATGTTTACTGTATTGTATTGATGTTTTCTTTTATTATTTTGGGTCTATATATTGCTTTTATATACTATTTACAGACACGCTTCGGAGGAATTTCACGAAAATGCTTAGAGCTTGTACTTCTTGCATGCTAGAAGAAAGTATTTGTTTCATTAGCATAGCTAATCATATCACCTTGGTGAAAACATATTCTGTATTCTCTCTTTCTTATTTGCTGGGTCTTATCTTATTTATTATTGATTTTCAAATTTCTTAATTTTACAATCGATTTTCAATATATATATATATATATATATATATATATATATATATATATATATATATATATATATATATATATATATATATATATATATATATATATGAAAATGAAATATGTATATACCAGCGCTTTTCAGTAAGAACTACACTTATAATTATAATTACAATGCCTAAAATCCATTTCTTGTAAAGGAAAGAATTCTCTTATTTAATTCAGGGTGAATACTCCACTATACGATTTTCATATTCTTACTGTTTACCAGGATTTTTTTCTTCCCTTTTTGGAAATTGACTGAAGATCATAAATGATTTTTGTCTTGCCAAGAGTAACTAAAAAGGGGAGAATGAATGTTAACACACATTCACTGTTGTATTCGGGAAAATGATTGCTACAGAAAGTGTTCACGAAAGTTTAAGAAAAAATAGTATTTTTGATTGTTGAGTACTTACTTTTTTTCTATATAAATGAGCTTGTGTTGTTCTTTTTGTTATTCAAAATATAGAAATTTATTTTTAAAGAAAGTTAGAATAACATATTTACATACCTCTAAAAATTTTTAAAATAATAAGAAATTTCATAGCCTTGATTTAGAAAGTACACTATTGCAAGTTTAATGGAAAAAAAGATAATAAATGATAAAAATAATAACAGAATATTACTTAATATCCATTATGAATAATTTATTTTACAGAAAATGTTATAAATACAGACGTTAATTTACACAAATTGGTCATTTCTAATTAAATTTTATCATTTTGATCTATATGATCGGTCTAGATTTATTTCAACAATTTTTAGCGATTAATTATTTTACCAGATTTAACCCTGAATTTTACTCAAATTTTAAAAGCTGTATAAATATCTAGAAATTTTGGATTTTTCTAGAACTTTCTTTCATTTTATGTTAACAACTTGATAAGAGCAATTCATTGATAACTACTAAGAAGTTTAGTATAGAATAATTTACTATATAAACTTATTATTATAATATACTGATTATTATAATTATACCTTTGAATATATCCCTAAAATATCTATGTATTAATTAAGAAATATTTCTTTATTTTCAAAAATATTAATAGAACTAAAAGAAAAAAAAGATTGTAAAAATTTTAAAATAATTGAAAGATCAATAAAGAATTTATTGAGAACTTTCTTCCTTATAATAAATTAGATAACGCTTTAAACATTAAATAGAAAATTGAAAAACAAATATTTCATAATTACTTAATGAGGAATTAAATGATGTATTAAAATATGTGATAATTGTTTTTATAATTCTTTAATGTCTATTAGACAATCTTAGAGTTTTTGTACCAATACAATGCCTTTTAAAAACATTTACATTAACAGATGCTTTTGTATGTTTTCTTTTTTGTGTTTGATAAAAATAGTTATATGAGTTATATTTAAAATTCATTATTATTTTATTTAAATTCATTTACTTGTATCTGAAAACTTTTCAGAAAATAATTTTAAGGCGATTTTAGCTTTTAGCTGTGTAATGAAAATAAATCACAAATTAATCAAAACTATCATTTTTAATAAAGTTCATGAATATTTTAATGTTTCTTTTTTGTTTTAACTCTATTATATTTTTATACAATTCATTATAAAATATTTAATTATTTTCATTTAATTATAAATTTAATTTTAAAAATCTTCTATTTCCAAAGACATATTTATTCGTCAAATACAATAAAATTAATATTTTTGCTCAAATGTATTATCATTCAACAACACACATAAAAATAAGTATTATGTTATAAATCAGCATATATACGCGTAAATATTTAAATATTATTTGCTTAAAAGTTTTAAAGGAATGTCAGTCGTGTGAAGTCATGATGAATATGATCAGTATGACATTAGTAATGTGAAAGTGTGTTTATATGATTTAATTATTTTTTTAAATATTGCTGCTTAATACATCTGTATTTTAGAGTGATATATGCAATATTTAAGTACTCAGTAGATTAAAATAATAAATAATTTATTGAAAATATTACATAAACAGTGCATTTAAGCACATTCAAATCTGCACATAAACTTTATTTATTATTTATTCAAACTATTTATTGATTATTTTTATAATAAATATATTTGCTTTTAATTTATGCATGTATATTTTTATTCATGTAAAGAAACTTTTCATTGTATATTTAACTCAATATTTAGTACCATATTTATTATCAATTTATGCAAACATTATAAGCATTTCTTTTTTGTATCAAAAAGAAACATTTCTAATTATAATTGATAAGCTATGCATTTAATTTTAAAATAAATGTGGCTATTTAGTATTATAATTATCAGAAAAGGAGATTTATTGTAAAGTAATAATAAAAAAATCTCGATTTTTTTTTATTAAGTATTAGTTTCGTTGATAGATATACTCAAGATTTCTTTCTTATTTAAACAATTCTCTTTAATAAATTTTATAACTTGAAGCGAAATATTATGTTTGTTTAAAATAAAAGTAATTTTAAATTACTTAATGATATTCTTTTGATAATTAAACTTTAATTAATTTTGAATAATGTAAATTTATTGGTAATTAAATGTGATTTCGTATTAAATATTCGAGTATAGCACCAAATTTGAATTTAAATAAAGAAGCTGCATTAAGAAATTTATTATAAAGTTCTAACCAAATTTTTCTAAGAGGACAAAAGAATAAATTCCAAAAATCTTTTTTTAATTGTTTTTGTAAAAATACTCAAAACGATTTCTGTTATATATTTCTGTCTGTTTTTCACATAAATTCATTTCGTATCATATATGACAAATTGTAGTTCGAAAACTATCTATGCATAGTTGAATATACTTAGTTTTCTAAAAATTACTTAAAACTAAATAGATTTTATAAAAATGCCTTTAAATCTTCATAAACATCTATCTCTCCTTGCCAAAAGTTAGATAGATCAATCATTAATATAATATATCATTGGAAAAATGAGAACTTAAAAGCAAACAATATTTTAGAGTAACTTCATATACAATAATACTCTTTTTTGACTACTCTTAAAAAACTTTTGTTGTAGACTTACTCTTTTGCTTCAGTTGGATATTTGTGATATATCAATATCAAATAGAAAATCAAAAGTGCAATTTAAATAAAGCTTTAATGAAGAATCTTTAAAGTAAAATAATCAACTTTTTCAAATTTAGAATTTAAATCAACTTTCAAGTTTAGTTTCTAAGTATATGACTGATATTCAATATTTATGCCGATTTTTTAATATTGTAAAGGAATAATTTATTTTCCTTTTATTTACTAAATTTTTAAGGATTGTTTTATTGTTAACGGTCTAAATAAAATACGGTAAATATGGACAGATAGATTCAAATGAATATGCATAAGTATAAGTAGCAAAAAATGTTTTTCTTACTGTCGTAAAATTTTACTGTAACTGAATTAAAAATATGTGATCCCGTATCAAATCATATAGTAAATTTATAATCATATTTTTGCCATGAATTTAACTGTGAGTTCTTAGAGTTAATGTTTAACTGGTTGACGTATTATTTATCTTCGACTAACTTCTTCATGTTTGTTTGATTGTTATATCATTTGTACTGCGGTGTTTTTAATTATTTTAAACTTTTAATTATTCAGTGACACTTTTAACATTAATTCACAAAAGTCTTCCCTTTTTAAAATATAAATTTTCCATTTATTTCAAAGAACTTTCAATGAAAAAAAATAATACTTTATCTTTTTAATAAATTTTGTAAAATTTTAGCAAAATATTTTAACGCTTAGTATTTTTAGTAATCTTATAGAAAATAAAGACCCTTGTAAATAGCATTTATGTATTTTTAGGTAACACACTTACCATATACAGGTATAAACATTACATCACTATGATTTTTACGTAATGTAAATAAATGTGTTTTTATATATTTTATTTTGGGAATTTTAATTCTTTTAATTTATACATTAAGGAATAATTGCTTTTACACAAAACCATTTTATATAAAAATGTAATCAGAAGTAATACTAAAGTATTAATTAAGCCTCAAATTGTATTAAATAAAATTATTTATTAATTAACTTCTTCAGCTCACTAAATAAAAATAGCATTTGTTAACAATAGATGTTTACTGATGCTAAAAATAGTAATGGCGAAATGTCTTATTTACCTGGCAACGCTGATGTCCAACTCGAATCCCAATTTAGTCATCATAAAGTGTTGAAAGTATAAACGAGGCAATTTGTAGATTTTCGAGTCCGACGTCCGATCATTTCGAGGCAATAACCGAGTCACTGCTTTAAATGCACTGGAGTAGGACGAACACTAATTAGACGACGGTGCTTCACTGGAGGTAACAACCATTTACTGACGGTCTTCATGTCTGGCGTCGAAATTTCTATACACTACAAAATCTAATGTGAAAGCTACCGGTGCCATTGGATAGCACCAGGAAACAGAGGCACGTGAATCGAAGTTGATTTCCCGCAATCCACTTCTAACCCGCTGACCGGATGACCTTTTTTGGGCATGGCACAGAAACGAAATCAGTAATACAACAAATTTAAAATAAAACGAGTTAAACGAATACTTGGTTAAATGTAATCAATACCTCACATGGTTTAGAAAAACACTCAGCTTCATGGCCGGAATCTAACACTAGATTAGATAAAACTAGCAGATGATATATCTACAAATGAAATCTATAAGTTTCGATTATCCGTGTATTTATTAGATTGTTAAGAAGATTGTTAAGATTGAAATTGAGCGCTAGTGTAAACTAACTTGAGTGCACTTTGAGTAGAGAGAAGAATTTTATTTTATTTTATACAGCTACTTTCTTAAGTAAGATTTCATTTTATAATTTACATTTCATCTAAATTATAATTTTAACTGTAGAGAAAGAGAAATACAAATATTAAATTGCTTTATGCTAAGGAATAGATAATTGAAACTCGCGACTTATCTTACTCCAGACAGCTTACTTGGGACGGCTGAAGGCTAAAAAGATATTCAACTAATCTTCTTGGGGGTAGTCCATTGCTACAATAAACGACGTAAATCCCCTGAACTCATCATTTCCTCTCCATAGCGAGCGCGAGAACTTGAGCGTGTGTAGAGCGCGGACTACAGGACGAGTACAAAACTTTTTCCACCAAGTTTCCTCCTATCTTCAAGTGGGACGAAAAGTAAGCAGCACCGAATTTCTGCGAGCACCACCGGAGCGATTCACCATCGGGGACGAAAGTTGGGTAGCCAGGAGCGAAAAACTTCAGGGGTAACAAAGTTGAGATAAATTAAAAAATATCCCCTTTTTCGATTGTTATTGTTTTGGGAAGGGGGTTGTTCAGCCCTTACGGTGAGCTCCTCGCTTAGATGCGCTCCCCACTGAAGAGTCCTTTCCCAACGCGCCACTGCAGACGTTCCTCCATGGTAGAGGTAGACTCTTTTCGACCTAGCCCTCCTTCACTACTAGGATATTGATCGCGCTGGGAAAAGCCATTGCAGTTACTATCGTAGTTCCGGTCGCTGTGTCCGTATCTCTTTAGACGGACAGATATGACTGATACA
Organism: Latrodectus hesperus; assembly: GCA_037975125.1. Lineage (NCBI taxonomy): Eukaryota > Metazoa > Arthropoda > Arachnida > Araneae > Theridiidae > Latrodectus > Latrodectus hesperus. Next base: position 31,275,164 of record CM075856.1, on the reverse strand, counting down.
CAGTTAATTCTTAAACATGTTCTACCAATCACCACAAATCACAGTAAGGAGTGATAACTTTTATTTGTTTCACATAATTCATATCATAAAAAAGATCCCTCTAATCAATGTCGAGATTTTAAATCTATAGTTTCTATAGCCAGGCGAAAAAGGGCCACCAGATTCGAAACATTTATTGTATTGTCGGTGCACTTCAAATTATACGCTGGTGTCACTATGGAAACTAGAAAACATAGGTGTTGAAAGCGTTCTCTAAATCTATTTAGATATCTCTTCATATTTTTTTGTAAATGATTTATATATGTAACTGAAACTAAACAAAAAACATTTAATTTATTCATAAATTAATGGAAATTTCCATCTCTACAAAAATTTGTTAATTTATTAAAAAAGGAAGTAATAATATTGTATTGAATTAATAAATACAAGTTCTCTATATCAAAATATAAAAATAAAGAATATTTCTTTTTCGAGTGAAATTAAATTAGCATAATTAAATTATACAATGGATTTAAGCAAATCATTCATATTTTATAAACAGCATATTCCTATTAGTAAAAATTAAATTTACTGGTTAATGAATTTCGTTAAAGAATAACATTCATAGTGGAAATTTAAAAGTAAATAAATTTTTCTCTGAGTTATTACAAAGAAAACAGTAAAACACAAGCATTGCATAATTTTTTGTTTATAGTAGACTTCAAAGGCAGTATAAGAATTATCTTTTTTTACTCACATTTAATTTATTTGCATTAGAGAATCATAAGTTAATATTTTTCTATAAATTTTTAATTTGTAAGCCAGCACCTGAAACTCCATTTTATTGTGAAATAATTTAGAAAGCCTGATCAATGAAATATAAAAGAAAGTTTGAAGCATTAATCTTTATTTTATCTAATAAACATTTTTGGAAAACCTAAATGCTATAAATCGGTGTTTAACATTGTCACTTTCACAAGAGTACCTCAATCGAACCATCTTTACATAAATGTCCTGATATCCTAGATTATCGCTTTAATTCACTGTTGCATAAAATATTATAAACCTTCTTTTAAAATAAATATCTTGTTGGAAATCTTAAGTACAAAGTTTTCTACAGTACATGAACTTTTTATACATTGTGTGGAAGAATTGTTTTTACAAATAGTATATTTTTCGATGAATTTTTTATTATTTTTTTTAAAAAATAGACTCTGGAATCAACAAATTTTGACATTTTTTTCAAAATACGAGAAAAAGTATATTGAAAGATAAATAATTAACATTTAATAACCAAATCTCCAAACTTGTAGAATAAATTATACAAATGTAAATATTTCAATGTTTTCAAAATTAAAAGTTTTATATTCTTTTTACTTTAAGTATGATAAAAAAATATAACAGAATGTTGTTTCTTCATTAATGTATATATATGTATGCACATATGAGTTTGGTTACGTATGCATAAATGCATATATTATTGACATTTTTCAGTTAATTGCTTCTTGCTGTTAACTAAATTTCAACAAATTGTCCAAATTTCATCTACTTTAACTTGTTTCAGTTGTTTTATTATTTAAATAAATAATTTAAATTTATTAGAATTAAAATAATATTGAATGACTAACAACTTTTTTTACGAAAATCAATATTTAACACTTGGTTTATTTTTCTATAGTATTAGCAATTGTTACCTTTTTAACATGCGTTATAACATAAAGAATATATTTAACTATTGTTAGGCCAAAAACTCAATGTTACCAATGATAATGTTGTAAAAGTGCGGTAACATTAAAACGTTGCATTTTATAGGTATACGTTCTTACATATAGACTAATGTAACATTTTAATGGAGTATTAATATTACATAAAACCTGCGTAGATACATGTAAACAGCAAGCCGTTTCTACCTTTAAAAATTCTATATAACTGTCTGAACTCTTGAAATAATTCTATGAAATTGCTTTATAACAAAATTCAGTGCTATAAAATAGTATATAATCACTTTTAATTTCAAAAAATTATTCTCAAAAATATTTTTAAAAAGTTAAAATTATCCAGCGGTATTAATTCGTTTCTTTTGAATTTAGTATCAAAAATAATTTTAATTTCACGAATGAAAAACATTAAGCATTATTTATTGGTGAAAACTATTCCTTAAATTATTTTAATGGCTTTTGGAAGTTATGAGAGTTAAATTCTTCAATAATATCAAATATTAATATGCAGGATTAAGAATATATCAAAATGAAATGCAAAAATTGAATTACAAGAGCAAAACAGCTTAAAAAATATCATAAAAGTAACTTTTTCTTAGTTTAAGAATACAAAAATAATATGTAAATATATAACGGTATTCAATTGCCAATTTCTATCTTTAATTTCAGTAAACATATCAATTGATAACTATCTATCCATCACTTCTTTATCACAAAAATACACGCCATGACTTTATTAAAAGAAAAGCACCTAAAAGTATATATTAGAATGCGAAAATTAAGGAAAAAAATGAGTTTTGAAATAAAAAATCTGAGAAAAAATTATTGAAATTTAAACTGAAAATTGCCTTAATAGTGAAATTAGGAAAATTAGTGACAATATTTTTCAGATAATTATTATTAAAATAATTGCTATAACTTCAACTTCCTATGAATTGAAGCCCTTCTCTTTCATAAAGTAAACTTTTTATACATAAATATCATTTTTTCACAACCGAAAAAGTATCTAAAACTGTATATTTAAATTTTAATTTATGGCTATACAATTTAATTTTTTTAAACTCCTACTTTATTGAACAAACATGACTGGAAATTCTTTATATACTTTTATCTTATTATAATATCTTTTTTTAAAAATAAAATTAACGTTAGTAGATAAAGATTATGTACTTATTTCATGTAAAAACAAAAACTTTTATATTTTTTACACATTAATACGAAAAACAAAATTTAAAAAAATATTATTTAAATCACTTTACTTGTTAAATATATGTTTAACAATAACCATGTTGTTAAAAAAATAAATATTAAACATTTACTCACCACAATTTTTATGATAATCTCATCAAAATTCAAATTATCAAACATTTACTTTATTATACGAATCATTTTTAATTGAATCATTCATTGTCTAGAAATTAGGCAAGTAAAAATATGCATACACTAACAAATTCAATACTTATCCGAGTTTCAAAGTATTTACATATTTCTGCGTACAGAGTAAAAAAATATAGAAAATAGAGTAATAGCATATTTTAGCAATAGATTTTGCTTTTTTTCATAAATATTTATTTATAGACTATTTTTTGTGGTTTATCAATTGATCTGTATATTAAAATTTCCGAAATGACAAACGAATTTTGATGTAAGTCAATATTAACAATTTAGAATCGAAAAAACGTTTTTTTTTTAATACTATAATATCAAACTCACAAATACCTGTATATATGTGCAGGAGTTATCAATGAATTCAATACCAATGAGTTGTTTATCTTGTATGACAGCGCGTAATACAGAAAATGCTCTTATTTACATGGTGTTATCTGTGTGTGATCACATTTGATTATTTATTAAAAAGTAGCAAGTATCAGGGATATGTACGAAAACATTCTAAATAATAAACATATAATGAAAAACTATTACAATAATTAAATCAACTTTATATTCGACATTTAGAATATTTAAAAATTTAAAAGCTTTCTTTTTTATTTTTAATTTTAAAAATTATTTTACATTATATATTTTTATGCGATTTTAAATTTTATATATGTGTATGAATGTATTTAAAAATTGAGCCTTTATTGACAAAGAACTCCACTATTTTGATATTTCAAATCAATTTCAAGAACTATGCGTCACTCGAATAATAGACTAGGTAAAATAAATTTTAATTCTCCCCGAAATTTGGAAGTAAATTATTTTGAAATTGTTTTTATATTCATTGCAAGAAAACTTGTTAAAATGTAAATGATTTGTTTAATGTGATCTTATCATATTCCAAAGAGTTGAAAACAATTTAAATATGCATATAATCTTGAAGAAAATTCTAGTTGTATTAATTATGTTGAAAACAATAAGATATAACAAGAAAAAAATTATTCCCGCTTTACACAGCTTATACAGCTTAAAATTAATGAAAATTTTTCTAAGAGGAATTTTTTTTTACTTTTGTTTCCCTTGTAAAAAAATGGGAAATCAGTAATTTTATTAAACTTTTCCTTAAGCATTAAATGCAGTTGATATGCAAATCATGGTAAAATTGGTAAAAATTGTATAAAAACATGAAAAATAAATTGCTTTTACTCATCCACGTAAAATTAAAATAAAAGGAAGTTTGAAAATTTTAATTTAAAAATTAACTTAAAATAAAGGGTGTATTTAATTCACTATAGAATTTGAATGAATTTTCATACAATGAAAATTATCACAGTCATTTTAATGGTGTAATATCTTGATAAACATTTATGCATCTAATATCAAACTATTAGGTACATAGAATTACCTACAATTATGCGTTGAAAAAAGTTTAAATTATTAATAAGTAACTACAAATAACATACGATGTTTTCCTCTTTAGATTTATATTTTATTTAACTTGCTTTTTATTAAAAGAAAAATTCATGTTTAAGAAGGATTATAAAATAATTCAGTTCAATAACGAAATATATATTTATATTTATATATATATATATATATATATATATATATATATATATATATATATATATATATATATATATATATATATATATATATATATATATATATATACATATATATATATATATATATATATATATATATATATATATATATATATATATATATATACATATATATATATATATATATATATATATATATATATATATATATATATATATATATATATATATATATATAGATAGATAGATAGATAGATAGATAGATAAATATAGATATAGATATATACTGTACCTATTTCAATAGTATTTTTTTTTGCATTTTTACTGTTGAAAAACAATATTAGTTTAATAAAAAAATGATGTATAGTAAATTCCAAATTATTTTAAAGTGATACAGTGATACATTCACTTTGTGGATTATTTGTAATGTCTACATAAATTCAAAAATATTTCAACTGCTTCTAAAGGTAAAATTTTTCATTGAAACAAAAAAATGTTTGATTGACTTCCTAAACAAATAAATATGTAAATATGTATGAATTATTTTAAGCAATATAAAAATGTATATATAAGTGAATAATTTGAGTATTTCTCAATTAATAATATAATGTTTATACTGACTATTGTATTCAAAAATTATTCAAATGCATATTTCTATCAATTCGTTTACTTTTCTCATAGTTTTGTGCATTATTTACCATAGCCATGACATTTAATTTATGAAATATTTGAAATTGTTTTCGAGAACTTATAAAGTAGTAAATTTAATTATTAATTTTTTACGATATTTCATTACATTAGTTTTCTTTAGTTATTCAAAATAAGATTTTCGCAATAAATTTTGTTTCAATGTTTTTCGATACTTGACCTTTATATATTCGGATATTTGTGTATATGTATCCTATCGTTCATGCTCCATGGATGTGTATAAACATTTAATTACATCCACATATGTGAATAAAAGCTTTAAGATAAGCATAATCTATAAGAGAATAAATTATAGCCAATAGAAAAAAGTCAGTTTATTATTTTTATATTTCCATAAATGAATACATATTTTGTCATAATTTTATATGTAAAATATTCATCATAATGTTTCCTTTAATTACTCGATTAGACACATGCTCCATTTCTTTATTCAGCTGGGATTATTCTAATGCTTATAACTAATTAGTCGAAGCTAATGTGGGTAGATAATCAAAGCTCTGAATGTACATTCCAGTATTTATGTAGATTTAATTTTAATTGTTTGCCGCTTTTACACTAAAACCGTGATTATTCTGGGCGAACCTATTATTGTCGACAGTTAAGCTGAAAGTTGTGGAATGTGGTTCGTTGCTAAGGCTACGGTCGTACACGTACCTCCTAGCGTGTGCAACGTTTTTTATTACATCCAGTCATCATTATAGCCTAAGCTTTTGTATTCATGTATATTATTTTTTGTTCTACTTTTTTGTGTACTCTTTTTTCAGTTTTTATCTTTTCGTTTTAGGCAAATAAATAACATTTGAAATATTCAACAAACGAATTGTGGTGAGCAGGTTGATGTTGAGAGCCTAAAGGTTGTTAGTGGAATCGATGCTTGGCAACTGGCTTTTGTTTGCTACTTTCGAGAAAAGAAGGTGAAAGAGTAGACACCAGACATTTGAAAATCAGTTTGACATTTTCATGACTGGTGATATGTAGATTGAGAAATTTTTTTCTTAGTCACTAAGGGATACATATTGAAACGTTTGGTTGTTTTGTATTCATTTTTAATTCGTTTCCTTAACAAATTTGATTGTTGTACTAAGCATATTACGATAACTTTTGCAAATTACCATATTTTTCCCTATTACAAATCTTTGAAACAAATTTTTGTTGTACAGTGTTTACAGAAAAACCTTAGATAGGAGATATTAAAAACTTCCTTCTGTCAAAATTCCAAATAAAAATATATAAAGTATATATAATTGTAATAAAATCATCATTTACCAAACATTTTCTAAAAGATGTTATATAATAAGAATAAAAAATTTAAAAAACATAATTGTCAAAATCACAAATATAATTTTAAATATATTTGATTGAGAATGCAGTAACACTTGTTTTTCTGTGCAATAAGTGATTTGTAATAAAAATATTAGTAAAAAATTTACACTAATTTAAATTAAATGTTTCTAAAATTTTAGTTAAATTTGATTTTTTTCTTTCAAGTTTATATAACAAATAAGAAAATAGCAAAATAACACTCATTGAAACAAAATAATACTTTCTAAATTTATATTTTCCACTTACTCTGTTGCTTGAAAAATTATTATTATGGGTTTCAGAGCAGGAATTTTATAATCAGAGCTTTAGAAACGTTATGATTAAAATTCAAATTAAAAATTAATTTTGAGTGCAAAATTAATTCCACACTGTTATTTTTTTGTTCTAATTGTTCAAAATCATTTATTATTGTCTGTTTCATGTTATCACTGAATAATTGCTTACTTACACTAAGTGTTGTACTTTTCATTTTAAAACAGTATAAATATTATATGTCAATAAATAAAATTTCATTCCTGACCCTGTCATATCATGTTTGAGTTAAGGATAATATTACCAATCAGATACCGAATAAACATTTATCAACTCCTTGAAAGTTAGAATAAAATTATTCTATTGCTTCTCTGAATGCATCTCAAGCCATCACTATTTTTCATACATCCTTTACAATAATCGTGCGAAAATTTCTTGCAGTATTTTTTGTCTTGGACAAATGGTTGAATAATGTTCAATTTCAGTTATATTTAGCATAAATATCAATGTTTAATTATTAGTCATAATATATCAGTAAGCATGTATAAATTGCAGTTATATTAAGTATATTTATCATCAATTACGGTAATTTATTTATAGGCTCGTGATTAATTAAGATTAATCTGTTTTCACAATATAGAAAAAAACTATAGAAATATTCAAAGTATATTTTATTTACTATAAATATAGCTCTAAAATAGAAAAGGTTATTATTTTAATTTCTTCATTCAATATCAGTCAATATTTTTCTGCATTATTCATTTGAAAATATTATAAAACTTCAGATATAACTACTTTAATAAAACACATGGATAATTTTATACCGACTATAAATTTTAATTGAGCAATTATTTTTAGAGCGTAACAATGAAATATCGACAGTCAATATACTTAAAGATAACAATGTTGATAATACTTAAAGTCGCACTGTGTTATGTTATCATTGTTATTGTTATATGAATATCAATGTTTTGTACTTACTCAACTTCTGGTTTTGTTACTTGGTAATAATTTGAAACAAGAAAAAAAGTTGCTACAAATGTATTTTTGAGAATTGGATTTCGAATAAAAAATATACCTTATCAATATTGCATTTCGAAACATCGTCAGTTAAATATAAATGAGCGGATGATGTTGGACGGAAATGATCCTAAAAAGTATTTTCAATACGTTGTGTTGCATTCAAGTAATTGAAGTTATAAGATCTGGTATGTGTGACGATAAATAATATGTATACTTAAAGTAAGCATAAATTATTAAACTATCGTGGTAATGCAAACCTTAATAACATTCAACTGTCAACAAATTATATGTCTTTCACTTTTTTGCTATAATGCAAATAAAACATTTAACTATATGTTGCATTCTCAGATGATGAAACACTTAGTTGATATAGAAATTGTGACAGGTCTGCTAAACTTTCAAAGTCCTGTGAATAATGGCTTTTCTACTGAATATGACACATGGCCTTGTAATTATACATAATTCAGTGTATATGTCAGATGAACAAGAAATATACATTATCTAAATAGTTGCAAAATATCTCATAAAGGAAATCATCTTGCAGCATGTAAACATTAAAATAATTAAATGATTTATTTTTATTGTTCATTTGAATGTTCTCCTGGAATTATAATCCTATGCCTAGTAAATATTATTTCCCATCGAATGCATTCTTTCTAGTATATGAATTAGTAAACACGTAATGCATACCTAATAGTAAGCAAAACGAGTAATTTTTTTCAATTTTTGTTACGTTAAGGAAAATTTATTTAATACTATATGTAAGAGCATTAGAAATGAAATAAAATTAATTTATTATTTTGCAAACAGTTTTAAAATCCCCATTAACTCAAATAAACAATTTAAATCTTTAAAATCTCTTAAATTAATTTTTTTATTACTGCGCAATTCGCGGGAATTCAGTTGACACATTTTGAGCATATTATTTTTTTTCACATATAGTTCAATTAAATTCTGTATTATGAATATCAAATGTATAAATGTTCAATTTGATTTTAAATATTCAAACATAAAATTGTAGCGTTAATCTAAAGTTGTTTGTGTGTATCGTAAGGTATATATAAAAAATATAATTTTACATTTATAGGAAACTCCCAACTATCACATCAAGATTTATCCGCTATACCTTATGTTCAAGAAAACTATTTTCTAATAAAAAGAAGTGTTTTAATGTAAACAATCTAAAACGATTGAATTATGTTACATCGAATCTAAACATTTTCTCTCCTAAATGCATAAATTTTTTAATTTCTAAATAATAAAAAGTTTAGTTTTTTTAATCGATAAATATGTTTAATCGCTTGCAAGTATAAATAATTCTTTCACTTAATTGTGTTCATTCTATCATTATTTTGGGGATTACTTCCAGAATAAGAGTATTCGCAAGAGCTGCAGAACTCAATCCGCAGATGATCATGACTTAACAGCACTTAAGAACTTTACACATCGAATTTCATGTTATTTTTTCAAAAGACAATTTGATCTTAACAAAATATCTTCTTAACAACATTAAGAATGTTGTTATGGAATGTGCACAGAAAAATGTTTTATTTTAAATAAATAGCAATAATTATATTAATATCAAATTTCGTGAATTATTAAATTTTTGTATACTGTAATATTAACATGGGAAAAAGTTTTTAATAAATTTTCATATTTCTGAGAGGTAACTACTAAAGCCAATGTTAATAATTTGTTTGTGATATCTTCAAATAGCGCAAAAAACATATATTATCTTTTTTATTGTATTATATATATATATATATATATATATATATATATATATAATTATATCAAATATCAGCAATTTTTATGACAAAAGGAAAATGCAATCCTAATGACTGATTCTCGTATTTTAACAACGAAACAAAATTTATGGTGTTTACAAGTTTAAATACAAATGCCTTTCTGAATTTTATTTCTAAATTTTAACATTATGCTGTGGTCAACGTACAGCATGGTTGGTTTGTTACATTCACCACATGATATATCAACATAACTACATCTTGTAAACGTAAAGAGCATCACAGCTTGAGCGAATGTACTGTGTTCAAATGCATGATAATCATTAATTATTTTATATATTTAAATAACAAAAAAAACTAAACCAATGGTACGGCAGCTCGTATATAAGACAAGGCCTACAATGCAAATATCTATTTTCGTGACCGAAAGCCCTGGGGGTGTGGAGCATATGTTCCGCTTAGGTGGCTAGAATAACACGAAACCCAAGAATGTTTAGTTCAGCGAGTACTCAGCTTATCAAACTGAAGGGATGAAAGTCTGAGTCGACTTTTCCTAGCTCAAGGATCGAACCTCGAATCTGTGTCTAGGATAGGCTACCACTAAGCTAGGCATAGAATGTATATGTCTTAAAAATTAATCTTTGTTTCTCTTATTTTTAATATGTTTAAATATGATAACTTTTCAAAACTTTGTGAATTCCATTCGTAATAACATATGCTAACATTGCATCATAAATTTTTGCACATGACAAAATTTTAATTCTTTACTCTCACATTATAAGTCTAAAAATATTTATTATACTTGTAACGAAAACGCTAAACTTTGAAGTTGTTATGATCAAGGTATTTTAAAAAAATACTATAATTCATATGGCATTCCAAATTTTGTAGCATTATCATTTTTATTTGATAGCATTTGTATATACTTAGTTATATGTTTTTTAATTTTATATATGAATATCATATAATGTTACACAATCACTTACTTTCAAATGAAAGTACTTCTCACTCATGTATTTGAATTTACTTACAAATAAATATAATTTAACTGTGTTCTTCCATATTTATTTCACACTAAATGTTTAAATTTGGATTTTACCAACCTTTGGAATAAAAATGCATTTTAATGAAGACTGAAAATAAAAATAATTTAACATATATATTCCAGTTACAGATTTACTTACCTATTAAGCTATGCATTCATCAGGGTGTATTAAGCAATATATACACAATATTGTGAGACGATTGGCCTCTGAAATGAAAAGAATAGTAAAACATTTTATAAGACAATATGAAAATTAATTTTTAGTTTTTGTTTTCATACTATATAATTTGAATTGAAAAATTTAATTCTTAAATGTAAATAAATTAAAAATAGCATATATAAAATTATAATTGAAATCTTGTATATAAAAATTCTAATTTAAGGAAAAGGAACAAATGTTCGTAAAACATTATAGCATTTGTAATAGTTAAATGCTTTGGTAGTTAATAGTAATAGTAAAGTTTAAGGTATATTTCCTCTCTCTCTCTTCAAAAATTACATTAAAATTCACTGTTGTATAAAAAATATAATAATAAAATTAATATATAATCAACTTATTGCATTTAAATAAAAATATTAAACATTTGTATGCAGAATATTTTGCATACAAATACTTATATTTTATTCCCTTTTTATTACTTTAAACAAATTTGCAAAATTATAAAAAAAAACCTCTTATATGTTTAATCTTACATAATATCAACAGTATTAAAAATCAGCAGTGTCGAAGAGTTTACTGCTACTCATTCCTCCATTCTTAAAATGGCTATTGCCATAGTCGTGACGTGGAAGGACAGAACACTTCAGATCCTAGATTCATTCACAGCTACTATTGAACAAGAAAAGATGGACGCTATTCTTTTGCCTCTTATATGCATGTTCATTTGAATAGGTCCTTAGGTTTCATTGTTTTCCTTATTGAGGCACATGAATAGGGGGTACTATCTGTGAAAAATCCACCCTAAATACGATTCAGGTGATGGATATTAAAGTGCTTTTCATCCGAAATAGATTTTTAAACAGCACACTATGTAGAGTGAAAAAGCGAAAGAGTCATATTTGTAGCTAAAATGCTTAACATAAAAGTGAATATTTTTTAACTTTTTAAAATTAATGTTTTTTGTTTTTGAAATCTTACTTGGGTTTTAAAAATCCCTAACTAGCTTTTAAAAACTATAATAATAAATATAAAAAATTTAAATTTGAAATTAAAATTAATTTTCTTAGTATTTTTCACATAAAGGCTTCTTAAAATCATCTATGTGATGTAATGTTCGGGTTAATTAAATAAACAAATATTTAAAGGGAATATTTTAATCATAAACAATTATTAATATTAGAATTTAAAGTTCAAAAATGGCATTTTTATCACTGTTTTATACAATTAAAGTATTAATTAAAATTATAAAAATTGTATTAGTGTTAAAATCTTTGCACACCTTTAACAAAATCAAAACTTAACATGTTGGTCAAATATTAATATTAAAAATTTCAAAGTTAGACAAAACAAATCTTTAAATTCCAGCTGAATCATCAAGTGGATTTAAAATCTTTTAACATATAAATTGCTTGAATCTTATTCATATTTTAATTATATCAAGTAGTTTAAAAAATTCATATAAAAATGTCACCAAATACCTATACACATAGTGTATGAAATGAATTATATTCTTCAATCTAATATGTTTAGTTAAAAATTTTGTAAAATTTTTAATTTTTCTTTTTTGTAATCTAAAGCAACTGTACAAATAAAAACGCATTTGAATATGACGCCGAAGTAAGCAGTAAACAGGATTTTTTGAATACAAAAATATTAGACCTTAAATATTGACAAATATGTATATTATATTTCAGTTACAAAACAATTTTTAATAAACTATAAAACCAATATTTATATTCAATCCAAAATGAATTCAAAATATTCATTCCAAAATGAAGCCATGAAGGTCACGAAATAAGAATGGATAAATGTGAAATAATTATTTTAAAATTCAATCTAAAATAACTAAGCATTTTTAAATGAGCAATAAACTTAAATGTGTTATTATTTATTATTATTTCTTTTTACATATTTGTGCATTGTATATATTACAATAGTACACACACATAATTATTGTAATATATACAATGCACAATTTTTATTCTATATAAACACAAAAACACGTAATTATACATCTGCATATATGCGTATACTTTAGCTATACGTATATCAATATTTATATAAATAACATATATATATATATATATATATATATATATATATATATATATATATATATATAGAAAGAGATATAAAGGTTGCAGAAATACATCTGTCAAAAAAGAAATTGGTGTTTAAACATTTAAAATTTGGGAAAAGAATACTTTAAGAGGATTTGTTTCGATTACAAAAATATTGCAAAAATTTTACAATTTGAATTTTTATTATTAAACTGAACATTTTTATGACTTAAATACCAATGAAATATCCAAAATTTAATTTCAAAGTAATTTATCATTTCTATTCTGAAATGAAAGTTCAAATTGAATGGAATGCATTTGATTCTTTTAACTTAGGAGCTAAGGAAATCTAATAAAAAAAGTATGCTTAAAAATATTTTTTATGCCATTGCTAATCAATTATTTTTTAATTCTCTAAATCTGATAAAGAATTCGCTTTAAAACAAATAGTTGAAAAAACAGTTAATAATCGGAAATGAGTTGATTTAAAGAATTTAATCACATATGCATTTGTAATGCTACGAAATTACACTTAAATATTTTTTACATAAATATATGCTAATAATCAGTATTATAATTGTAAATTTAATAAGTACGTTTAATTATTTTTTAACTTTAAAATGAATGAGTAGCAAATTTTGAAGTAAAGCTAATTGTATAAAATTTATTTAAAAGCTAAACTTTGACAGGAAATTCTAATAATAGAAAATAAATAGATATTATCGAGTTAAATATTACTCATTTAAATAAAATTCAACTTGGAAGTTCAATCCCAATGATTAAAATTGTAATGAAGTGAAATAATGATATATAAATGGAATCTGTTTATCTGTCAAAAATTCTAGAATACAAATCATTTTCTAAATGAAACACATTTTGTTAATTTTAAATTGAATTTTATTTTATATATTTTAATTTAAAAACGATTATTATTACACTTTTATTCATTTTTTGTCAAATTGCTAATATTTCGCACTTTTTTATCCATTAAGTATATATCTATAAAAATTCGTTAATCAAATAAAGGGACAATTTTGTAAACAAACTTTAAATATTTGTTTTTTATTTTAAATAATTTACTAGCTTAATTTTGTCAAATCATGTGTTTAAATTTTTGTGAAGTTATTTGAAAAACTTTTCTGATAAAATCTTTAAAATTATAGAAAATCTGTGAATTCCATTTAGAATTGCGTTGAAAAATAATAAATGAAAGTTCCTTTTTTGCGCAAAAAAAAACATTTTTGTATTAAATAACAAAAACATTATTTTTATTGTAGAGTTTTAATGATAAATTTCCATAGCTATTTCATCATCATAGATAAAATTTGTAAAATTTCAACTTAGGTTGATGGTCCTTAACAATATTTTTCACAAAAGTTCAAAAATATAAAATCCATATAGTACATTTTTATGCCAACGAATATATTTCATTTGAAAAGTATTAACTATATGAATGTTACAAAAAACAACGTTTATTTTGTAATTAGTAACAATCATTTTCAATTCGACTGTGATGTATTTCAATAAATTATTAGATACAAAAGTTATTTCCTTATGATTAATTAGCTTACTTTATACATTAAACTTTTAATTATAATGCTTTTCAATACTTTTTACTTTAATAACTTTATTTTATAAAAATTAGGTTATTCTGTAAGATGATTTTTGAAAATCAAAGCTATTTAATTATGAAGTTATTAAATTCCGAATATAAGTGTTTAAAAATAGATGTATGATACGATTTAAAAATTGTGAGGATAAATTTGTCTTCGCTTTCCTTTGTTCAGTATATTTTCATGATTTATTATTTCTCATATAAATGTTTTGAACAGTTCCAAATGTATTGGTTTTATTAAAATTTTAACGATTTCTAAAAATATTTAATCATTGGTCATGCAAATATAATACAGGAAATCTATTCTATTTAGATTTACATAACTACAAAATTTTAAAAATTCATTACTACAATTACTATTACTGAATAATAATTTCGTAAATCATATGATTTAACAATAAATTTATTTTTTCATTTTTCAAGCGAACAATAAACAATATAAAATCATGTAGGCTTAGTTAAAATTTTATGAAAATTTCATAAAATTTCGATGCTTAAATCATATTTTGCAACTTCAATTTGCTGTATGAATCAATAGCAATTCGACTAAATTTTATGGCAATATTGACTTTGTGTTTCTATTCCAAAGCAGTTTACTGGACATAAAACTTTTATTCAGTTGATTAAAAACAATTCTATGTTCTGATATTACTTATTTATATTATTGAAATCTGAGTTAATTATTTTATAACTAATGAACTTATAATTTTTTAAATAATTTGGTAATTACAATCATGCACATTTTTTAACTCTTAAAGATGAGCTTTTAATTATTTTAATCCAATTAATTTCAATAACAGGCAGGTTAAAATTTTTAATGTTAAATAAAACAACCTTAACGTTTTGCTTACTATTTCCATCAGAATTTAGATATTTCTAACAAAAATGTGGAGTATGTTGTTCGACTTAGAAAGCAAATTTTATTTATTGAATTCGATATGGAATGCTTTTATTAGATTTTCTGAGAAAATGTGAGTATTTTTTATGTAAAAAATAAATATATTAAAATGATGAAGTTTTATATTTTACAAATATTTTTTTAATATTGCACTTTTTCTGTGTCACCACATTTTTTCAATTAGCTCGAAAGGACAATTACACGCGAATGTTGCCAGTTGAGAAATCGAAACTTTCACTCAGAATTTTCTGGAGAAAGAAAAACATTAAAAATAACGTTGAGAAGGAAAGAAAAGAATAATCATGAAAGCGATGCTGTGTAGGGCAGAGAAAATTTCTACCAAAAAAACCCATTATTTTATATCAGCAGAATTTTATGATCCGCTGCAGATGTGAACTACCGTTTTTTATTCCTTTGCACGTAAAAATATATTAAGAAACGGCCCTAAGGTAAGAATAGTTTCGTTTTCGTCTCGTATTTTGATAATTGCTTAAGGAAAGAAAACCACTAATCTATATAAAAAAAAGGAAACATTTTCTCAATAATATGTTTCAACTAATGTTGTTTATTCTTAATCATCAAAGTTTTACATGTAATAATGATTTTTATAAAACGCGCCTCATTATTTTTTATCACATTTTACAGTCTGTTACTAAGACTCTTATGGTTACTAAATATAGTCGAGAACTAAGACGATATAAGCTGTTTTTTTAACTACTATATTAAATTACTTATCACTCAGAGCTTGAACATATTTCCATATAAGTATCAATATTGACTTTAAAGTCTATTTAACTTACACAAACATAATTAATCATATTTTACGCGCTATTTCATTTATTCTTATATATACTATCAGTTCTTTCTCACATTGATACTATATTAAACCAAAATGGCCGCTGAAAAGTTCATTTTCCTAAATTAAATGATTATTTTGATTGTCGATGTTTGTTGTTCAGTGACCACACTAAATTGTAAATCCTGGTTTAATGAAGTCTTATGGACAAAAAATGAGTATAAACCAATAAACGTAAATTTTTTTAATTGAAAGCTGTATGCAATTCATTAAGTGTAGATAAAATGCATTGTTTTTCTTATAAATGTTAGAAATATGTTTTCTGAAATCTTTTTTAAACATGGGAATGATATGGACAAGATAGTATAAGAGAGCTTTGCAACGCAAAACGAAAAACTACGTAAAGTAGGAAAATTATATATATATATATATATATATATATATATATATATATATATATATATATATATATATATATATATATATATATATAGATAGATAGATAGATAGATAGATAGATAGATAGATAGATAGATAGATAGATAGATAGATATATTTATATATATATATAAATATGTATATAAATATATATGTAGTTAAATTTATTAATATTTTTAGTAAGGAAATTATTTTATACAAATAGAATGTCTTTAATTAGATTAGATTTAATAATATGAACTTTAATTGGAGTAATCATTCTTATTTCAACAACTTTTTAAATAAAATGATTTCAGAAATCACCTTTGCTTCTTATTCTATCCAACCGCAGTCTGTTTCTCAATTGAGTTGTAAATTACTGAATTCAAAAATAATCTAATGTAGTAAATAGTCGACAGTATATCACCATGCGGTGAAAAATAGGAACTCTGAAGAAAGAACGCAGTTCCCCTACTTGGATTGCCCTGACCGAAACAACCAAGTTATGAGTTTGAGCCTTCAAGAGGTCCCTTGAGATAGTCGCAGTGCTTCTCGTTTTCGCTTTCGTATGAAGTGGTTCGGATAATAATTTTCTTCTCTTCAGCCTGAGATTGTTTTCCTTCTACAGATGGTATAAACGCGCTCAAAGAAAGATTCGCATATGGCAAATAAAGTAAAAATTGAAAAAGTTCGGTAAAAGTTTCACAAGTAGACCATATAACAACAACAGCATAGCGAATAAATTTACAATATCGAGTGCAATGTCTCCGGAATAGGAACATTTGAACAGTCCTATTTTCAGCGAATCATTTTCATTAGAAATAGAATTCTTTTGACCTATCCGAAATACGTGATAAATGAGAAATTCAAATTAATGAGAAAAATAAAAGTAACATTATAGCAAATAATATATCCGGTGTTATTTTTAATTTTTATGTCTATAACTGAATCCATCTCAATAGCTTTACTCAAATTAAGGAAACATTAATTAATTGGTTTGAATGTTGTGAATCAATGAACTTTAAAGAATTTTAGTCAATTAAAAATTCTGATTTTGAAAATGTAAATGATGGTCTTAAGCAAAGAATTCGTATTGAGAACAAAATTAGATTATAAAAAATAAAATAATCGTTCAATGTTTAATCTTTACTGTGCCTGCGAATATTCGACAACTTTTTTTAAGTATTGTAACAATCGAAAACTCCAGAAGACTGGATGAAAAAAAGTTTTAAAATTGTACCTTTTGATTATTATCTGTGTGTCAATCCATGAGCAAGTTCCAGAACAGAAAAATGAATCTTCTGCTCTGGAGCTTATTCATCAACTCGACATTGAATCTTCAACCCGTGACTGAAGAGATGTCACATGAGATATCTTATTAACAATTAATGTTCAGAACGTGATTTCGTTGATATCAACAACCGACTTCATTTGCTCAGCATTGAACTGATGAGCTAACAAATTCATAAAGTTAATTTGAATGTCAAGAACGTTTTCATGAATTAAACAAATATGAGAATCCTGGAATTAGAGAACAGTAAAGAAGATGAATGTACTTCATAAACTTAGCTAACTATAGAATAATGAAAATTTTCTTTGTATATTATTGATATTTTATTCTATGAGAGCTTTATCTCAAACACATTTTATCACATTATTTTTAATTTAAAGACTTAAAATAAAAATCACGCGATAAAAGCAAATACTTGCATATTTACATAAAGAGTTAATATCCCAGTTTCCTATATTGTATTTCTGGAATTAATATTAGGAAATGTTATAAATACTGTTTTTTTTTCTTTATAATCGCAACTGATCCGAAATACTTAATTTTCATTTCAGAAATTGTTTCTCATTTTAATTTAAAATAATATACACAAAATTTTAATGTATATCAGAATGAAAATAATATCAGTTACAAAAGTATCGCTGTTGATCATAATTGAGTAAATTAGATTAAAATACAACGATAATAACGTCTCTACTGTTAATGTTTTTGCAAATTAAATACTACATATGAAAATGAAAATTTATAGAAATTACATATTTATTAGAAAATTAGAAATAATTATAAATTGTATAAATTCTGAATCAGTTTGATTTATCTGAGCTTCCTAATTCAGTGGGACTATAATAAGATTTTCCAAAAGAAAATAAAAAACAAATTAATGAGCTTTCAGAAGCTAAATTTAAATCTTATGGTAGTACTTATATAACCCCAATAACATTAGTTTATAAGAAAGATGAATCATTAAAAACCAGATTTTGCAAAGCTTTTGGTTAACTATATCAAATAACAAAATTAGTTCTGCGAAATAAGGAAAATAATGGTAAATAACTATACAGATATATAAGGAATACTAAAATATAAATTTATAAAATTTGAAAAATTAAACATTATTTCATTAAATAGAGTATTTTATTTCTGTACATTTTTTCTACATTATTTTCATTTTTTATTAAATTTAAAATGTATACCAATTAACTAAACATATATTTTGGATAATATTTTATTTTTTCCGTTAATTACATGCAAATATGATATTAAAAATTTTTAACCTTTTTATAACAAAAAATATTTAAATTACTGTAAACAGAAATATTTAGAGCTCTTCTATTTATCAGTCTATTTAGTCATCAATAAATTAAAATACTTTTGGCCCAAGATTTAGTTATATAATTATGACTTATATATATATATTATATATATCTTATATAATTATAACTTAACTCTCATTTTAATCTTTTATATGCTTATTAATTAATAATTAATTCATAGAAAATTTCGAAATCAAGGATCAAGAATTGTTACATTTATACACTGAATATTTAGTATTAAGTTGAATATATAATTTATGAAAAAATATAAATGACACAATAATTCTCATGTACTTTTTCTTAGCAGATTAAACATTTCATATTTTTAAAATAATTAATTATTAATTTTTTATAACACACACACATTGTATACATACATACATACATACGTACATGTATATATATATATATATATATATATATATATATATATAATGTGTGTGTGTGTGTGTGTGTGTGTGTGTGTGTGTGTGTGTGTGTGTGTGTGTGTGTGTGTGTGTGTGTGTGTGTGCATTTATATATTATATATACATTTTTTTGCTACATGTTAAATATTTATTTAATATATAATTCTTTATTTATTATAATATAATGTGTCGTAAGAAATGATATAAGTTGTATTAATTAATAATACATAATGATTAATTGCAGGTATAAAACTAATAATTTAAGTCCAAAACATGATTTCCTATATGTATACTATTTTTTACTGACAATTAATGAGTAGCAAAATTAAATAAATTCAAGCTCAACAAAATTTAAAATGGCATAATTTATATAATGTGAAATTAAAACTACATGTAATCTTTTTTATTTGTACTGTTATTGAATGTAATTTGTTTAACTAATGCGAAAAATAAAAATATTCCATCATTTTTATTCAGTAAAAATATTTGAAATATAATACTTTAAATGAATAGTGGATTCAAAACCTGATTTAATATCAGAAAAATATTTTAAGTACACTATTCTTTTCAAGAGTCATTTTAATAAAAATATACATGTATATCTCATATCATTTTAAAATACTTATAACTTATTTAGATAACTAACAGCTTTATTATTACAGTTAGTATAAAGGCATAGTAAAATTTAAATTTTAGCTTATATAATTATATGAAAGTGATTAGATATTATAGGACTATAGGCAGATTTTAAAGTACTAGTACAGTGTCTTAGTACAAAATCCGATTAATATATATATATATATATATATATATATATATATATATATATATATATATATATATATATATATATATATATATATATATATATATATATATATTTAGTGAATAAATGTGTAGTATAAAATATCATATTTTAACAATTTCCTTAAAACTGCTTTTTAACAAAAAAAAAAAACCCGCATCATCTTTATTGTATATGTTCTTAAAACACAAAACAATTACATTTCTAGGCCTTATTTTTGACACATTCTCATATTTTTATTCATTGGTTACTGAATAATAAGTATATATATGTAAAGTTTTTACAAAATATTCGTTGTTTTACAGTAAGCAAGAACGATAATGATAATTTTAAATGTAAGTTAGTTATACATCAGATAGCTTCATTAGAAAATATATTTTGCATTTCTTTAAATAGTTTCATATTGTGATTAATTCGAATAAATTGCTTGTTTTATTTCAATGTCAGAATATTTACCACAGAAATGATTGCTTAGAAACGCATTTATAATAATAACAGAAAATTTTAAATACTTATAATAAAATTTGTTTATTTTTTTAAGAAAAAAATTTCTATGTGTCGAGAACATATCACAATGTATAAAGTTAAAATTTAATTGAATTTCTTAATAATTTAGTATGCATCATCATGTATACATGATGACGTATACTAAATTATAAAGCAAGGTAATTACCAATGTACTAATATATTTGGCAAGTAAATATTCACTTAGTAACTCATCAATCTGGATATTAAATACATTTCAGCACTAATTACATGATTTATTTGCTTACAAGCAAAGCATGAATTGTCCAAATAAACATTGTTGTAAGAATTGCAAATATAATTTATATTACTTCAAATATATAAATAAAAGTTGAAAGATTTCAATTCTTTCCTCTAAAAACGGCTTTTAATTGGTTTAAAAAAATTATGAAACAAACATTATAAAATTGATATAATAAACGAAGTAAGAATTTTCTTCAAACAATGGAGAAGGGCATCAAAAGAAATTAAAAATATTTATAAGCATATTCATTTATTCTTACTAGCTATAAAAATATTTTTTTCCTTTGGCTCACATATATATTTTTTGTCGTCCTCAAATATTCACATCTTTCTTTATTTAACAGATTCGCTTTCTCTATTACTACTTGAGGTTTAAATTTATCGAAGCAGTGAAATGCGAAAGAAAATGTTACTTCTACTTTGATTGAAAAGAAATACGGTAAAAGAAGCAGTAAATATTTTCTTTTATTAAATGAAACAAATGAGTAGCAGAATAGATGCCATTTCTATGATAATCATTAGGAATTTTAAGCGTTTCTATATGTATATATGTTTCTATATGTATAAGTTTTTTGATGGTGCACAAAACAGTAGAGTCATTAATTACTTTGTACTCCAAAGTCTCGTACTTTCCATACATTTTTTGGGAATGACAGCTCCATAAAGTTTCACATTTTTAAATAAGACAAAAAGAGATCTTCCATTGCTCTAATATATAGTTTTATAATCAGTTCCAAAATTTTTTCTTTACTATTAAGTTGCCCCTATATTCTACTTCTGTTTCTGCAGTTTGGGATTTCTCAATGAAATCTCATCCAAAATTCTTCAATGAAATTAAGGATGTTCAATGATGTTTTGGAATATGTTTCATGTTTTCTGTTCCTCCCCTTACTTTTATACTTTAATTACAAAGCTTGGTAGTAAAGTGTGACAGAATGATCGCTAACATAATTTTATCTTAATGAAACACTGTTTAATTGTTTGGCTTGTGACATAATTTTGATCATTCCTTCTGACTATGGAAAAAACAATCTTTTTAACTTGGAATAGAGTTGTCTGTTACTGAATAATTCTTTGCTCAGCAATATTGTCTTAATTACCCCCTATGAAATTATCGATGGTATCGATTTGAATTTGACTCTTTCATTCCACTTGATTACATACACGATTTTTATGCATCTATTTTCGAAGAGCAGTTTATTTGATATGGGGTTGTTTTTGTAATGGTGAAATAGTGTAGAAAATCAAGCAGTTTATATAATTGTTTTAATTCTTCAAAAAAAGAAAAAGGTCAATATTCACAGGTTTTCTCATAGCTTTTGAAAATCACAATAAAACAATTTTCTGTAAAATTAATTATACAAAAGGTATAAATATTATATCCGCAATTACATGCAATTTCCGGTACTTTTTCATTTCAGCGGCGCTATTGATAATTTCACTAAATGTTATTACCATAAATAAAACAAAATATTACAAATTCTTACTTTTTCCTTCATTTTTTTTTTCACTTTTGAGCTTTTACAAGTGATTTTAATAATAAAAATAGTCTTCCACACACTCACACACACAAAATTTTTTTTTTTCATTTAACATTGACTATTTTTTTCTGTTTTCAGTGAGTTGTCACCAAAAATATCTTTGAATGAAGGAATCAGGCAAAATTGAATAGTACCCAATTTCTATATACTTTCGTAATTTTATGCGCTTGAATTTTTTCACATATTTTCTCACATGAAATTGTGATTTGATTGTTGCTCAAAATATTTAAATATTTTCTTTATCCTTTGAATGAATCTGCATACTTTTCAATTTAGATCAGTTTAAAAAATTAACAATTTACTTTGATTGATTAACTTTTGAAAATGAACACACATATAAATGTTGAAAGGATCTTAAGAAAAAAGATTTTGATGTGTCATTTAATTTGCTAAAAACTCATTCAAAGTATTAAAATAATTCTCGAGTGTAGAATGGTTTATAACATTCCAATTCATTTCATATATTAAATATAGCAGAAATAATTTACATAGATATATACATTGAAAAATATTTTTAATTTACATTTTTGACTATTACTTATTTACTTAAAATGAATAACAAACAACAAATAAAATACTTTAATATTTCTATAAAATAGTTTAGTGCAGCTATAATATTTTAGATTTGTGATTTTAAAATAAAGGTGTCTTTTAGTAGAGCTTTCGAATTCAAGCGAAAATATTCAATGTAAAATAAAGAAACAATTGTATTTGAATAATTCAATAATATTCTTACATCGATCATTCATTTATTAATATACTATATATTAATTTTCTTGAATTGGTATCTGATTTCTACAATGTTTAAAAACCAGAAAAATTAGTAACACCAATTGAAAAAGTATGTAACAAGTTATCTAGGAAACTTATATATGAAGAATAAAACATTTACTTAAGCAAACGTTTTACTTATTATAAGAATTGTTACCGTATATATCTTATTTCAAATAATTTTTTTATAGGTATCAGGTATTACTTATATTGGTTAAAAATATACATTGTAATAACAAGAAAATATTAAAAGCACATTTTATTAAAGTCAATAAGTATACCTTCAAAAACAAACATTACTTTATTTGTATAGGTATATTTGAAATTTAAAAACATGGTCATAAATTCGAAAATTATCATGTGCAATATTGGATCTATTGGAATAAAATCAATTTAATGTAATCCTAATTGAAACTTCTTTGCCAAAATTCATTGAAATCTAGCCCAGAAACTAATCCCTATGTTAAATATAACTGCCGAGGATATATATGTTTAATTTTATTTAACCTTCAACTTATATATTATTAAATAGTTTAAAAATCACTTTCAAAACATGTGTAATATATCATAAATAAATTATGAAATTTTCATCACAGTAAGGACTTTTAAATACATTATATATTCTATATAAATCAATTGAAACTTTTTGATTTAAAATTTATGAAATACAGTTTCATAATATAATTGTAATAGCTGAAGATGTAGATCTGGTTTATGGTTTTAAAAGGTGAATATCAACATATTCGCCCTTTGCAATGGAGTTAAAATAAGAGAGCTTAATCAAAGATGAGAACAAAATGTTTTTCAATCACAAAAACGAGTTTTTTCTTAACAAATTAGGACTCACAAAAAAGTCATTAAAATTGTTTTTCTCTTTATAAAATGTTCTTTTTCTACACAGTATTAACTTGCATTTGTCGATATTAATAAATACGATTCAACGTTACACACTATTCAAAGCTATTAATAAAAGAATCTAAGAAATTTTAAATTAAGATTTAAGTTTCATATAAATAAAAACAAAATTACTAGAACACGAAATTTTTCTCTCATCTATGATTTTTTAACATTTTTTTATTTCTTAAAGACCTATATATTCAAAAAGATATATACAACGTATAGATAATGTATACAAAAATGTATCATAAAGCACTAGACTTCTTTCTTACGATATATTATATATTATACGATATATTATATAGATATATAAGTATGTTAAAAAATTATTCAAACCATGTAAGAATTGCATTTTTGTCTTGTCTATACATTTTTTACTCTTATGATATTTTCATTAATTAGATTTCTATGGAATCTTATTTGCGATAAAACTGTAACTTGTAATTAAAAAAATTCTCAATTTAGTTTATTTTAATAAATAATTATATAAATAGAATAACAAGGCGATTAAAAAATTCATTTAAGAAAAACATTGATTTCATGTGTTAATAACATGTAAAAGGTTTTAACTGTATTCGTTATTTTTTCTGAAATATTTTGTTCTTTTTAATTTCCTTTACAAACTTAAATTATAAATTTATTTACATCTAAATTTAAATTATTGCAGAATATTTAAACATTTTGTCCAAACGCTTAAGTCGTTTTTACGACTTATATTTTTAATTACATTTAGTATACCGAAAACTTTCTTTATTAAAATTATATCATATTAATACATTACTGGCCATTAAATTTGCTACAGCAAGAAGGAATGCAAATAACAGAACGATATTTATTGTACACATACATTATATTGGAAAGAACAAGTGATTAGATTTACAGGAAATTAAGATTTATATAGATCTTGAGAAATCAGAACCCAGAGCAGCCACCTCTGGCTGCAATAACAGCATTTATCCGCCTAGGCATGGAGTCAAACAGAGATTGTGTGGCATGTACGGGGATCTCAGTCCATGCAGCTTCAACACTATACCACATTTATATTATACCTAATTACACAAAGAATAAATCTATCTAAATGCTACATTATATTTATACAAAATGGATTAAACTACATTTGCTTGCACGTAAGCGAAACATTTTGTTACTGAAATTAAAATAGTGGCAAAATTATTGACTTATTCAGTAAAATTATAGCAAATGAAGTTATTTAATGCGTCAAAATTGAATTCAAATTTTTCGAGCTTAAAAATAATCAGATTTAATAAGAAAAATTATTAAACATGATTCAAACATAAAATCCCTAAAAAACTACTATAAATGTAAATTTTGTTTTATCAAGCAATTTGTTTTTAATTATTAGTAAAATAAGTCAAAAAATAGTCTTCAAAACCATCAGAACCAATTAAGTATTTAATTCAGTCATCAATCCTCAGATTTCAAATTTAATAAGTTAATAATAATTTAATAAGATTTCTTAAAGAAATTTACATTTTCCCATACATGTAATGTTGACTGTATTGAAAATCATTACTTTTCAAAGTTATTACAAAGTATAACCTTATGGAAATCAAACCTTTAATCTTCGAATAGTAGAATTCTTAACAATATACTTTACAAAATCATTACTTAAAATAAAAATAGTATTTTGTTTAAATTATTTCTTTACTTGTATCAGATATTATAAGATTGATATAATACTTTTTCATATCATAAATTATTTTTAAAGAAAAAACAAATTATTAATCGGTAGAATGATACTTTGTACCGAAAATTTTAAAACAAAATTTTTAAACTTTTGTTGTCAACTTATAAACTTAATTATTGAATATTCAATCGATCTCTGAAATCTCCATGCAAGATAAAAATTTTATTTGAAATTTAAAACTTCTTCTGTATTAAAAAATGTAAATATGTTGCAATTGCATTTTACAAAGAAATGTATTTTATTTATTATATATATTTATATTTATTGACATTAAATATGCACAAAAACTTAATACAATTTACTTCAAAACAAAGCTTAACTTTTACTGCATTTCATATAATATATTTTCTTGTAAAATATATTCAACATTTTTTACTTAAAATATTGCTTCTTTAATTAATATTTTTAGTATTAATTAAAAAAGCAAATAATTTAATCTAAAATTATTTAGATTTCAATTTAAGCGAAAAATTAAAAATTATTTTTACAGAAACAATGGTATTTTCAAGTATTTAAATTTGTTTTCATATCATTAACTTCTAAATAATATAGGCATATCTTTTATACAGTCAAATATTTTAAAAATAACTTGATGCGATAACATTTGAGAAAGTGTGAAATTCAAAAAAATTAAGTTCAAAGAATTTTCATGTAAATAAAGCTTTACATTTTAAACTTTACTTCTTGTTTATATCTAAATGAAAATTAAAATATAAATAATAAAGATTTATAATTAAATAATAGTATGAAATAATATAAATTTATAAACATGAAACATGTAAATTTATTTGTGAATATGCATTAACGCCATCAAATAAAATATTTATTATTACGTCGATTATTTCTCATTAGTTATACGTAATTGATTGAATGACAAATAAATAAAATAATTAAGTTCATTGAGGAAAAATCAACATAAAAATCTATAAGCATATTTCGAGAGTCATTAATATTTGTTTATTTATTTATCTCAAAGTAAGGAGATTTAAAAGTAAAATGTTTCATTTACAGTTCTTATTACTGAAATGATCTTATTTCGAAGATCTTGCAAGTATAAAACCATGATACACGGAAAATAAATATAAAATCACATTAATAACATTTTCATGTTTCCTAATTTACCACAATCACAGAAGCTATGAATTTTCCGAAGAATGCTAGAAGAAGCAAAAATTGAAAGACAAAAATAATTTCTATATACGAAAAATTCTGGAGGGAATTAATGAGATAAAGTACAATAACGAGTTACATATTAATTAGCTGTTTTCTTTACTGTTGAGATAAACGATTTCCGTTAGGGATATGCTGATTGGATGTTCATTTCGCATTTATATGAATGAAACTCCATTTAATTTGGTGGCGCCATCTATTGTAAATAGAATATATTATATCGAATTTTAGTTTCTATATCAATACTTAAAAGTTATAACAGTATTTTTCTCCCACAAAATAGCATTTTTCTCAAAATAAATAAATAACAATGAAAAATAAAAGAGCTCATATATTTATTTTATACACTTTAAACTGTATCAACCACTCAACGTTTAATTTCATAAACCTTCAAAATTTTATACATAGCATAATAAATAAATTTGTTATGTATAAAAATTGATAACAAATATATTTATAAGTAATGATTTGCATATTTTTTCTTTGTAATTACATAATAATTAAAAAATATATATTTCGTATTTAAAAGTTGGTCTTTGCGAAATAACTCTTCATTAAATTTATGAAATCAGTTTCTAATATTATTGGAGCAAATTTGAAGAGCATATTCAATTTCTTGCTAAATTAAAAGTTTAAAGGTTTCATATAAGAATTCATTGCTTTATTTTTATGACAAAATTATGAAATAAAACTTCAGAAATTTAAAATATAAAATTGGTATGCAGAACTTTTGTAAAAACTGAATATAAAACTATATAAAAAATTAAAATGGCAATATATAAAGTGAGGATCATATCAATATAAGAAATGTATCTAAACTTACAAAGAAAGGCATGGGTGCTGATTTGAGGAAATTTATATTACATGAGATAAAATTTATAATTTCTCTTGCTGCATGTGAAATTTTTATTATACTAAAAATAAAAAATAAGTATAACAATATTATTTTTTATTTTTAGTATAATAAAAATTTGCAATATTTTAGAAATTTTTATCACTCGAAACTAATTTAGAAAATATCTAACACATTTATAGTATTTGAAGTACAAATTTTATTTTAAAATTAATATTTTATCTATATATCATGTAATATGCTCAGTTTCTAATGATTAGGTTTATTATTTTTTTTTTTAATTTTCTTGAACTATAATCGAATGCTGTTTAATGAAATAAAAAAATTGTGTATTAAATTTTTCATTATTTTCAGGTCATATGAAGCTAAAAAGCTGATTTAAAAATAAATTTTACTTTAACAGATAAATTTCACAACCGAATGAGTCACGGTTTATCGAAGAAACTATAAAAGCTTAATATAAAATAAATTTTTTATATTAAGCTTTTTTAGTTTCTTCGGTATAACATTTTGCACATGCACAATTATTAGCTGAATAATCCAAATTTGATAGCTTGAATAAAACAAATAGTAAGAAAATAAAGTTATAATATTGGGTATTAATGATCATAATCTTTTAAATTCATTATAATATTAGTGTGCATTCCAGAAAAATTATATTAGACATAAATAAGCAAAAATAATAAAAATTTTAATAAAAGTTAAATCAATATGATATTACCTAAAATAATTACTAATTGTACATCAGCTAATTAATCACATAATAGACAAAAATATCTAAATTTTAAAATGTTTGTAAGTTAATGCATCCAACACTAAAGAACTTATAAAAAATTAAATAGTTTAAAGGAAATATTGTTATAATTGATAATTTAATGTCTCATGAAACGTATGGAATGCAAAAAAGTGTATGAATCTATCATTAAATTTTCAGATGTTATACTTCTGTAATTTACATGCTCAAATTATTTATAATTTTCAACATAATATAACATAAATTAGCATTTATTTTTTTATCCATTTTCTTTTAATTTCAAACAATATTTTTAATAATAAAATGTTTATTTGAATTGTATAGGATGTTTTATAAACAATATTAATCAATAACTATATTCTAGAGGAACAATAATACAATTGAAAAAAATCAATACTCTTTAGCCAAACCTTTTTCAACAGATATAAAACATAAGCTTGTTTAAGGAGAAACATTACAGTTTACCTATTAATATAATTGAAACAATAATTACCAAAACAAAATAGCTTAAAATTATAAACTATATATATATATATATATATATATATATATATATATATATATATATATATATATATATATATATATATATATATATATATATATATATATATATATAATTTCTGTGTAAATGATTTTGATAAGCAGAATTATAAACAAATAATTATTAAAATTAGAAAACGTTTCACAAATGTGATTTTAAATATTGTTTTTTAATAAAAATAAGTATTTAAAACTCCATTAACAATACCTGTGCATATGTAAATTGAAATACAGATTTCAATATCTCTATATAGATTTGAATATCTATATTGATTGTTTCACGAAATAATTTAACTGACCATTTTCAATTCTTAACAGCGTTTCGTTAACAGAAAATTTCATTTAATGCATATAACTCAATTATGCATATAATTTTCTTAAATGTATCCCCCATAAACTGAAACTTTCAAATTTTTTATGGGATTCATACAATTATCATCGTGCTCTATTTGACAAAAAGACACAATCAAAACTTTCTATAATTATTACAAAATATTAATTAATATTACAAAATAGAATGTAATTTTTAACAAAATTATAAATGAACATGCTCCAACAATTTCTTCATTACAAAATGATGAGCGTGCGAAATATTTATCATTAGAAAGTAATGCATATCACTAAAAATCATTAATATGATTACAACATTTCTTTTAATTTTTTGCTTGTAAGATATAATTTATATTTTTATTAATCTTGCAAATGTAATTTAGTGGCAAAATTTAATTGTAAATGTTTCAATAACAATATTTAGATACGCATAGTTTATTTAAATATATTACGATTGCACAAAAAATTTAGTTTTCAGATTTTTCATTCACAGTTTTAATATAAAAAAATGGGAGCATGAAAACGAAAACTTTTAAAAAATAGTTTCGGAAATTTTCGTAATTTATTTTTAATATAACTATATAACTAATTTTTTAAGAATATCATAAAAATACAAAATTTCAAGATATATATATATATATATATATATATATATATATATATATATATATATATATATATATATATATATATTATTTATAACCTGTCCTATGTTTCATGAATTGCTTTTTCTTGCTGTAAACAATGTAATGAATTCTATTCTGCTATTAAATATAACGTATAACCTCACATGCTGATTTAGATTAATTTTTGTCGCTTAATAAGCTCATAAGCAAAGAAAATTTTTAAACGCATTTAAAAATCTTTTTATATAATAAAATTAACTTTGAAAGTCTCGTTGTTAAGTTAAAAATAACTTTTTAACTTCTGTGTTGAATATAATACTTTAAAGCATACCATCAAAAAATAATGTCACTCTTCAACGTGAAGGTAATAATCATGAATGTGGTGATCATGCTTTCTTCGTGTTTTGTCATTTTGTCATTTGCATGACTATATTTATATATGATTTACTCGTTGAATTTATCCTTTTATGCTGGTGTGGATGCAAGGAATGTTTCTCTTTTTACCCGCAAAACAATAAAGTAGTTCGAATAGGTATTCCAAATTCAAACTATTTGAGACGCGGTTCTAAACAGTTTTCTGGAATTATTTGAGAGATTCCCTCAGTGAGATTATTTAACTTACTGGTAATTACCTGAGATGTTTCTTAATACAATGTGTCTATTCAATTATCATCATATGAATAAGAATAAGTTGCTTCAAACAGTATTTTGGTGCATTATGTGAAACAGCTGTTGAATATTTTATCCATAAAACAATTTGTCTATTATGAACGCAAAATGGCAAAAAAACACGATTAGAATAATAAGACATGTATAAACTACCCATATATTTTAAAAGAAATCACTGTACTTTCACATGAATCGATCAACAGCCCATTCAGAAAAAACATTTTATATTTTTACTAAACTGCAATTCAAGTATTGAATCCCTTATTTAAATTTAAATATTTCTCTATTTTATTGTTGCCAAGATCTTTAATATTAATAGTCGGATAATGTTTGAAATGCTGAGCTTAAATAATACAAAAATGACATTCTAATAGCAGTTTGTGTTTGTCTTGAGCATTTTCAAATCAAATGCAAACAAAGTTTTTTTTTCTTATTAAAGAAATCTTCTACAACTTACAAGTCTAAAAGCTTCTACAAATTTTAACTTACAAGTTTTAGCCTTACGAGTCTATAAAATATTTAAATATTCTACAAGTTTTAATTTTTTTTCTTTAACATAATAGTTATCAGCAATCATATACGTGAAATGCTGTAGTAATTAACATGAATGTTTAAATGAATACTTTATTTTTAATGGTTAAAATTATGTACAAAGTATTCAAACAAATGTGAAAATTATAAGTATATATGATTTGAACAAAATTCCAAAATGTATTAAATTCTATGGATTTTTGAATACTTGGAACTTTTAAAGAAGGAAAAATTCACTTTCTAAATCAAATATTTTATTAAATAAAAATATATAGAGTTATACTGTTTAAAAATACAACATTTATTTATTCAAGTGGTGTATATAAGAAAAACAAACACAACACCGTAAATATAATTAAATATAAAATAGTATTGATTTTTTTCTCATGCTTATTTTCAATAAAACAAAAATTAATATTAACGAATGAATACCATGTATTAATGAAAAATACAACACAAGAAATAAAGATATTAATATGGGAAAATGTTACATAGAGACATTAAATGACTTAATATTTTTTCAATTTCAATTACATTTATCAAACTATCTAAGTGCTAGCTAACTCTGTAACAGTATTTCCATATGAGCTTTAACTTTTAAATCGTTTCTCATAGCATTAAATAAAAGTATAACTTAGACTTAATAGAAAATTACATTTAAACTTTTTTGTAAGTTTTAGTAATGTTTTTAGTTTAAATCAAGAGCATGTTTGTTTATTAAAAATTTATAATTTCAGCAAAATTTATGCATAATTTTAAGTATTGTTAAAACAAAATATCCAAAATTGATATTTAGTATGAATGATAACATAATTACATATGTGTTTTAGAGGAGAAATATTCATATTTTTAATGGACTTTTTTAAAAAGCTTATCTAAGTTAAACTATTGTTTCTAACAATTCTTTTATCTAAGTGCAACATATTTATATGAAACTATATTTTATATCGCATATAATAATTTTTGACATAAAGCAAACAAATTAGAAACTTCTTAAAAATAAATTTTGCTTCAAATATAGAATAAGATTAAAAATTCTTTTAAAAATGAAAAATAAAAGTGAATTAATAAGGATTTATATTATATAGCGTGTATATGTGTCACAAAATAGTTACATAGTGTTCATTTTTAGAAATCATATTTAAATTTATCTCTTTATATTTCTACCGATAATTTTAACATCAAGTTTTAAATAATACAAATCTTCAACTATGATATATATGCTCCATTTATTTATTTCTTAACTAAGGAAATATTCATCACATCCAGAATTTTGTGTCACAAAATAGTTACATAGTGTTTATTTTTATAAATCGTATTTGAATTTATCTCTTTGTATTTCTACAGATAATTTTAACACCAAGTTTTAAATGATACAAATCTTAAACTGTGAAATATATCCTATATTTATTTATTTCTTAACTAAAGAAATATAAATATACATCACATTCAGAATTTTTTAATGGATCAAAAATACATTGATATAGGATGTATAGATAAGGAAAAGCAACATCTTTTTACGCACTTCATCTTAATATTGCGAAGTACTTATTTTGTTATGTACATATTAAGCATGGCTTTTAGTACGTGAAATTCTAGCACATCATGTTCCAAACTCGATACAACTTCTTTGCCAAAATGATTTTTTTAACGATGAAAAGCAGGAGGGGAGAAAAACCTTCTAATGGTACACAGCCTTGGCTTCACAAGGTTCCAGTAATTTAATCGAGTTTTGATGGTGTGTTATTGAATTTTTCCCCCATTATTTTCTTTACTCATCATCTGAAAAATTTATCGGATGAATCAACTTTTCTGCCTCTCTGCGCTGATTTGAGATCCAGCTGTACAACTTTTAGCAGAGTTAATATTCAAGTTAAAAAAAAAGCAGTCTATAAAAGAAAATTCACTTTCAAAACCTGTAAAAATTAATCAATAAGGATTTTTCAGTATTCAATTTCTCTAATCATTTTCTTTTTTGAAAATGATTTTTGAATGAATTTTTGAAAACTGACTCAAAATCTATTATTTTAATAAAACAAACATTTAATTTATGGGGATAATGGAACTGAATTCAAAAGGAATATAAAATTACTCAAAATAATATTATTTAATAATAAATATTATTATGTTTTAAAAATTATAATTATTATCTTTTAGCATTTATATAATTGTTTATCACATTTTTTTTCAAGTAAGTTTAATTCCTTTCGAACTTTTTTTTATATTTGAAATGCTTAAAAGAAAATAAGCATTCTCAACAAGTAACAATTTATCCATTTATCTATTTAATATATTCTTTTAGTCAAATTCGGTACTTTTACAGAAAATGATTACAAAAAATTGAGAAAAATAGGAAAAATGTAATTGGCAGCTGTTTAATATTTGAAAAGGAGGTAAACAGATTATCTCTGCAATTTTCTCATTACAACCAAGCACGAAATGTAATCAATGATATTTTCGATATTATTATTGATTTAACGTATAATAAAAATTTGATTTCATAATGATGTCCCTTTTATTAAATATAAGAACAACAATAAAAAATACAATTCGAATGAATACGGAGAAAATCGGAATAAAATTTAACACTAAAGACAGCAGTTTTGTAAGTAAATAAATAAATAAATAAATAAATATATATATATATATATATATATATATATATATATATATATATATATATATATATATATATATATATATATATATATATATGATAGATAGATAGATAGATAGATAGATAGATAGATAGATAGATAGATTTAGATAGATAGTCGCTCAGATAGATCAGTTATAGCATACGATAGATAGATTAGATCAGGACTTACGACTTAGAGTAGATTACGATCCGAACCACTACGATAGATCCATGACCAAGATGGATACGAACTCACGAACTGTTGAACCGATAGATAAGAGCGCTAGCCATTCGACTGCCAGATCGATAGGATAGATAGATAGATAGATGATATGGTAAGTAAATGAAATGATTCCAATAAATGTAATACAACACTCTTATTATTCGTAAAGAAAAAAGATAAGTTATCTAAAACATAATTTTATTTAAACTTCAATATTTATACTGTAATTAAATATTAAAGCTAATCTAATATATGCTATTTACTTTACAACGCTTATACTATCCTAAGCAATTCCAAGAATGCTTCAATTTAGAATTAGTTATAAATAATGATATTGAATGCTTCTAAAGTTACCAAAACAGTCCAGTTTCTGTATTGAGCAAAGAAATGATTTTTAAAATAAATTTTCATTTTAAAATTGTTCAATGAAGTAACACAAGAAATGTTTTTTTTTTTTTGGAAAAACCTGAAATAGAAAATAAATTAACATGTTAAACAACAAAGAAAAATTGTTTACATGATTGAAGAGTTTCGCCTCTGATTAAAAAAAAGGTATTCTATTTTTATAAGGAAATATTTTTCTTCATATTTCACGGTCAACAAAATGTAGTAAGAACAAAAATATCAAATTTTACATCAACAACTTATAGGCATTAATAATTAGAAAATCATCTCCTCCCTCATTTTTTTCAATTATCAATTTACGATGTGTTATATTGAAATTTTGAATTTATTAAAAAATATTCTTGATGTTATTAATTTCTCAAAATAAACGTTCCTTATAATTTTTTTAATATTAATTAATGCTATTTTTTTCTCTACTAACTATTTATATATGATATATTAAGTGATAATTTATTAAAAAATTATATTAATTTCAAAGTTTGAAATCCAACATTTTGTAGAATATCAAGGTACTTTATAGAGCATCGAAATCTGGCCGGCCATTTATGAAATAGTTGCTTTTCTTAAGTATTGTACAGAATATAAATAACAAAATGGAAAAGAAGAAAAAGAATATCCGGTTTTTCATGTTGTACATGTTATAAGAAATAAAATAAAATAAAATGCAATCTAAAATGAAAGTATTTTCATTCTTAACAATCGCAGTTAATCATTAGTTTTTCAGCATAAAATAGTGTTTTTGAAAAATGATTTCTTATTTTAAAATTGCCTTATCATTACTATTTTTAGTGTCATCTTTAGAATAACATTTACACTAAATAACAATTTTCATTCAAAAAATAAAGTATCTCAGTATTATATACAATATTTAGGGAAATTATAATAATTCTCAAATATCAATTTTGCGTAAAAATCAAGTAAATACCAAGTAATACCAAGAATACATATATATATATATATATATATATATATATATATATATATATATATATATATATATATATATATATATATATATATATATTAACTTTAAAAAAATTTTATTTCAGATGATGAAGTACCTTTAACAATTATTAAGATGTGAAGTTTGCTTTAAAGGAAAACATATTATTATTAACATATTTTAAAGTTTTTCGAGAATTTGTATGAACTATTTGAAAGTCTTATTTATTAATGTCTTCAATTTTAAAATATATTGTCTTCAATTTGTAGAAGAAAAGGGAATCAATATCCCTGATAGATATTTAGATTATTTTTATTGGCTATAGTTAATTATTTCACAATTGTATTATCAAATACAGTAAATATTTTAATATTATTTTCAAATAAATTGAGAATAATATTGAATGCTCTATTCCTTTATTTAGTAAGAAATAAACATATTACAGAAATATTTCTGACAAATGTTACGTAATTTATTTATATTGTTAAATTACATCATCAATGGATGTAATTTTTCATTTGTATGAATCATATCATAATTATTTATATTGTTAAGATTTGATTAGGATAAATTATAAATTCGTACTTTGAAGAAAATGATTCAAATCATGACGTGTTATGAAATATTCAATATTTACTTTCTTTTATCTAAAACATGCGAAAAGCAAATTATTCGGAACTTTATATTTAGTAATACTTTTTATATACGATTCCTTAGAAGTGTTTTGATTATTTTGAAAAATTAAATCTTTTCAAATACTTAGTATAAATTTCAGAATTTTTAATTTTGTAAATTAATAATTTAAGCGCACAACCACATGGCTCTTTTCTAGGAATCTCTTGAAAAAAAATTTTCATATTTTAATTTTAACAAAAAATTAACTAAAATATAATTTATAATTATAAGAACGCAAATTAGTATCCACTAATATCAACTAGGAAAAACCACTATTTGTTGGATGAACAAAAAAATGCTTTAGAGATACATACGCATATTTTTAATTTCCTCATTCAACCAGGAACTCAAATATGTGTGTATACACTGTTAGCAACTGTTATCATTATTTACAGTTGAACACTGTTTCAGCATTCAGTATTTTAACTATTATAAAATTTCCAAAAAATCTAATGTCAAACACTTGTTCTATTAATATGAAATTTTTAAGAGGATTTTTTTTATACCTTTAATCAATATTTATATCAGAGTATAGTAAATATGCTAAACTTTTACTCGTTTTTTACTAACGTACTTAGAATCAATTTCCTTTATTGCAGTAAAAATTTTATAATATCGTGAATGTACCTCTCACAAATGGAAACAATCAGATTAGTGGAAATAATTCAGTATTTAAAATATGTTTCAAAACATTATTAATGTTTCGTTTTTAATAATAAACATATAATACAAGTAATAATAGTGTTTTGAATCAAAAATATTTAATTCTTTATTACTGAGCAACATTCTCTATTACTAAACAGAGCATGCTTTGAAAGTACACACTTTGGGTCTTTATCCAAACATTTAATATTCCAGAAAAGGGCAACATGACATATTATTTTATCTATATATATTTTATCTTGACATAGTTAATCATTTTAAATAGAGATATTATATTTCATTAAAGCCTTTTTAAAGCTAAAAAGGCTTTAATGAAATATAATATTTCTATTTAATTCAATTTAACCTAAAGAAATTACTGAATCACATATTTAATGCATTAAATTTCACGCATATAGGATAACTACATGTGCTTATAGCGTACGGTAAAGTTTATAAATGTATTTCAAATACACATTAAATATAGTAATTAATAAAACTAAATTTAAAATACGAAATAATGTAATTGCAATTGAAAATTCATAAAATTCAACATAGAGTTGTGCTGAAAATAAAATTAATTTACGCTGTTTTCTTTATGTTTTAACATGAGATTCAACTTTTTCTTTGACCACTCGTAAATCTCTTTAGTTTACAAGCAAAAATCATTCATTTATTACTAGAACATTATTATTTTAACGAAGTCAATATTTTAAAGTGAATCAAATATTTATTGCCGATAAATTTGCATTTATTTTTAATGAAGAGACTTAGTTCTTTTTACATGTTAAAGAATAAGCGGATTTTTTGACTGGAAAATATTTATAATTTCCTGTAATATACTTTCTCTATATAATAATGCATACGTTATCCTTTCTAAAGTTCATCTAACCATTTCTAAAAATACATCAAGCACTAAATTAAAAAGCATACCATAAAGTAGGTCACTTTAAAAAACATTGAAACATAACAATTTGTGCTTTGTAGGTTGTCTACAATTTTAATTCAGAGCAGAAATCTGGGGTAATGATTGTTTGTAATATTTATTATCCTTCTATATCCATATAATCATTACGAATACTTTATTAATACTTGATTTTATCTTGACATAGTTAATCATTTTAAATATAATTCTTAGGAATCATTTGTAAGAGCTTGAATCTTATTTATAAATTTTATTTAACTTGTTTCGATTAAACTTGAAACTTTTTTCAATTAAATTATAAGTTCTTTTGTGAAATCGTAAGGAAATGATGGAAAAGAATTTAAATGAAAATGAATTCAATAGGGAAATATATTCATATCTAGAACACAATATATAAAATTAATTGATAAAGTGTAATATGAAGGCATTTATAAAAGTAGCATAATATTTATCGTTAATATTATAAGCATAATCACTAAATTTCTATTACATAATATTCATTAATAAACTCTACTGATAATTTATTTAAGCAGTATTAAATACCTTAAATAATTGAATCTTATGTAAACAAAATCAGATGAAACAAGTCAGTCAAAAATTTTTTTGAAAAAAATACGCAAGTATAATTCCTGCTTCCAAATAACCGTTCGGAGCAACGAATATCGTTAACGCAAATTATATGCCAACATTTAATGTACAAGGGCAAATATATCCCCGTGCTGTATCACTACTTGCCAAAGTGCTTATAACAAATATCTTCAGATATATTTTATGGGAAATACTGACGAACAAATTAACAGACGGTGTCAACTGAATATGAGTACTAAACGAGAGATTGTCGCTGAATTAGAAAATGTTTTTGAACATAATGAATTAATTAAATTTTTTAAGACCGCCATTGAATAAATGTCATCGGACGATTGCGAAGTAATAATAAAGGCAGATAAAACACCTATTGATCAACATCGAAGACAATTCAACGCACCAACGACCTATGAAGTGGCAATTGTCATAGTTGGTGAAGAATTTAATTCTCGCGATATACTTCTTCATCGTAGAAATGATGACGTCCAGCAAATATCAGAAACGCATTGTTCATATGATACATTACAATATCCCATTCTATTTTGGGAAGGAGAGGATGGATATCATTTTAATATTAATATGAGAAATATTACAACTAATGGGGACATTAACAAAAAGGTCAGTGCAATGAATTATTATGCATATCGAACGATGATTTGGAAAATGCTAATAATCATATATTGAAATTCAGACAATTATTTCAATACATTGTTGACATGTATTAGAAAATGAAAGTAACTCTACATATGACTTAATCAAGTCTAATTGCGTTCTGAAGAGTGCATCCATTTACGTAATTCAATTGTAAATTATGGCAATCTCAGTGAATTGGGAAAAATGGCAATTTTACCATCCACATTTACAGGCAGCCCAAGACACATGCATGAATATGCACAAGATGCAATGACGTATGTTCGTGCATATGGTACACCAGATTTTTTCATCACATTTACATGCAATCCAGCATGGGATGAAATAAAGGAGCTTTTATTAACTGGACAATCACCGTCAGATTGTCATAATATTTCTGTACGTGTATTTAAACAAAAATTAAAATCTTTAATAGATTTTACTGTCAAACACCATGTATTTGGAAAGACGCTCTGTTGGACGTATTCCATTGAATGGCAAAAAAGAGGATGATGAAAAAGATAACACCAAACAGAATTGAGGAAATCATTTCTTAAGAAATACCAGACATTGAAATCGATAAAGAAATGCATGATATTGTCTCAAAAAATATGATTCATGGTCCATGTAGCTCACTAAATAATAATTCACCATGCATGTCAGATGGAAAGTGCACAAAGCGGTATCCTAGAGACTTACTTGCTGAAACTATTTCAGGCAATGATGGTTATCCACTCTATCAACGATGATCAATCAAAGATGGTGGGAAATCCATTAAACTAAAAGTACTCAACAATACTATTAATGCTGATAATTCTTGGGCAGTACCATATTCTACATTACTACTAAAAATGAAGAACGGACACATAAATGTTAAGTACTGCAATTCAGTGAAAGCTATAAAATATATTTGCAAATATGTGAATAAAGGGAGCGATATGGCAGTGTTTGGATTGGAAAATACAGCTGAATCTAACGATGAAGTCACCCAACATCAACTGAGACGCTACATTAGTAGCAATGAAGCTGTATGGCATATTTTATCATTTTCCATTCATGAATGATGTTCAACGATTGTTTATTTAGCAGTACATCTTGAAAATGTACAGTATGCGAATTTTACATCAGAAAAAATGTACGTGCAAGAGCAATTTCACCAACGCCAACAACATAAACTGAATCTTTCACATTATGTAGAAATGATACCTTTGCAATGCACTACTGTACTCAGAAGTACCAACTTATTTTATGTGGAATAGATCAACAAGAAATTTCAGCGTTGTAAAGAAGGTAGA
This sequence comes from Latrodectus hesperus, assembly GCA_037975125.1. Classification (NCBI taxonomy): domain Eukaryota; kingdom Metazoa; phylum Arthropoda; class Arachnida; order Araneae; family Theridiidae; genus Latrodectus; species Latrodectus hesperus. The sequence goes on along the minus strand of CM075856.1, from coordinate 31,234,548 downwards.
GCAGTACAAGGACATCTAAATTTATATTCCACAGATGCATTGAGTCGTCTATACACTGTACATCCAAATATTGCCGAATGCTTTTACCTAAGATTATTATTTATGATGTTCGTGGACCAACTTCTTTCCAAGAATTAAAAACAGTTAATAGCCATATGTGTGCTACATTTCGTGAGGTTTGCCAGAAATTAAGTCTCATAGAAAACGATGCTCATTGGGATATTTCACTCGCTGATGCTTGGAGGTGTCTCGTTGGTGTCACCAGCTCAGTATCCCTAGGATACAGCAGACTGTTCTTCCGCGTTTTTTGAATGGCCACATTAGGTCCCTTTCTTTTCAACAGGGTCAGAAAGTCTTTCTGGAGTGTCACTGGTGCAAGGCTGACCAGGCCTCCCCGAGACATATTCTTGACTGTCTGAATTTTGCTGTGAGCGCGGTTTTAGAGAATCCTATTTTATTTTTAGACTTTTTAATGATTTTTGGTTTTATGGAGATGGTTTAGCTTAGTTACGTTATCTAAGATTAGAAACAACAACAAATCGCTGATGCTTCTAATATAGCTCAACCACAGCAGATACGTGCACTATTTTACATCATGCTAACTACATATTTTCCGGCTAATCCAAAATATCTTTGGAAAATATATAAAGACTATATGAGTGAAGACATTTTACATCGCATGCGTAGAATAAATGATAATCCCAACATTCAATATACACCAAATGTATACAATGAAGCATTGATTTTAATTGAGGATGTGAATTTGACAATAGTCAACAAATCACTGACAGAATTGGGAATGATTGCTCCAAATAGATCTGGCAATGACATTTTCGATCGTGATATACAACAAGAAACGCACTTCGATGTTAATTAGTTACAAATATTTGTTCGAATTAATCTGCCGAAATTGGTATTTTAACAACGAACAGCATATGACACAATTATAAATGTAATGTTTAACAAGAGTTGTGGTTTATATTTCTTAGATGCACCTGGAGGCACTGGCAAAACTTTTCTTATTTCAATTATTCTGGCAGCTATGAGATCAGAAAATAATATTGCACTTGCTATTGCAACATCTGGTATTGCAGCAACTCTTTTGGACAGTGGTCAAATTGCACATTCAGCATTGAAATTACCATTAAATATGCAAGTAATTGAAACTCCAACATGTAATATTATCAAATATTCTGCATTGGAAAAAGTATTAAGATCATGTCAGCTTATATATAATATGGGATGAATGCATCATGGCATAGAAGAAATCATTGGAAGCATTCAATCACACATTAAAATATTTGAGAGGAAATGAGGAGCTCTTTAATGGAGCACTTATTTTACTAGCTGAGGATTTTCGACAAACTCTACCAGTTATACCTGTTCAACACCTGCAGATGAACTGAAAGCCTGTCTCAAATCATCACAGTGTTATGGCGGTATGTGGAGAAAATATCTTTAAAGACAATACGCGTGTGCAATTACAACAAGATGATTCTTAACAATTTGCGAAACAAGTTTTAGATATTGAGAATGATAAAATGGAAATGGACGAATTCACATACTGTATTTCATTACCAGAAAACTTTTTTCACATTGTAAAATCCACTGATGAATTGATTGCCAAAATGTTTCCAAATTTATCGCAGAATTATAAAAATTAATCAATGGGTTAGAGAGCGTGCTATATTGGCAGCCAAAAACATTGATGTGAATTTAAATAACTGCACAATTCAAAATGAAATACCTGATGAAGAAACAACATATAAATCCATAGATTCTGTTGTCAGTCATGATGAAATCGGTTAATTATTCAACAGAATTTTTTAATTCATTGGATCTACAAGGAATGCCACTGCATATTTTATCTTTGAAAATTGGTTCTACGAAATATAAATTCACCACGACTATGAAATGGAACTAGGCTACCATAAAAAATTAATGAAAAGCATAATTGAAGCAACCATTTTAAATGGAAAACACCAAGGGGAACATGTACTACTACCACGCATTTTCCTGATACCAACGGATACTCCATTTGAATTCAAACGTCTACAGTTTTCTGTGCGACTAGCCTTAGCAATGACCATTAACAAAGCACATTGACAATCATGCAAGCATGTAGATTAAATTTGATAAATCCATGCTTCTCACATGGACAGCTGTACATTGGGTGTTCACGAGTTGGTAAACTATCAAACTCATTTGTTCTTGCACCAGATAGTAGAACAAAAAATGTTGTATATTTACAAGCATTACTAAGATAAAGTTCACCATCAATCATCAAATATCATTCATTTCATGACGATATTTAATAATTACAATATTATTGTTCAATTGAAATTCGTTTGCAATATTGTTTAATATCACAAGTGAAGAAGCATGTTTATTCTACCATCAACTATGTATATCTATGTTTTTTGTACATATATTATATTCAACTGACATATATGTAAAGATAATTTTATTGTTAATTTTTATGTATTGTATACATTTGGTCATAAGTAAATTATGTTTGAGGCATCAAAACTGCATTTTTGTTCAAACACAGCAACGTGTATACGGGTGCAACTAGTCTAATATAAGTTTATGTACTTAAATATTGTCTATATATCATTTAAAAATAAATATTGAATAATAATATAGCAAAAATCAAGATCAATGGTAAATATTAAATTATCTTAAGTTAAGAATCCTTAAAGAAAAAATAGTTTTCTTTTGAATACATGTCAAAACTTATTACTTAAACTTATTACTTATTATGGATATTTATACTGTTTATATTTTTTTTTGTGATGAAAAATGCATCAGTCTTATATAGAGTAAATTATTTCATTGTTATTTTTCTGCATTAAAACTAATTATTTATTGTAATAAAAGTATTTTGAAATTTTAAAGTGTCCATAAATAAATTAATAAGAAAAGTAATTACAAACAAAGTTCTTTTTATTATTTGTAATATAAATATGACTGGGGTGGTAAAAAGATTTAAATAATATCAGACACAGCTATCAAATTGATTTTATTTTGCTCTTTTTTACTTTTAAAAATAGTTTCTTCGCGTAACTTTTAAAATATCATAATTGATGAAAATTTTGAGTTGAAAATAAAAATTAATATACTAAGGAAAATTTCAATTTGAAGGATTTTGAGATAATGTATTGATAAAGCAATTAACAAATTAAATTTCCTTCATTCAACATACACTTAATGAATTAAATCAAATATTTACAGTTTATTCACCTTTAGAAAACAATTCTGTCAATATATCAAAGATTATTGAAATATCGGCACTTATCTGCAATTCAGATGTATCTTTTCACTGAATAGCTGAAATGGTAGTACCAAATACATTTCAAGAATTTCATTCAAGCATAAAAGTGCTAAGCTGAGACCTTGACTTCAAAACCATTTAGATAGAAGGAGAATACAAAATACAATTTTGCTCTTTTATAATCTTGGAGAAACTTCTGATGACCTGTAAGCTAAGAAAAAAAATTGCTAACAATCATAAAATCCTTGGGGGCTTTTATTATTCATGTTAAAAGTGAGTGTGGTGAGTAAAAGTGAGTGATAAAGATAGGTAAATTCCCAAACATCAAGCACTGCTTTCTTAAATATGTTCCAACAGAGCCACTATCTGCGTTGAGGAATGGGGCAATTACAACTACCTAAATGTCTCTAAGGGCGTTTCTGCAGTTTGCATGAAAAATATTCCATTGAAGTTGAAGGGAATGTAACGCCTTTAAAGATGCAGTAAAACGCTTGCGGGGTTTTCTTTTATCACGGTTTAGAAAAGAGCCCTCTTTTGTGTCCTCACATTTAAATTCCAAAATAACAAATGGGCTTTGGGGAAGTAAAATAAGTAAACAAAATCTCCTCGCATAAATGCTCTTGCCGAGAAGAAAAACAAGAACTTGTCTTGTCTGAACTAAGCAACAAAATATATAGTAAAACCATACTAATCTTCATTTCTATATCTAAGTACTTCATGGTCAACTTTATTAAGTAAAAAAATATCTGGTGATTTAAATTTCGTATTAATTAATTGCATTCATATATTAAATTTAAATTGAATTTTATTTAATTAGTAATGTTTTGCTGGTTCAATTGATAAGCAAGATTATTTTTAAATTAACAATATCAATCTTAATTTCTTGAAGATTTTTCTGACGAACCCTTTAAAAGATATAATCTTTCACAAGATATGATTTGAATTTTAAATGAACATAATTTTTTTTTATTAAGTCTCGTTTGGAAGATAATAATTCATATGAAGTTAAGACCACAGAAGAATTGAAATACATGTCTCTATTTTGTCTGAAGTTGCTTATGATTTTTCTGCTCATCAGATGGACTTATGCAGTTTTTGCAAGATATGAATCGGCATGGAACAAGCTTTTTTTACGCCACAGTAACGCAGAAATATTTTTTACTGATAATTTAAATTATCATAAATTTCATGCATTATTTTCGAAAAGAAAAATGGAAGGATAAAGAAATTTGTTTGACGTGTACCTGCGAAACAAGCTTTAGAATCTAAATGCCTATGCGTGTTCTCATTATTTATATATTTAATTCCGTCTATTCAAATATGTTAAATTATTCAAAATATACTCCTTGTAAGAAGTTTATATTAAAAAATGATTTTCCTTCTTATATATTTTACATTGAATAACAAGTTTAAAATGAAAATTCAATGTTGATAAAATTTTAAACACAATTATATTTTTCTATAGAATTTAAAATTAGCAAATATAAGAAAAAATTAAAAACATATTACGATAATAATTGTTGCTTGTTATTAATGTTTCATATTTATTAAGGGATTACATATAGTAAAATATAAACAATTATTTTTGAATATTGAAATTATTAGTTTATAACTCTTTTACAACTTTTATGCTATTTATAAAAAGAGACATTATAACGTATTAATTTTTTCAAGATTCAGAATTTTTAATAAGACATTTTCATAACTATTATTTTGTATTACAACTATAAAATCACCTATGAAGTTTTCGAATTTGATATACCGTTTTATTATAATAAAACTGGAAAAATCAAGTATGCATTAATTTTTACAAAAGGAAAATTAGCTGATTGAAACATACCAAAGAAAAGTGTTTTGATTACTCGTTTTCTTAGAAGAAACGCTAAAAACGAAACACTAAAGAAATCCCTCGTAATTTCTTATTTCCGTTCAATATCATCAGAAGAATTTATTACTTAAACATTAACTCGACATTACATTTACATCGCAGTTAATGATTGATAACAAAACAAAATCAAAACAAAAGAACCTCTAAGCTATTCCCAATCTCCTAGTGTATCATAAAAAAAATAAAAAAAATAAAAAAAAAACCCACCGAAACTTCGGTTTATCATTTGCACATGGCTACTTTCATGAAAAGATACGCAATCATGTAACTGTCAGCAGAGACAGCAGCGTCATCTGGTGGATGAATCGGAAGGATCAATGCGGGCCCATATCAGGCACACACACCGGCACCCACTGACCCAGTTTTGGGTGGGTGTCTTCTTATGCCCCTTAAATGCTGCCCCCCTCTCGGTCTCTTTCTTCTAACTCCTCCTACTCTCATTTTGTTACTTTATGTTTCCCTTATTAGCTCAGAAAAGTGAGCACTCCCAGAATAAGAAATTTTATTCTCCTGTAAATGCGTCCCTTGTGTAAAGGAATTTGGTAAACTTACCCCAAAAGACGGATGATTTAAATGACTCTTCCGCACTCGCAGAGAAGATGATTCTTCAGTTTCATAGCTGCAGTGTTAAATTGATAAGAATGTGCTTTCCAAAAACAATGCTATGATGACAAACATCCAATATTTTTCCAATAACAGTTTATTCTACTTACGAAAGATTAGTATGCTCATAGAAAAATAGAAATCAAATATGAAATAAATACACAATTTTTATCCTTTTCCTATTTTTTTTCTATTTTATTAGCGTAAAGTATTTAAAAAATATTATATAGCTATAAAGTATTTAAAAAATATTACAATAAAGCGATACTCTCTATACAGTATTTACAGCTCTATATAAATATTTTTAGTGAAATTTAGTTAAAATAGTTATAACACTTTAATTTCTGATTAGCTAACAAAACACACCTAATAAGTATTTCGTAATTTTCAACTTACAAATAATATCTTCCTAGTGGTTAGTGTATTTAACTAGGACAGCAATGAGCCCATCTTGTTGTCGCGTTGGTCAATTCTACCCGGCTCCTATTAAGAAAATAATATTTCCAATTATGTATATATATTTGAAAATCATCACACATATTCGATTTCTAAGTTTTGATAAGGAATAACAAATGAATGTATGTAAAATATATATACAATATAAATGTGTATGTCTGAGCGCGCATGAGTTTGTGCGCATGAATGGAGAAAAAATATTTATTAAATAAGGACTTATATATAACAATATATCCTATTATAATTTTATGAGAAATTTTATACACAATAACAATTTCTAATAATATCCATTTAATGTTCAAAATATTGATTTATCTCTCTATGAATTAGGTTAAATGCTATCTAACATAAAAAAAAATTACCAAATTTTCCCCAATGGTTTTGAGCGATAGATTAATTTAATGTGCAGTTTTAAATCATATGCTTTGATTTTGATTATGGAGAAATAGGAACATTCACAATAAATTTATTAAATTTTTATATTTAATAAAAAATATACACGTGAAGTATGTGATAATAGTTCCACTAAGGTTTGTCGTGAGTTTAATCGTTTATTTGTATTGAAACAGACTGCTAAACTGTAAAACTTATTTTTAAATAATTTTTTTATACTTTAGCATAACTTGGGTTTATTTTCATAATTTCTTTGATGAAATGAAGCCCTGATATTATATTTTTCTCTCTTTCAAATCTTGTAATCATTAATGAGACTTAATTGGGAAATTATGAATATAATTATTTAAATACAAATAACTTCTTTTGAAATTTCCCTTTTTGTGTATAGAAATTTAAACTTAATCAAATAATTAATCATTAATTTAATTAAATTGAATTAATTTTGGCAAATGAAATATTACTAATAACATTTCCATAGTTATATATATAATTTGTCGTATTTATAAGGTTAAAATATTTACATGTCCACTCCAAATAAAATTTCAGAATAATTAAAAAATAACAAGTCATTTTAAATATATAAAAAAGTTTATTATGAGAACAAATACTTAAATATTAAGAATGAATAAATTTCAGAAAAACTTTTATGGGGATAGCTTTAACATACACAAAAGTGTTGATCAGAAAAAATAAACATCTGATTTTTATGAAAATAGGATCTCGAGTCATTTCAGAATATAATATTCCGCATTTTGAAAAATTAAAAACGCAAAAGGAATAAATAAATAGCAAAGTAAAATATTCAAGAAAAATAAATGTTTCTCTTATCGAAATTTTTTAATTATTACAACGTAAAAAGGAGTAAAATCCTTAATTTTATTAAGTTTCTAAATTAAAAATAATATTTCATAATAGATGAAATGCATATAATAACTAATAGCTATTTTTCTGCTTCGACTAGGAAAATATCACTATTAAAATAATACCACTGGTAAAAAATTAAAAAAAATCCATTTAAAAGTTATTACAGTATATTTAAGTTACAGTAAAGTAAATTACAGTAAATGACAGCATTTGTTACAGTATAGTTAAATATAAATACGAGGAAACCGAGCACATACAAGGATTGAATCCACTGTTTTTCAGTCCCCATAATGAAGCTATTGAAACTCTTATCAATAATTTTCGAAAGAATGCTTAAGTTAGCACCTTATAATGCGTTAACTAGCTTATAGTTTAAATATTACCAATTAATAACATATTCACAATTATTTTTATTAGAATTTGTTTTTCCAATCAGGTAATTAGCAAGTATTTATATAAAATCCATGCTATCACAGATTTATTGAATTTTTTGTTTTGTGTTGATTTTTATTTATATAATATTCAAGTATAAAAAATACAATAACAGACAAAAATATTCGTAAGTTTACCACAGGTTATTCATTTGTATTCGTAGAATATTAGGATAAAATATTTAATTTAATTAAATTAGAATGATGTCATGTGTACTTAATGTAGAATTAATCAAATATTTAAGTTTTCAAAGCATAAATTAAAAATCATGGTATATAAATATTCAAACAAAAATAATTGTTATTAAATTATAATTTAGTTTTTTATATAATTAATTAGTTTTATTGTTTATTATTATTAAGTAATAATAAATAATTATACCAAAAAATTCAAATTTTTGCACTTTATTTTACGTAAAGCATAGATTAAGCTTTCTTGAATAGAGAATAATGTGTGTGTGATGATTAATAGTACGCTTCATATTTATTTTTCCTAAATAAACCAATTTTATGTTAAGTGGTCCATGATGAATTAATATTATTAGAGGAATAATAACCATAATCAACTACAATATTTATTTTTTTATAATACATCCTGATTTAAAAATTGCAATTACTTTTTTCCCAGTAGTATGCTCAAACTGAAGTTTAGCAGATAATTTAAAATAGCATTTAAGAAATATATGTTATTTGTAATTCGCACAAATGCAAATGAATTTAATCATTTGTAGTTGTGAATATACAAACCACCCATTTCAGGAATTACTTCTAAAATTTGGTAATTATAGCAAACATTGATGCGATACTAAAGAGAAGCTATTAATTAGAATTTTTCATAAATGTATAAAATATTATAAAAAGATTTGTTTAATCGCTTATCAAAGATATGTTCAATCACTGTTTATAATTTAGTTTATAATTACTGTACCTTGAAAATGAGCATGGAAATATATATTTGTCTCATTAACAATGTTATCATAAATTCTTTCTCAGTACTTAATTAATTCAATCTAGTTAGAATGTATTCTTTCAATCAATGAGAACAAGGTATATGATATATTTGACAGTTTAATAGTCGAAATAATTATTTTTGTACATTATAATAATGCTTAGCAAAGAATAAAAATTAATTTGAAATTAGAAATTTTAACTAATTTTGTTACTCTTACTTTGCAGTTAGTACTGAAAAAATTTAATGTAATATAACAATATAAATAAAATGCTGTAAACTAAATTTTAAGCTATAATATTTTAAAAATATATTTTGATTGTTCTATACTAATTCCTTAAATTATAGTGAATACAATGATTTGTTCTGGTATTAGAGTTAATGCAGTTAAATAAGTTATCAAAATACTTTAATATTAAAATATTTGATTTGAAGTATTTTTATTTTTTTGTAATGATTCTTTATATTGTACTGATTATATTAGTTTGCACAGTTAGTTTTTTACTTTCAAACAAAAAATTTCTTTCCTTTCAAGCATCAGTTTTAATTAATACTTTTTTAATACGAATTTGTTATAACTTTTGGTAATTTTCAGCATTGTGATCCATTCACGATTTTTTCTGATATTAAAAGTGTTACTTCAGTCAAAATAATTTCTTTTCCATTTTTAAGATTCGATTAAAGTAATAAAAACTTAATAAAAGTTAGCTTTACAAAATTCTTCATTAACTTTTCTATAACAAGTTTCTAAGCAAAAGTTTAAAATTTAAGTAGTTTTCTTTCTTTTTTTTGTTAAAATTTAATAGTTTTTCATTGAAGGAATTTAAGAATAATTACTGAATTTCATTACAAAAATAATGAAATTAACTTTCTTAAATTTGTAATATTTTCTCATTATTTACCATATTATTTAAAATGCAAACATTATTCAACATATTCTGAAATATTTTATTTTTTATTTATCTGCCCAAAATACTATTTTAGAATCGTACTAATTTACCTCCGATCATAAAATTAATATTTACTATTTAAATAATGAAACCGTTGTATACGTTTTAGAAATTCATTTGATAACTATTTTTTAATTTTCTCTTTCTTATACTCGATCATTGAATAAAAAACAAATCTTAAATTAGTGTTTTACTTACAATAATTTAGCTCTAAATTCAATAATGTTTAATATTTAAGACAGTCAATAATAGAAACTTCTCAAAATTCTCGACATGAACACTTTAAAACTTAATTACTGTTTAGTTATTTTTTAGTGAATGATTATCTATTCTTGATGTTAATTGATTTCGTTACTAAATTTCTGTCATTAAAGAGAAAGTTTCCCCTCTCACTGGTGAGTGGTTTCGCGGCGTCGCTCGCCAGTCCTTGACCGATGCATGGGTCAGATCAAAACGGTATTGGACGACAGAGTGTACATGCACTCGCCTCGAATACAAACAAGCGTTCGGTACAACGGGAGTTGAGGAACAATGAAAAAAAAGAGGCATATAATTTCGATTCCAACAGTCCGGCAGTCTCCTTGTCCGCGGACTCTCGTTTGGGGCCCCTCCCAGGAAAAAGTGGTTTTCTCGCAAGCGAACGGCTCCAACGGTATCGATCCCGAGCATATTTTGGACGGCTAGACCCACAGTTGGAACAGGTCCAACCGACTAGTTCTCAGCGTCGGCCCCCCAATTTCTGCTGCTGGTTACCAAGGCAGGTAGGGGTATAAAAACATTGAGCTAACTGAGAAATGTGTTTTTTTGTGACCATGGTGAAACGCCACCGAACAGCATGCAAAGCGACCTGGTAGAAAAATAATTGGAGAATATTTTTATGTTTTTATATAATGTTTAAAAATTCTCCTTCTCAGTTAATTTTCATGCACTTTGTTTGTGTCAGAGTCGTTTCTTCAGATTAGCCACTCCTCTATCCTTTAGTCTTGTCTTATATAACAGATCGGAACTGACCCAAAGAAGGACAATCAATACCATTTGCCATTTGTGATGTAATATTTTGAACTCTAAACTATAAGCAAGTTAAAGAAAAAAAACACGCAGAATTCGTCATTCGTTTAGATATTCTGAGAAAGTCTTAAATCTTTAGTCTTTGATCTCTTTAAGCAATCTTAATTTTTGTGTTTGTGTGTGTCATGGTAACTATTAAAATAGAAATTTATTATGAAAGGTATCATGTAAATGGAAGTAAAAAATCAATTAACTACCAAATTTTAACAATTTTTCTGAATTGGAATCAGTTTATTTAAAATACTCATTTTTTTAATAGATTAACCTTTCATTTTATTAATTACTTTTAAAGTTTATTCATCAAACTATTGTTTAATTCGTGAAATTAAATACTGAAATTAAAGGGAAGATAAATTACCTAATGAAAACAAAAGATACTAATTTTACAACTAAAAAAATTCACTTCATATATGAAATGAAGAAAAAAACACAAATACAAATCGGAAATATATATGCAAAACCAATAGTCATTAGAATTATAAGCATATACAATAACCGATTAACTTTTTATTTGATTGATTTGTTCTTTTTTAATTAATTAACTTTTTTGATTGAACCAAAAATTTAAAACTTAATGCAATGCATCAAAAATGAAAATTAAGGATGCAAAAAAATTGCCTCCATAAATAAGATTTTGTAATTTAAAGAAAATTAATACTTTTAAGGAGTAGATATTACTTTTCTTTTCTTCAGAAGCGTTATTTAAAAATTTTGCTTTTTAATAGCATTACAAGTAGCAGGTATAACATAGTGTTATCAATTATATATATATATAAATCACATTTAAAATCTTTTACTTTATTGACAAAATTAGTTTATAAATATACAAAGAGTTTTTTTTTCTAAAATCTTATTTGATGGTTTTCGTGTATAAATAAAATTATATATAAAAAAAATCATAAATAAAGTCATAAATAATTATAGCATTATAATAAATATGCTAGTTTACTTTTTAAATTGCAGTTTAAATAAAAAATTAAATAATAAACATTTAAACATGAATATGATTAACAATTATAATAATTTATTAATAGTTATTGACTAATAAAGTTATTAAGATTAATAGTTATTGATCAACGAAAAACTTTTAATCTTCTATAAAATATACCATTAAAAATATCTATGATAAAATACTTATTTTGTACAAATTAAAATTTGAGTTTACTATATATATATATATATATATATATATATATATATATGAGGTATATATATATATATATATATATATATATATATATATATATATAACATTCTGGAAAGTATTGTAATAAAATCCTTAACAATAAATTAAGATAACCTCAAACTTAAGTAAATTTTTACCAATACATTTAAGTAACTAAAATTTTAATGTGTACAAATTAAGTATTTTATCATAGATATTTTTAATGGTATATTTTATAGAAGATTAAAAGTTTTTCGTTGATCAATAACTATTAATCTTAATAACTTTATTAGTCAATAACTATTAATAAATTATTATAATTGTTAATCATATTCATGTTTAAATGTTTATTATTTAAATTTTTATTTAAACTGAAATTTAAAAAGTAAACTAGCATATTTATTAAAATGCTGTAATTATTTATGATTTTTTTATATGTAATTTTATTTATACACGAAAACCATCAAATAAGATTTTAGGAAAAAAAACTCTTTGTATATTTATAAACTAATTTTGTTAATAAAGTAAAAGATTTTAAATGATTTATATGTATACAATTGATAACATTATGTTATACCTGCTACCGGTAATGCTATTAAAAAGCAAAGTAATTAAATTACGTTTCTGAAGAAAAGAAAAGTAATATCTACTCATTAAAAGTATTAATTTTCTTTAAATTACAATATCTTATTTATGTAGGCAATTTTTTTGCATCCTTAATATTCATTTTTGATGCATTGCATTAAGTTTAAAATTTTTGTTCAATCAAAAAAGTTAATTAATTAAAAAAGAACTAATCAATCAAATAAAAAGTTAATCGGTTATTGTATATAATTATAATTCTAATGACTGTTTGTTTTGCATATGTATTTCAGATTCGTATTTGTGTTTTTTCTTCATTTCATATATATATATATATATATATATATATATATATATATATATATATATATATATATATATATATATATATATATATATATATATATATATATATATATATATATATATATATATATATATATATATATATATATATATATATATTTCAGAGCTTCTATTAGCATTATAAATGAAAATAATTTCCAGAATTTATATATATATATATATATATATATATAATGATACACACACATTATCATTTTACAAAATTCTTAAATTCCAAAAATTATTGTTCTTTAACTTAACGTAACTTACACTTTCAAAGAGATTTCAATTTATTGCGATTAATTACTGAACATCAACTTAATTTCTTTATTTGCTGTGCTTCTTTATATAAACCTTATGTATAAATCTGTAAATTTCCAAATTATTAGCATTTTTTTCTGATAATAACTTAAAATATTTTTTAAATCAATCACTTTAGAATATGTTGTAACAAAATTATGGAACAAGTATGTTTCATATGAGAAATTGATGGTGTGCTTCGTATTAATCTAAATAAAAAAACCTATAATTCAAAATAAAAATATTTCAGTTCTATTATGCATAATTCAGAATTACATTTCTGTCTTTTCAATGATTGATTGTTTGTAAACAGAAATAAGAGAGTAATATTCCACAAAAGCTGATAAAAATTGAACTGTTTTCTGTGAGAAAAGTAGAACTTTCTGAAGATAAATAAGTTAATACCATTCCGTTAAAGTATTTATTATGCATTTATTTTTATATTAAAAGTGTATCAATTATACATAATATTAAATTGTAAAGTATTTCCTTCCAAATTACATGCACAAAATTCACTTGAATGTTATTTTAGCATTTTTAATTTAAAATTTGTGATAACGTTGGTGTAATTTGTAAACATAAAAATATGATAATTTCTGTTTAACAGGTTATCATCTTTAGGAAAGATGCAAATAGTTACTTCTTCAATATTTCTTGTAGAATAAATAAGAAACTGTATATAAAGTTTTTTAATTTTTTTATCAGCATTCTTTTAAATAGCAAAGTGAGATTTTCTATGACTTTACACTGAACTAGTTTTTTGCAATTTTTATATATTAATTCCTTTTAAAAATAATTTGAAGCATTCATAATAGAATGATTTATTTTAAGAAAAAATTTTAAAAAATAACGTAATATATAAGATTTTGTAAATCGCTTTATTTTCAAGAGATTCAAGTTTCAAGAGCTTCAAGTTTTTTAAACATTTAATTATATAATAAGAGATTTTAATCATAGCAATTATTTTATAAGTTATTTTACATCACAATTTATGATAAGAATTACTTCTTATGTACATTTCTTCCATTTTGTTATTGGTGTGTTTATATTAGCAGGTTGGATTGTTTTTGGTGTTTTATATCAGTAGTAATTAATAACAACTATGTTTTAGAGATGAGTTTTTTGGCAGTTAACTTTCTCACAAACTATAGCATATAATTTAAAATACACATTTGGTGCATTGAGTAATTTAAAAACATAATGAAAATTAGTTATTTAAAGGAGAAAAAAATTTTGTGTAAGTAAATTGGGATAATTTAATAAATTGTGACAAGAGCAGATTAATTCATAATAAATTTCTATTATATTGATAGATGTAAAAACACTTTTTTGTGAAAACAGAATATTTATCCCGTTTATACTTAAGATTCAGTAATTGATATCCATTAGTTAAAATTTAAATTATTCAAGTTTAAGTGATTAAAGAATTCGCTTATAAATCTGAAATGACAATATTCCAAAATATTTAAAGTGTAATATAATATTTACACACAACACAATCACTCATTTTAATTTTCTGATTATCTTTATTTCTATTTCTTGATAATCTAGCATAATAAATTCGTAAGGTTGTGTTGAGAAATTATTGTGAATTGACCTCTCAGAAACAGTTGATAAGGCTGCTCAAGCGAATGATATTTTGCAAACAACTAGAAGCAAGGATACAACAAAGCTGAAAAGCAATATTCCTCTTTTGTTACTCAATGTCTATGATAGAATTTGAGAACTTCTGAACTATATAAAAAAAATTGTAACATTAAACAACGGTGGCTATTGTAGCCACTTTATATGTGATACCAGGTTTTCTTATCAATATTGATAAGAAATTTGTGCACAAATAAGACTATAAAAATATATAGTTACAATTACATTTTTCGCACGAAAAGTTATTTTTTTTATCTTTAAATATTTAATGAACTTAGAGATTTCTTTCGTGAAAGAATCCTACATTTTCTTTGATTTACAATTTATATTTTAGTACAAAAAAGTTCAACATTAAAATTACAAGTAGCATTCATTTTTTATTTTTTATTTTTGTTAATTAATTAAAAATTTAAAAAAATTTAAAAATTTGTTGGATTTAAAAGCTATTTATATAGGCGAAAAATATAATTAAATGAATTTTTTGTATAAATATTTTTCTCATTTAATGAACAGTTCTATATTACACAAATAACAAAGCACAAATACCAAATTTGATTAAAATTTAAAAGTCCCTCATGTGCAATGGACATTATGCCACATTTCCATTTATCATAAAATTGTTTTTAAAATTATTTTTGTAAAGGATATAAACAAAGCAGAATATATGTTCTCGTCTAAGGAATGCACATAAGACAAAACTTTTTCTAAAAATCTGTTATCAATATTTTCGACAAAATAATCTTTCATATGACGTCATCGAATTTGTGTTTATGTCTAGTTTTTTATGTTAAAAACAAAATAAAATATACAATCTTCAATTTATTCTATATATATATATATATATATATATATATATATATATATATATATATATATATATAGATATTAATGATGTCTATATTATTTTTAATACTGATGAAAGTTAATCTATTAACGTAGCATTTTAACATACAAAAAGCTTTGATATGAGAAAATATATTATACACTTGTATATATAACAAATATCCGCATCATTTCATTTTTTAAAATAAAACTTATTTTTTTAACAACAGCTTTTCTTTAATTTGACATTGATGATGATATATAAGCAACTTTTTCCTTATGATGAATTTTTATAATATTTTTCGCTTGTTCATTTGAGCAATTTATAATTTTCAAAATTACCTTAAAAATTACACTGTAGTTAAATATATATATATATATATATATATTACTGAACAAAGAAAAAAATTGCAGTAACTTAAGAATGCTAAAGCTGTTTTTCCACTCTAATCAAACAAATTTCTATTAGGCATTATTTTGTTCTAATATTGAATTTTCATTACCAAACGATAGAGCAAAAGTATTCAAAAAATTACCCAACAGCAACTTAAATGCATGCTTAGAAAACAAATAAAGGCCTATTATATAGTTACTTTTTATATAATATAAAAAATTGAATAACTAACTAAGTTCTTTTAAAGAACTTTTTTTAAAAAACATAATTTTTTCTAAACTAAATATAGTTTTTTTCATATGCATATTTTTTAATAAAATATCAGTCTAATTTTAATGCTATGTATAGGTTTTACAATATATGCAAATTAATATTGAACTAAGTTCAAATTAGTTTTTCTCTTTGATTTACACAGTTATTACTATAAAAACAGTTTTACATAGATAACATAAATAAAAAGTTAAACTGCAGCTTACAAGATCAGAAATTATATTAATTTATTTATGGAATTTTTTAGAAAAATTATGATAGGCAAAATTTTCTGAAATACAGGGAGATTCTAATTAAGTTAGAGCACTTTAAAGTAATCATATAGAAAAAGCTATTGAATTAAATAACAAACAACACTTGAAAAATGGGATAATAAGAATATGTGATTTAGTTCTTGACAAAAAAGACAAGTTTCAAATGCCACTACTAGAAACCCATACTTTCATGCAGAACATGATTATGTTGTTTACGTACAAGTCTCACTTGGTAAAAAATAACTTTAAACTTGTTTATCATATAAAAATTGAGTCCTAAATCATAAAACATATTTAATTTGATGGCCACCATTATTTTTTACTACCTGGAAACGTAAAATTATATTATCAACTGTCAATAGTGATATATGCTATGAAATATTAGGCACGCAGTGACTTATGCTGTTCTTCAGATCAGAGATATATACAAAGGATTTGTGCTAGATTAAATGCTTTAAATAGCTCCACATTCAAAAATCGTAAACTTTTATTATGGTTATTTGGAAGGCTTATTAGTAGAAAAGTGATGGCTTATAATTTTACTGTCAAAATGATAACGAAACACCTGTTTTTCACTATCAGCATTAATGGACAGAATTCTATACTGCATGAGCATTGTTTTCGAAAGTTATTGTGAGCAAAGTTGAAATCAACAGCAGATTGCACCAATGACCCAGAATAAATGAAGTAATAATGTCATATTAGACTATTATATGTTTACAATTTACCGGCGTTTCTGAAATGCAAAGAGTTTTTTCACCATACGGAATGTAGGAATTGTAAGTTCTGACCATATTGTTAAAATGGAAGAGGATTTTGTCAGTTCACAAAATGCTTCATGAGCAGTCAATTTGTAGTTTACAAAATGCAAAAAAGTGCATTGTAGAAGTTTCTATATATCTTGTGTCAGTAAAAGTTTTTTCTACATAAGAAACAGTACATAGGAATTTAGAAATTTTATCTTCTGAGAAGAATCCTGTGAGCACAATGAAACGATATTGGTGAATGGCTGCTAGAATATTATTACAAAGTTTGTAAATATTTTTTGTATTCGTCTTTAGATATCGCAGACAGATCCGAGCTCAAATTCTGGGACAAAAATCGAGAGCTTAGATTAAAAACAACTTATATAGTGATTTGGCGGCTTAGCGACCATTTCGCAAGATTCTTGGCGATTACTTGGTGACTTGATGAGATTCTTGATGAAAACTTGGTGATTTGGCTAGATTTAGATAGAAATGGATAGTTCTGGAGATTTTCACCACCTAAGCTCTAAGGCCATTATTGAGCGAGATGGAATGGGTGCTTCCAGAATCTTGGAGAAAGACCTAGGTTTTCACGCCAAGTAAGCTATAAATACCATCGTACCATGGACCAAGTCAGTTTTCTTAGTTTCCAGCGGTAGTGATAAGCTAGTGGGTACGAGCTGTCTGTCTGAGGTATTTGAAGACCTCTGTTTTTGGGAGCTGTTTACCGTTGAATTGATACTGTATAATTGTGATTCGTAACTGCTGGGTTTTTCCGGCATCTTGTAGAAAGTTCTACAAATAAAATTCCTGTGATTGTTCAGAGTTTATTTCATCGACTCTAAATCAACATAAACCCCGAAGGTCAATACAATATGTAGAAACTCGTGATGTCTACAAACTAATAGATCCTGCTTTCCCTTACTTGTATCAATGCATCATCTACGAAGTGCTTTCCTTCCATTCCTGGTTAAAATTGTCATTGATCCAGTTGCCTTAAAATTTTCCATCATGTTTTCAGCCCTTTTGAACGAATAGTGTCTCTTCTAAACGATAGAAAGGCCAACATTTTCATGAACCTGAAAAGTCAAGCTCAAAGTTTCTGTGAAACATTTTCACTGATGAAATACGTTGTTGAGTAGTGAATAATGCTTTAAAATAAAAAACATGCATAATTTAGATTTGCCTCTAAAGTTTTGCAATTGCATGTACTTCTATATGCGGCAATAAAAATTTACATCAGCTAGTTTTTCACCAGTTTCTGCCCATGGCAGGTGAAACATTGCTTAAGCAGTGTTACATGGTGATGGTAATGCCACATGGTGATTGTAATGCCACATTGTTAAACATATTTCTTTCGCTAAAAATTCCCATTATCATTGTAAGGATAATGTATTAACTAACAAAAAGTATTTCTTACTATTACATGATAACATTATTGAAATCAATAAAAGTATCACAAAAAGTTTTTCAGTATTTATTTGTCTAATGTTATATGAAAATTATGTGAATTTATTGTAGAAAACAAATACAGAAAGAACTAGAATAAAGGTTTATTTAAGTTTAATTCAAACATAATTAAAAACAGAAATCAAATGTAGAACATATTTAACAAGTATATTTTTTATATAAATCGAAATTAAAGTCATTTTTAATTAAGTAACTAACTATTAAACTTTTTGTGATTTGTTTCAAGTTTTTTCTTTTTTCATTTTTTTAATTTACTTAAAATTACATTAAATTACAATTTTTTAAATTAAAAAAAATTACAAGTTTTATTTTTTCCTACAGTTTCAAAATTATTATTTTAAATTAACTAATATTCAGAGGGAAGCATTCGTAAAAGTTTTATCAGCGTATAAACTTTATAAATGGAATCCCGCTTTCTTAAATTTTATACCCCCTGGAAAATTTTATTAGCATTAATTTGTTGCAAAATTCAAAAAGCATTTATTTTATATTCCTGCTTTCAATTATTTTAATTATATCTAAGAATTAAATTGAATTAAAAGATAATTGAATAAAATAATAAATAAAATGATTATTTATACATATTTAATAACTTTTATGTTTATCAAAATTACAGGAAAGTTTGTTGAAGTATATCGTTTTGCTTTTTTCTTTTTCATGAGTAATAAAAATTTAGATATAATGAAGGAATAGTTAAATAAATAGAGGAATGAAAATGAACATAATGTAAAAAATAGATATCTAATCAATTGTACCATATTAATTAGAAAGTAATGCTGAGCTTCTTTGTTTCTTCTATTAATAAAAATTTGAAAATATTTGAAAAGGGTTAAAATTCGGAGTTAAAATATTTTCTGTAAAGTACAAAATTCGACTACTTTTTACAAGCAAGAGAGGCAAAAGTCAATGCAAACATCAATATCAATGATCCATCGTAATATACATAAATTACATCTGAAAGTATTTTTATGTTTATTTACTACTTTCGCAAAACTTCTAAACTATGTTTAAAAAAATACTAAATGAGAATTCGCGTACGAATAAAATTATTGTTTCTTAACTTTACAACATATGCCATTCTCTTGCAAATAAATCCGAAGTGATAGGCGTAAAAAGTAAGCACCAAAAGCATTTATAGGAAGCGAGATGTCTGCGATTCGGTGAGGGAAAACTCAACCATCCCTTCACCCACTTTTAACGTTCTTGCGGCAAAGTTTCCATCACCACAGCACTAGGAAACGATGCTCTTTTTTCACGGTAATAGCTGCTCCTCCTCTCTAGATAAATATGATAAAGAAGAGAAAGTGTTCCCCAAAAATTCCCTTTTTTTCTTATTTTTCCCTCATGTGAATGAAGAAAAAGGAAAAGCGAGTCCCGGGTCACGAACGTGAACATTGTGGAAAACTTAGGAACACGCTGAAGCCTTACATCATTGAACCTCGATATGAGCAAAGAGAGAGAACGGGAATATTAAGAAAGAAAAAAGATGGAACAGAATTTCACGAGATTTTTTTTATCAAGGCCTTCTTTTCAGTGGAAGTTTATTGACGAAAAATTTATTTATACGCTCAAAAGAAGAGTAGCAAAGGGAGGAAAGTAACACAAGGTGGTTTTGCTTTTTTTTTTCTTTGCTACCTTCCCTACAAGAAAGTTGATGTAAATGATAAAACTGGATTTGAATATATTTTTCTTTTTTTATAACAACATAACAAACTGAGCAATATTATGTTGATGTTTAAGAGGTAGAAAAACTGTACGAGTATAAATCTCAAGTTAGATTATAAGAATATGTTCAGAATTTTTTTAAATAGTCACATAAATAAAATTACTTTCACTTTTATTGATTGCTATATCCCAAAATAATTAAAAATACTTTCTAAAGCATAATTTAAAAGCATTCCTTTTTTATTAGTTCAAAGGTTAAATACAAGCAAATGGTTTAGTTTACCATCAAATCAAAAGTTAGGTATTATAGTAATTTGAAATTTGGTTTTAAATAAAATAATGTTTTGGCTTATAATAAATAAAAAATTCAGATATGAACTAAACATTATTATGATCATTTTATTTTAAAATCTATGATTGCTATATAAGAAAGGGAATTTTTTTAATTAATATGTAATTTCATACTGCATTCTTGTTTACAATTTATAAAATACTTGTTTCAATTACATTGCAATTGAAAATTAGAAACTGACATTGAGCTATTTATTAAAATTTGAAATTTTGTTATTATATATCACACACAAAAAAAGTTGTAATATCTGATTTTTATTTATTAATATCTATTGAAAATACATAATACGTAAAATATTTTGATTTATATTGAGAAAGAAAAATTTCTCGCATTTATTAATTATTAAATACATATTATACAAAAAATGTTTTAAAATGCAAATTTCTAGACTTAAGATTAAGAATATCTTTTATATCAATATAAACTTCTGGAAAAATATTCAAAAGCTTATATCTTTTAAATATTTGCCTAGAAGTTTACATTGCAAATAAATTTTAATATACATGCACATTTTGGAAATTATGATAAAATATATGATAACAAAATATATAATCTTTTTATTGTTCTAAGTTATAAACTTTATGTAAGTTCAAAAGTAAGTATAATTAAGTCATAAACTATTTATGGGGTAAGGAAAAGGAATTTCAATTATATTTGTAATATTCTGTTTATATATATATATATATATATATATATATATATATATATATATATATATATATATATATATATATATATATATATATATATATATATATATATATATATATATATATATATATATAATAGATAGACAAATTCAAAACTTCCAATATAAATATAGCTATTGTTATTATATTTCACATGAATTCAATTATAAATTTTTTCGAAGTCATCTTTTAATATAAATATTATTTTTAACTAAATTATATGTTATAAAATTATTATATATTGCAAACACGTAGTCATTTTTAAAGAATTAAATTAAATATACCATTAAAAAATCTAATAGAAGTTTAACTTTTAATTTAAAAATTCCCTTAAAATACCTCTTAAATTCTTATAAAAGTATTTAAATAAACTTATAACAAATATAAGTACAACTTTAAAATTCCAGAATTTTTTTTAAATACTACTTAAATGAAAAGAAATATTTGAAAATATAATACCAATAAACTTATTTTTAACTTTATAATAAAACTGAAACTCATATATTCAATGGAATCAAATTTTAATTGTATACTAATTAAATCATTAAAAAATTAACATGTTTACTGCATTGAATTTTTCTCTTCCACTTCTTCACAATATAAATCACCATTCTACTCGCATGACTTTATATTTATATTACCTAATAAAACTGTATGGTAATAAAAACTACATACTTAAATTAATCTTCAAGTAATTTAAAAATAAACTCAAAGTAATCTTATTTAACAATAAAGTTTGAATGTTTTCTTTTAAGAGCGCGAATTACTTAAAAGCTAAAAATTTCAAATCATTAAACATCCTGCTTTGGACAGATTAAACACGTACTCACTATTGACTGAATTCCTCCCAGAATAATCCCGGTAAGTGGTTCAATAGAATCTCAAAATCACTCCTTTGGTGATTCCTAAGAGAAACAAAGAAGTCTACACGTACGGGTAGTTAATAAGATGTTCCTACTTCTATGAAACATTTATTTCTGCATTTGAGATTTTGTTCCAAAGAAAAGTGATCCATTGTCTGTTTACTGCTCCTGTCGGTCCTTTTATAAACTATATTTGTAGTACGCCTTCTTTAACATTACAAAAAAGCTCTTCTTTCCTTGAATAAATCAACATTTTAAATATGCTTTTACAAATATTTTGCTCTTTATTATGAAATATTTTATTTAAATGCTTCTGTTGTATATAAATATGTTATATTTATGTATAAATTTTCATTGTTGTTTCTTGTTCTTTAAATATCAATCATATGTCAGATCAACAACATTCTGATGCTGTCCAGAAGTTTGCTGATCACCAAAAAATCTATAATAAAGAGATTGAATGTTACTGGAAGCTCTTAGGAAGTCCGATGCAAACCAGAATATGATCCATTGAATCTGGATATTCACTGCAATTTTTGTATATAATTTTGATTTTTCTGCCACTATCAAAGGAAATAAATAATTTTTAATAATTTTGTATAAAGAGGACAAAGTGAGTAGCTTTTGTTTGTCAAAAAGATGGAAACACCCTAGAAAATGTCCAGGGATAAAAATCTGTCTTTGCTATAAAATTTCGTAGACACACTATTCCATAAACCTGCGATGTAAGTTGAATCACAAATTCAAATTAAAAAGTGTATTGTGTTTCTAATTATATTTTAAAGTATTTGTTTCAGAAAATATTTAATAATAATATTTACTATTTCTCATAAAAATAAAGTTTAAATCAAAAATATTTATCGGGAAATAGTAATTAGGAAAAATTCCTGTTATGTAAATTTTAATTCTATTTTATTAATTCCCATACATAATGAATGGTACAAAATTCAAATTACTAAAATGTGTCTTTCTTTTTCAAATTAATTTCGCATTAATAGGATATGTGAATATCAAATAAAATATTAGATACTGTCTAAATAAAAATTAAAAATTAACTTAACTAAAAATGGAAAGCATAAAGCCTAAAATATATGTGAACAAAATAGTTTTAAACGTTAAATGATATAAAATAGATGAGATGACAAAATTTAAAAAAACATATTTTTAGAAATTATATTTTCTTGTATTTTATAATAACTCTTGTGAAATATTACCAAAGAGTTTTAATGATCAAAATATTTAAACAAAAGAAGCAGAACTGTAAGAAATTAAAAACACAAAAATGTAACAAGATAATATCCCAATAATACTTAAACATTTATAATATCATAAAAAAATTTTAATTAAAATATATACATTTGTATTAAATTAAGCAACTTTAATTGTTAAAAATGAACTGTTACAGCTAAATTAAAAGTTTTCTTCCTATTCGAATAAAAGTATCATTATTTATTCAATATAATTATGCTTGATGGGAAGTTCAATATTAGGCATTAAAAGCTGTTGAATTTATCTTTTTTTGCATTTCATTATACTTATTTTATAAATGGAAGGAATTTATAATTTACAACTTCTGGCAGTTTGTTTTTTGCTTTATTTTGATTTTATCAACAGAAAACATGTATCTAGATTTCAATGATATTCTCTTATGTGTTCTAGTTATTGAACAGAAAAATCTAATATTAAATTAATACAGAAACACAACATGCATTAAATATTTTCGTATAGGTATGCAGTTTAAGAAATATAATCAAAGAGAAAAGTTCTCTTTCCTTGAATAAAGAGAAAAATTGCTTCAGTTTGAAAGTTATTAAAAATTGAAGTTAAGAATCTTTTCTCATTCGTGTTTTGTAACGTCCTGGACAAGTTACAGTTTCCAACTTGTACCGCTGGGAAAAATAAGAAAAGACATTCGTTGAAGGTTCTAGAAGTAACATGTTTTCAAAAATCGTTAAAAACAGTAAATACCTTTTTTTTAAAAAAAATTGTAGGAATTAAATAGATACAATGGCGTAAATATATCTATGTCCATTGGCAGTGATAAAACATTAATGACAATTAAAAAAACAGAAATAATGACACAATTTCTTCAGTTGAAATGGACTCCATGTTGAATATTACATCGCCAAAATTAATAATACATTTTAAAACAAGAAATTTGCATAAAATTCACTTTCACTCTTAAATTATCGTTAATTAGGTTTTTAATTAATTACAAATATTGTGATCAGAGTTTCTAAAGAAAGCTTAATTTTTTATTCTAATTATTCAAAGATCAACATCTTGATATAAATTACACTCCATTTCTTGACACCGTTTTGAATTCAAAATCGAGTAAACTTTTGTCTGACAAATAGTATAAGGATATTATTTATATAGTTATTTTCGCTGTAGATTTTAGTATTTAAAGTTAACATTTAATTTATTTATACTTTCTCAAAATATTATTTATAACGCATTCTCACTTATTTTATTTTTTCATAAACTTTCCAACAAAATTTAATAGTATTATGAAATTTAAACGGACATCATAATAAATATAAATAAGTCATTAATCGGAGTAAGAAAATTTTCGGCCAATTTGTATCGATAACTAATTTTTAAACATTTATTTTGATGTTTAAGGGTTCTTCAACATGGCTTAAAGTTAACGCACTTTATTAAACATTATAGTTTAAATATTGCAATTATTTCATCTTAATTTTAATATATTTCTGTATGTTTTAAGAATTTATTGCTTATAACAAATTATAAAACATGGCAAAGTTAATTTTAATAGATTAAATATCTCGATTATCTCAATTTTAAACAACCATTAAGAATCTTTAATCATCAAATTAGAATTAGTATAAGGTCAAGATTATCGCAATTATTTTTTATACTACTAACAAATTTATAGAAAACCCAATATTCATTTTAAAATGAAAAAATATACGTTTGAACATTGATAACAGTAGGTTTAATTTTTTGTAATATTCGTATGTTAGTATAACAAAGAACAATTTATACAACATTTTTTGAGAAATTAGCAATATTTAAATTTATTTTTGAATCAGTTATATATTTCAAATTAAAATGCTATTAGAAATGACAGTCAGACAAAATTAAAATTTCATTAAACTATTTTTCAAAAAATTATTTCCGCTTTGAAACTAATTTTATAATATTTTTATGAATTTAATAAAGTTATGAATAATTAATTTATAATAGCTTGGTCATTTTTGTTCTTAGTAGTTAAAATATAAATTACATTAAAATAATTTTAGAGAAAGAATTCCCATAAAGTATATAAACATCTATTTATATAAAAAATGAATATTAAATTCAATAAAAAAGTGCATCAATATTAAATGTTAATAAATCAAAATTAATATAACATGCAAACATTTATGGATAACAACTCTTCATTGAAACTAAATATTTAGAAATATGAGCATTTTTATGATTATTAAAAGTTAGTTTTATGGTTTAAAATTAACTTATTATTGAACTGTTTTGAAATGGGATTTATAATACATAAAAGATATCCATTTTCTGAAATATTATTTTGTTTATGTAAAAAATAAATCATATAAAAATATTTTTTGTCTAATGAAATATATAATGTTTTTTCATCGAATAAAATAAGTGAAATCATTAAGTGCTTATGACTAACCTTTTACAGAACATTTTGAATTTTGTAATTTAATGAGAACAAATTTCATACTCAAAATATGTAAAGCAATTTTTATGTGTGTTATAATTTAATGAAAATTATCCATGTATATTTTTTGCTTTGGGAAAGTGCAGAAGGTTAATACCAAGAATAATTGATTGAAAAGTTTTTTTTTAATTTTTTCATGGAGTACTTAGTTTTATAAAATTCCCACATTGCTAACTAATGAAGACTTTGCAACTGCAAAATAAATAT
The DNA here is from genome assembly GCA_037975125.1 of Latrodectus hesperus. Taxonomy (NCBI): domain Eukaryota; kingdom Metazoa; phylum Arthropoda; class Arachnida; order Araneae; family Theridiidae; genus Latrodectus; species Latrodectus hesperus. The sequence goes on along the minus strand of CM075856.1, from coordinate 31,208,198 downwards.
GTATATTTTAATTACTTAATTGTAATAAGATCAAATTTTACATTTAAAATAAAAATGTTTTTTTTATTAATTTTTTAAAGTTTTGTTCCCTCATGTTTTTGAGTAAAATTTAAATATTTTTTTCACACAGCATTTATTACACATGTGATCATCTGAATAATTCATTAATATAATTTAGGTAATTCTATAGAAATGTTGATGTTTCAATGTAACTATTTGAATAACTTTATTTGACTTATTTTGTAGCTACACATTCAAACATTTATAATAAATATAATTTGAAAGTAATACGTTACTTCCAAGTCTTATAAGATTTTTATTAAATAGGATAACACTCATTAGAGAAATTAAAATAATTAACATTATTTACCAAAATGTGTAAAATTTTAAAAGATTTACAAAGAAAAACATTTTGTTAAATGCTATAAAAATTTTAATAAAATATTTGTATAAATGTTTATTAAAAATAATATTTACAGCAATGTGTTTAGGCTTGTTGCTCAAGAAAATTTTTCAGTTCAAGAACTTTATATGACTGTTACACAAATGCTATAAAGTAAAAAATCAATCAGGCATAACATGTTTCAAAACATTGTATCTTGTCCAAAAAGGAAAGAAAGCTATGAAAAGCATTCCTATTTTAAAAATCGGTCGGACGGTGTACAGTACTTATCACCTTGGTAACCTTGTGAAAATAAAACATATAAGTAATATTGATATTTTCTTCCTGGTATTGGTATTTAAAATTATGTGCATGTCATAGAACTCTTTATTAAAAGTCTCAACTGATATTTTTTTCTGATTTTAATAACTAAGATAAATTTGGCTTTTTAGAAGTCATATAATTTTGTTAATTTTATGATTTCATTTAATAAAAGTTTAAGTATATTTTTTTAACAAATTAAATACTTTTAAAAAGGAATGAAATAAATTATTAGTTTTGCAATATTTCAGAACATATCAATCAAATTAAAACATATTTTAAAATATTTTTTTTGAAAAAGAAAATTGAAAATATTGATTTATAGTATTAAAATCTTGTGTGAAAATAATATGCAAAAATATTCTTAATTCAGTATATGAACACTCTTTTGACAATATATTTTCAAAATAATTTCCATGCAGTTTAATGAGAAATTATTTAATGTAAAAGAAATTTAAAATAAAAAATGTATACAAATTCCTTTAATCATTTAAATAAGTCAAGTAATTAATTTATTACTGCAAGAGAAAATACACAGCTCCTTTCATTACATAACAACTCACCAAGCTATTCGCTAACTTATACTTAAATAAATATTTCTTTATTTATTGCTGTTAAAAATATTTTCTTTAGTATTGCTGGTTCACGTTTTTCATGGCATTCACGGTTATAATAATTAGTTGGAGTTTTAGATTGTTTTATTAAGCTAACTTAACAAGTACTATTTCTCACATTTCTTAGTCAGAGATTCGAAATTTATTCAAGTATAACTCTAGAAAACTTTCATCAAACGTAATATTTAATTTTATGTATTCATTTAAATGAATAGATTTGTATTTAATCAAACACAGCGTTTCATACGAAATACAATTTGAACTTTGTATATAATTCGTTAAATGGCAATAAACTTAAAAAATGCCATTTATGTATAATGAATTGTATGTAGTTCATTTTTAAATATATTTATTTTTAAAATATTTGTGCTGTTTTGTCTATACGAGTTTATTTTTCGCCACATATTATTATCAATACAAGAATAATGAAGAATCATTTCATAAAATTTAATGTAAATTAAATGAAATAGGGAACATTTGTTATTAAAATATGATAATTAAACTGTTACGAAACAAATATTTTATTTGTGTAGAATAAAAAGCTATCGTGTACACATTGAATGCTTATCCAAATAATAAATTACCATTTCAGGCTAGCAACACACATCATACTTCAATTCAGATGGGAAAATATATTAAATAAATACGCATTTTCACATTAAAATATTTGCGCAAAAATAAAATAAATTTTATTACAGACAAAAATATTTCTAAGAAAATAAACTCATACTTCACACTATCACAAACATTTGTAAAGTGTTTTGTATTTATATCAAATGTTCCATTTTGAAATTTTATATTTATAAATTTTAACTTTAAATTTATAAATATACAGTTCACTACAAATATAGAATGCCACAATTTCGTTTCCCAAAACTGATGTTTAATTCAAGACAGTTTTAACTTATAGGTAAAATAATGTGGCTCAGAAAATATAGATGTATAGATTTAAATTAATTCCACAAAGCGCAATGCATTTAAATGTATATAAGAACTCTCATATTAAATAATAACAGTATTGTGTTTTAAGTGCTTAATTATTTCTCCTTTACTCTCAAAAATTTAACACCATTCATTCAGTTATGATATATTTCGTGGCTTCATAAAAAACATTAATTTGATAACGTTAATTTAATTTAAAAATTATTAAATCCTTTTATGTTATTGAATCCTTTATCCAGTTCCGAACTCTCATTCAACTTTTCTTGTTAAAATAATGAAAACAAAAATACAGAGACAAATATAATTTAAAACTTCTTGAATATTTTAGAATCCTATTTATTCTTATAAAGTTACTACCATCGCAATAGAAACTAAAATTCATCATGGACCTGTTCATCTTTTTTTATGGTATCATAGAGGATTTGTACATATGATAGGAATGTCTTCAATAGGTATTGTGATAATTACATTAAAATTTTGTTAAAAACACAATATGTTTAAATTTATCTAAATTGCTAACGTAAGACATTTCTTTACGATGCAGTCACACTATTCGGTACGTTTATTTAATCACTATAGCTAAATTTTAGGAATAAAAGGGTATACATACAAACATTAAAAGTTTATATAACTCATTATTAATAGGACATTGATATTATTTACGATAAATCTTAAATAAACTTAATTCTTATATCTGTTTATCTGTTTACGTGTATAGTGTTATCAGCTCTTACAATCAAGTATAAGAATTAATTAACACTAAACATTTCTATAACTTATACGTTATAGATATCAACTGTGTCAAAAGAATGTAAAATTTTGCTCTAGTAAAAATAGCAAAATACAATGAAAACAAGGCTTAAATGCAATATAAATAAATTTATACATCCTAATATATATGATATAAGCTTTAAATGCTTAGATAAGATATGGCTTAAGCGTTGCTTAAAATATTTTGATTGTAGGCAAATTCCATCATTAATTTATTACTCAAATAAATAGAAAATTGTAAAAATATTGTAATAAAATACTGTAAGCGGATTAAATACATAATAATTTTATCTAATCTAAATTAAACTACATGATACTTTCAATGTGTTTTTCACAGTAAATAATATTAGCATTTTTCACAGTAAATATTAAATAGCATATAGCACACCATTGTATATAATTTGCATTAGATAATTTTTTTCCTTATGAGCACACATGCACAGTTTTAATCACATTCAAGTATTTGTAATCAGAAATAGAATTATAAAATATGGATATAAGCATTAAAATTTAAATATTTAAATATAATTTTTACCAATTTTATGTAAAGAATTACATTTATTACATAAATTATTTCAAAAGCTATATGATTTTATGTGGTACTTATTATTATTAATTTCTTTATATTCTGGTAATACAAATTTTTACATATTTTCTGTGTTCATTGACTCTTTAAGTACATATACAAATTCACTATTGTAAATGTTTTATATAATTCATATTTCGCAATATTCTGAATGATGAAATGTAACAATATTACTTATTTCTGAATGATAATCCATCATTCAAAGATTGCAAATATAAGATAAATTTCTGTAGTCTAATATAAATTGTTATACAGAAATAAAACAGGAATGAATTACATATATTTATATAACTATCAACAGGAATGAATTTTAATAACAAATAAATGATTTAGAAACAGAACAGTGAGAACATAGAATTAAAAGTTATACATAAATGAAATTAAATCTGATCCTAAAAACAATCAATTGTATTAAAATATCTTTAAGATTTCTGTTAAATCAAACCCCCAAACGTTGATATATATATATATATATATATATATATATATATATATATATATATATATATATATATATATATAATATGATTATAAAATGTATAAGTTAAACACTTCTAAAAACTACTAACATTTTCAGAAATCACATACAGTTTTTTTGCATAGCATTTTTTGTCCATATATATATATATATATATATATATATATATATATATATATATATATATATATATATATATATATATATATATATATATATATATATATATGTTAAATTTAAATTAAAATTTTAATTAAATGTTAAATTTAAATTAAAATAAATTTATGTTAAATTTAAATTAAAAAGTAAAATATGAAAAAGGGGTATTATTATTATTTGCAATGAATAATTACCTTTATGTAACTTATATTTTTAGTGACAATATATATATATATATATATATATATATATATATATATATATATATATATATATATATATATATATATATTGTCACTAAAAATATAAGTTACATAAAGGTAATTATTCATTGCAAATAATAATAATACCCCTTTTCATATTTTACTTTTTAATTTAAATTTAACATAAATTTAATCAAGTTTATATTTTCTAAAATTTTCTTTTAGAATTTTAGAATATTTGCAATTTCTGTGAAACTAGTTTTCCTTAATAAAACTTAAGGAATTTAGCAGAATCCAAATGCTGAGTAATCTGAAGTGTTGTTAAAATTGCGTTTCAATTTAAACACAAACGTTACCTTTTATTTTTATAGTTTTGCTTCTCCAAATTACTTTGAAAATTACATTATCTAAATATTAAAACTGCTTAACTTCTAAATAGGAGAAGAATGGAAATGAAACCGCTTGACTTTTCCATGCTCCCTTTGATACTCGAACACAAAAGATTAACACAAAAGCAAAGAAATAAATAAACAACTCGATCAGAAGGAAGAACACAACTATTCCCTGAGGGAAATTGGTAACGTAACACTTGGAGTTCGGAAAGGAGAACTTGTGAGGCGAGTTTAACGGCCAAGGGAACGAAAGCATCATAAAATAAGTAATTCATTTCATTTGAGAAAGAATTTTGGTTTAAGTCAAAGCACACATATACAATGTAGGAAATATAGAATTAAATAATACAATTCAGTTAATTTGTAAGTAATTTGATCATTAAATAAACCAATATATTGGTTTTTTTTAATTGAAAATGTTGCACTAAATCAATATCGCCTTATATTATGCAAATTTAATAATATTTAGAGAAATATCAGGTTTTAAATCTTGAAATTATTAGGTTTTAGTATCGAAAATAATTATAAAAATATACATGCAAAAATTATACTGAATTGTGAATATTGTAAATATAATTATTAAATAATATAATATTTTTAATAGCTCATAAGGATATTTAGAAACAAAAACGCAGGTATGATTAAGTGAAATTTATGTAAAGCTTGAGTTCATAAATAACTTGTTACAGATATAGAAAACCATATAATAAAAAACAATAATATTGAAAATTTATTTAAATGTATATATTTTTCTTATTTTCTATGTCTTAAAAGAGAAAAATAATAGGATAATATATTTTACACATGAATATTACTATATCTATGTGTGCGTGAATCATAATTGCTCTATTATTCTTTTAAATTATCTATTTTATGTGGCTGTTGATAAAACAATTTTAAATAAAGTGGTTCTGAAATAAATTACTATTTAAAATATTGATAACTTTTTATTTGAACAAAACAACAAAAATCAGATAATTATATGAAAATTTATTTGGTCTTGTGTATTTATTAACCAAGTATTTATAATAATAAATCAGAAACTAATAAATGTTAAATAAATATAAACGTGAAAAGAAATAATTTCTCGAAATACAATTTGATTGTCAAAAAAATTTACATAAAAATTTACAGAATGAGGTAAACGTATTATTAGTTAATACATAGTTCTATGATAAAGGGAATATTAACTTAATTACACAATTACAACGGTAATAAGTATAAATCAAGAATTCAAACAATACTAAATTTTGAATAATCACATAATAATTGATTTCGGTTGGGAATATTTGGTAAAGATATGTAGAGATATTATATACACGCATGCAAGAAAATCAATGTATATGGATTGATCATGTTCCTGATTGCATGAACTGAACATGTGTTTGAGGGGGAGCATATTCCTTAAAATTTATTATGAAATTGAAAAATGTGTAATATTTTGAATATTTATTAAATAGACGTGTAAAATTTAACTCCTAATTGTGTGCCAAATCAAAGGAAGGCTTAGGCTTAGAAAATATTTTAATTTATAATCAAAAATTTACATTGTATATTTTTATTTTGGAAAACTTACTGATGATTTTCAGTGAAAGTAATACTATAAGATCTCCAGCAAACATGAATCTTGAAGGTTATCAATATTCACAGGGGTATTAAAAAACAAAAAAGTATATCAATTAGATTTGATTATAAAATTTAATCGATGAAGAAATTTTGTGTCAAATAAAGGGAATAAATTGTAAGCAAAATGTACTATATACTATTTCCAAAATATTAAAATCTAAAAAGAAAGTTTGTAACAATACTAACTCATTTATACATGTAGCTTTTCTTTAAATAAAAACTTCTATTTTAAGTGATATAATTTTTAGATATGTTACTGTTCTTCAATTCAACACATATTATTATTGTGTATTCAATAATTAATAAAAAAGAGGATAATTAGGAAAGGTATAAAAATCATGAATATTATAATAAGTCATTATATGCATTCATTGGGAAAGGTAAAAGAGTTGCTAGAATAAATTAAATGATATATGTATCCCAATAAATTCTTCATATACTTGTCATACATCTTCTGGCATCCATTTTAACTTATTATTTTTTAATATATAAAAATTTTATAATTCTTTATGCATTGAAATTATGTCATTTCTTTATCAACTCATAATTGAAACAGAAAAAGATTTAAATATTTCAGAAAACAGTTTTGCATATTTAAAATTACAGAAATCATAACACCTGAAATAGGAATAATTTAAAATAAATTCAAATTTTTTAATACTACCTATTGTTTTATATTCTGTCTAGTGCAAATTTTTAATTGTTATTTAAGAATATGTTAATTAATAATAAATTTTTCAAAAAAATTTAAAATATTTTCTTAATATTTAATATTTAATTTCTACTAACTATTATTTCAGTTATAAGATAAATATTTAATATTTTAAAGGAAACACATTGAAACAATATAGTTAATGCAAATTATTAATATTTCATATTACACAACTGATATTGTATGAGTTAAACTGTGAAAACAAATTTTTAAGTTTTTTTTTAATTGCTCCTTATTTTTAACTCTCTTTCATATATTATTTAAAGGTTTTCATTTATTTCTTTAAGTTTACATTATAATATTAATGAGAAAATTCGTCGCTAGAAACATTTTAATGTACAAATATACTTTTAAGGTCTTAATGTAATTATTTAATCCCTTATTTTACTGATAAATTATATAAATTATTTGCTACAATACAACAGTTAAATATATATATGAAATTAGCATGAAATTTGAGAATAATCTCAAACATACCTCCGTTCTCTTAAAAAATCAAACTATTTAGTGAAATAATTTGTAGAATTTAAAAGCAATGATAAGTTCTTTGATCTTATAATCCTAAGAACTATTAAAATATTTCGCGAATTTGTTAAATCCAGTCTTATCGATTGTATAATTTTTATGTAAATATGTTGTGATGTGTTTATTCACCATTTACCTGATTATAGTGATAAAAGCTGAACTTAGTAAAGTTTTACTAAGCTTAAGAGAAATTTGCTAAAATTACTGATAAAAATAGTATTTTTGTGCATAGTATTACTAATAAAAAATAGTATTTCTGTAACTTTAAATACACCAGAGTCCAAAATATGAAATACGTTGTGAAAAATAATAAAAAAAGAAATAAAATTTCGTAAAATCATTAATATTTAAAAAAGATTTCAATATTATTAAAATACTTTCTACTATATTTATTAAAATATTGACATAATGAATATCATATAAAAATTTATTCCAAAACTATAATTAAATATATTTTAATAAAAAATAAAAAAATGGCTTTCAATATTTCCCTTTAAATTTTTTAACTAGAACTATTATCTTTGCTAAAATAACTAACACTGTTAGCAAGTGTAATCTAAAAAACGACATATAGGTAGGTAACATTAAATGTTTTAATATAATGTTGTTTTCTAAATCTAATAAGTCTAAAAACACAACTTATGATACGTTTATGTTATATGCATAAAAAAGCATGTGAGCAAAATATTTTTAATAAATCATAAAATTATAAATTCATAAAATATCAAAATTAAGTAGTCATAAAAGAAATTTTTATAAAATTCAAAAACAGTTTTTCACACAAAATTTAAAATAAACACGCAAATTTTTAAAAAAGTTAGAAAGAGTAATATTTAAAATTAATAAACAATAATGCAAAAACAATATATAAGCTTGCATACTTTAACTCTACAACAAATGTTAATAGAATCAGAATTCAGTTATAGTTTTAAAAGGGAAAATCACGATAGTTTAATCAAAATTCAAAATTTTATTACCTAAAGATAGTAATAGAGACAAATGAAATATGAGACTTTGTGAAGTTAATTTAATTCTTCAATTATTATACATATTTAAAAAAACATTAATTCAATTTATCAAAACTTACATTTTCAAATATGCAAGCACTTCTTGCCATTTATAATGCAATATTAAATGTCTATGTTCAAATTCTAATCGTTTTTACTGGAAAAATTACTATTTACAATAATAATAAAAAATAATTTTTGTTCAAAAAAAGAATTGATAGTTATGTGATACAAAGCATTTACCAATCAATTGTAAAAAGTTACTTAAAATAAACCTAAAAATTTTATTTAATATAAGTTTTAAAAGATTTTATATTTTTCAATAGTGAGTAATTGAATAAAATAATAAGTTATTTATAGATAAAAATACTTTATATAACAAATAAAAGGATGTTTAATTATACCATTATGTAAATATCATATATTCTATTTCTCCCCAAGTGCAAAACAAATAAGATTAATTTTTATTCAATACATATTTTCCTAAATAATTTCCCATTTTTTATAAATTATTTATAAAATCAATTAAAATTTATTTTCAAAATAAAGTTTTTCCCCAAACTGATTAATAACTGTGATAATAATGCTAATGTTTAATGTGACTTAAAAAGTATTTACATTAAAACAAGAGTTCAAAATGAGGAATCTATTATAACTAATCATGAAGAAATCGATTTCGTGAAATAGTAAGTAATGATGTTGAATAAACTTACTTGAAACTACCAAGAACTGGCATTTTAATGTCAAAACTATTCTATAAGAAGTGTTGAAGAAGTAAAAAACCTACATTTCGCATATTTTAAAATTTTTATAAACTATGTACACTCTAAATCTTTTAGATATACAAGTTCATAATGCATAGATAGTTATTTAAAAAAGATTACATCAGTGATCGCCAAAGGGGTGGTCCGCAAGGAAATTTCTCTGGTCCCCAGAAAATTGTGGAATAGATTTATTCATCTCGTTATGTTTTGGGATACATTTTTATAATTCATAACAACAAATTAAAACATAATTTAACTCATAAACAATGCGTCAAAAGATATGATAACGATTCTTCATAGAATAACACCACTAAATAAGTCGTACTTTTATAGCTGCACTGTTTTAATATATGTTTTGTCTTTTCTCGCGTTTCGCACTTTTCTGATATTTCCTTCTCTTGAATATCGTATATGCATATAAGCTCAAGCATTTAAAGGTCGGCTTCCGTATTGAGTTTAATAAAAAATACATTCAAATATTAATTGTGATATTAAAGAAGTTTCTGTGGCTCTTTTTTTGTAAATATGTGTTTTTTAAGACAGGTATGATCTTAAATTTCAACCATGAGAATATTTTCTTTCACTTGTTATTTATTAGGATAATATCATAATTTTATATGGAATATAAGATATTTATTGGGATCTTATTTCCAGTAAGCTGAAACATCCATCACAATAGAAATGTATAATGCTAAAAGTTTGATAAACTTAAACCACTTTTTAATTGTTTTGTGTTTCAGTTTTTGTATATTTTATTATGGTTTATTAATAAGTCTTTCATAATTTTGTAACAATTAATACTTTTATTTTGTTAACCAGATACATTTTATGAACTTTTAGATCACAATTTTTTATTAATATACTTAACACAAAAAATCCTATTAATGTTCGGTAGGATTTAAATTATAAATTTACTGGTATCAGGGGTTAAAATGTTTTGCAACCTCTGGATTACATGATATTTGCTAGCAGACTTCATATATCAAATATCGCATTTTAAACTTTATAAAGCTTGTCAAGATGAAAGTTTTGATGTGTGATAAGTCTGATAATTGATCAAAGAAACATAAAATTTCATTTTTTGAGCCTTCATAGATTAAATTAATCCATGTGTATACATATGTTATGTATTTGCTGCTACATGAACAGTATGCAAGCAAACATCGTACTGCTGAGACATTGTTCACACAGCTCTTTAAAATATGAAAAGTTATATTATTAATGGCTCTTTCCATTTATTCAAGTTTTTATAAAGCTTTAATAAACATACATAAGATAAAAGAAAACCACAGTCAGGTTACTTATACTTTATAAATAGTTCATGTAGATACGTAACATAAATTTTCGAAATAATGTAATTAATATGATTACTTTTTTTATAGATATCATCCAATAACACATAAAAAATATAATTGTAAAAAATAAAGATATTTTCTTCTAGATTTCAGAAAAGAAAAACAAATCTTTGTTTTGTAGCCTAATTGGAATCTTGAAAATCACAATAGATAATTTTGAGATTATTGTGAATAAAACTAAAGTTTTTAACCTATTATTCTTAATAGTTTCTATTTTCGATTTCATATTTCCATTTTCTGATATTTTCCTTACCATAGTAATTTTAAAGTTTTATAAGCAGCCGTGTTTGATTTAACGAAGAATTGTATTTGTCTTTCGTAATCTACATCATAAAAACCAGAATCATCTAGAATCTTCATAATACATAATTTTCATAACATGCTGTACCATCAAGCTGATATCTTGACAAAATATAAAATGTACATGTTGGAACACATATTCACACATGCGTATTAGTTCTTATTTATTTATTTATTCGACAAATAAGTACATAATTAAATTGGAAACTTTCCAACTTAATAAATGCTAAAAGAAACATTATTAAAAATGTTTTTAAAGAAGAAGCAGTTTTGAACAATCTAAATGCTTTTTAATTTTTTACCTCCTGAAAAAGCAATCTTAATTTTCTTTCGTGTTTAAAAAACTGAATATTTTTTCAGATTTAAAACTAAAGCTTTTTAGTGACAGTATTATAGAATAAATTTCTGCTAACTTATTTGCACTTTAGAATAAAATAAAAGCAAAATCTCTGATTTCTCAAATATTTTTTAATATAAGAATTGTACGAATAGGAAAGTGAAGGTGGTCAAATATCAGTTAATTTTAAAAACTTATCAACAAAATATTTCAAAAACATCCAAGAGGCTCATTCTTTCTAAAAGTAAATTTAATAAACATTTATACATTTTCAAGGTTTGAAAGATTACATTTAATTTGAAATGAGTAACACTACTTAGAGAAATGTGAAAAATAAATATTTTTGTTTTAATGTTAATAGAGAAATTAGTGTTTTGAAATTTTTTCTAAAATATTTTTCTATTCACATAAGATAAAGACATCAATGCATTTCTTTATGCAAATATTAATATTTTTATACTTACTTTCATTCCTTAAATACACCTATGATATAAATAAAAATTTGGCAAGAAATTTCTTACATAAAGTTATTTGATAAATATAGAATTTCATGAATATAAAGGTACTTTAAATAATAAATTGATTCATAATAAAGCTCTAAGAATAGATATCAGTGGCATCTTTTGATGACACAATATTAATGAAATTTGCATTGGAGTTAGAAAACGAAGGAAAATATTGCTAGTATAATATTTTATTTTTCTTAAGATTTTTATGTAAAGCAAATTGTTTTTAAGCTTTAATATAATTCTGTAAGTTGATTTTCATTCACCTAACGGAAACTTTAATTTACTTACTTTACTTATTTCCAGTGATTTATATTTATAAGCCAATTCTAAATTTAATAAATATTTCAGTTGTTCAAGTTTTAGCATGAAACTATTATGTATGCAATATTAATCCAAGTTATCAAACTTAAATATTAGGAATTGTGTTTTTCAAATTGATTCTAAGAAATCACTGAAGATAGTATCGAATTTACAAAATATAATGGAGAAATTATTTTTATAATGATTATAAATGAATTCTACAAAATTTGATTAAATATTAATATATAATCATTTTATTTCATAGTGTAATACATAGGCTAATATTTTGATATCATTTCCAAAAATAATGTCAGAATATTTTAGTATAAAACATAGTATATGTTACAATTAAATTTAGTTTATTTTAATTAAAATTATTATTATCAAACAAGTCAATTCGCCTATAAAAAATCCTTATTTAAGCGAATTTAAAATTTAAAAATCTGCAAATTTTTTTCTTAAATGGATACACTTTACTATTTTAATTTTGTCCCCATACATAATTCAATTGAAATTTTTAGATAATGAACTATCCTTAAATCCTATTCAGGATTTAAAATTGGTTTTTTGTGATTTTACATTCTAAATTTGTGGTTATAAGTACATTTTAAATCTAAAGGAAGAAAATTTTAAGTAATAAGTAAATCTCAAATCTATCTATCTATCTATCTATATATATATATATATATATATATATATATATATATATATATGTGTGTGTGTATATATATATATATATATATATATATATATATATATATATATATATAGTGTGTGTATATATATATATATATATATATATATATATATATATATATATATATATATATATATATATATATATATATATATATATATATATATATATATATATATATATATATATAACAGCTTAACTACTGAAATTAAATATTTTTTTAATTTATAATTTTCGGCGTCAATTAAGATAAATATCAATCAAGTTAGCACTTCAGAATCAAACGAGGCATTAACAGTATGTTACTGGATATATTCCGAGATTTATTTTTACCAAACTTGCTTGATTTAAAATTGTAAATTCAAACCCAGTTATATATGTATTTCTCCAAACAAGCTTTCTCAAGAATATAATTTTTTTTCAAAAGTCTACTAGTTGAAGGAACATTAGCAGTAGTTTAGAATGATTGAAAGTTAACTTAAATATTTATATTACTGTAAAATGTTTAATGAGTTTAGTGAAATATTTATACAAACAAATTTGTAAGCCATTATTTCTCTAAAAATATATCGCAAAGACAAGATTATTTCTCTCGTGTTAAAAAAGTACGAACTGAAAACAAATATTTAAAATACTCCTAGTACTGCTTCAATTCAAAAAAATAAATGAAAGTAGCTTGAAAAATTTAAAAAAGAGACTATAATACAAAAAAATGTTTGTTTGCATGGTTATTCAAATATAAAAGCAATAAAGTATCATGAACAAAAGACAAGAGCATAAAAATGAAATCAATTTATCCTAAATGAATAATCACTATTTTATCAAATCGATCATAATCATCATTGTTTGTATATAATGTAAATACTGATCATTATGCTCGAACTTACTTGTCGAAATAAATCTATGATATATATTACCGCCAATGATCCGATATATTTCTAGAGGTAAGTATTACTTACCACTAGAAATATATCGAAAACAATCAATACTTGTTAATTATAAAAATAAGTAAACTTGCTTTTACTGTTACAATAAACTTTAAATTGTTTCCAATAAAATTTTATTCCAATCAATATATATATTCTTTTTTATCAGTAGCAGTGCAAATAAATAGTATTTGGAAAGTAAAAATTCTGACATCACATTATTTATTCTACTTCACAGAATTACATTTTACGTCATTCCATCCATTTCTTGGTTCAACCTTAAAATAGAATATAAGTGGTATAACTTCTAATATATCAATTCTTCTAATACGTTTCTCTCTTGCTTTCCGAATATGATTTTACTTCTGCATTTCGTACTGATATGAAAAGTCATTTGTGTAATCTATACACAATATAAAAGGTCCTTTTTCCTACATTAATATGGTAAGAGAGAGATTATATAGTAAAATATGTATGACATACTAAATTAAAAAAGAAGTGATTTACAAAATATACCACTAAAATATTTTTAGAATTGATTATAAGAAGAAACATTATCAGGGCATGTACAGATGTTAGATTTTGACTCAACCCCGCAGGATGAGAAAGAGAAACACTAATCATAGAAAACAAAAAACTATAATACAGAAGATATTAGTAATAGGTGGTTGTAATAATTAACATATTTACACATTATTCACTTCGAGTATCATGAACACATTTACTTTTTTCAGAAAACATTTAAAACTTTTTGTAGTTAAGCAACCTTTATGTACTCACTTAAAATATTTTATTTCGTATCTTCTTTTGCAAAATTGTTTCCAGTGCAAAACTAATTTTGGACGAAATATCTGAAAGCTTTAAATTATCATTAATTTAATTAGAAATGTATTTCTATAGAATGTTAATCAGTATTTTTAAAACCTTATTTGAATTATTATAGTCATTGCTATCATTAGCAAGTATAAGTCACGTTGTAAAACATATGCTGATGAATATACCCTGACCAGTTACAGAAACGATTACTCTACTTTCGATATTCAGGTAATATGAAGATCATTCCAAAAAGCCGCCGATGCTGAAATGATGACAAATTTAATAACAAAAAATGAAAAGAATATGCACAGTACATGAAACTGTATTCATGCGCATTATTTCATCAGTTAATGATACATTCTTTGCAAATGTAATGTAACAGAAGGATTTAATCATTAACGTGAACCTAACAATTTCATAATTTTATTTCTATTTTTGAAAATTTAAAGGAAATTGGTAACAATTTTATGTTTTCATATATTGCAAGATCTTTTCACAAATTTTATTAAAATTCTCAAAAACAACTTTATTTGGGAAACTTTTTAACTGTATTGACTTTTTATCAGATTCATTTTTAAATACATTTATTATTTCGTTTTCTATTACACCAAATAGTGACCTCGTATAAATTATTTGAGACTCCAAATATTTGACTAGAATAATTTTAAATATTTTAATGCAATATTTTTAAATTAAAAATTTCATGAGTTTTTCTATAGTAAAATATTTTTATACTTTCTAAAATAATGTTTAAATATTTTGTCAAAACATAATCTGTTTATCTGTAATATTAATTATTAATCCAAACAATGTAGATTATTATTAATTTATATTTTTCTATTAAGAAAATACTATACATAGAGGGACACAATTAAACCTAAATTTACTTATATATTTTCGAGCATAAAATGCAATTTGTCTTTTGATCTTTATTTTTATTTTATTTCAAATTCATTTTCATCCTTTAAAACCTTTTTTGAAGTTGATGTGACATTGTTTTTGAATGAATGTTAACAATCATTTAATTAGAAAATATATATAAGATTCTTCTGTTTATTGAAAATTTAAGAAGAAATTAAGTCTATTAAAGTTTTGAATATCCAAACCTAATTTTATTTAAAATAATAAATATGAAATTGCATTGCATTCAAAAAATGATTTTAATAATTAATTGAAAAGAAGCATTCTAATAGAATGTGATATAGAAATTTAATTTTTTTATATGCGCTTAAATTTTCAATTTTTGTTGTATAATAGTAATGTAATCATAATCATATCGTAATGTAATCATAAAAAATATGTATAAATAAAAATTGGAAAATGACTTGTATTTTTTTTAAAAAAACTTTGTTTTTCAATACTTCTTAAATTGTTTTTTTTACATTTACAAGAAAAATATTTCTTTCAATGTTTAAATAAAAACAAATTTCATTTATTTCCAATTGCTTACAAAAAGTACACATAATTGAAAAAAAACTTTGCTGAGAACAAGTATGAAAAATCTATAAACTTAATTGGGAATACTTTTGAAATAACTATTAAGTGTCAATTTGTTCTTTCTCAACACGAAAATTTGTTTCGAAATCTGACAAAACATTATAAAAAGTGTTTAAAAATAATTTATAAAACTGCATGCAAATATGTCTTTTTTATCAAGAATAATCAAAGAAAAGAAATTACTTTATCATTACTTAAAACTCTGCTCATTAGTAAAGTATAATAAGGATAAAATAATAATTAAAATAAAGAAATGATTGTTTAAGAACATGACATTAATATTATTATAACTCAAAATCCATGAAACATCGTCAAAAAATAAATGAATTCCATTTTGTTCAATAAAATCTTTAATCTTTTCTCAAAATTTCATATTTATTAATGAATTCCAAGAAATACTATCGTTTAATACTTGGAGAAAAACATGATAATCCCTAATAAATTTTAAGTAGATAATTAAGTATATTTACATGCTTTCTGGAACAAACTCTATTTTCACGGCGAATTTTTCTAAGAATTCCCACTTGTAATTATGCAGTTTACCGCACAGTTTTAAAAATATTTTTATGCTGATAATTGCTTGTTAAAATATGAGGCTAACTAAATAATTAACATCAGTACCTACTTAAAATAAGATCAGATTCAAACCACTTTTTTAGTTTTTGTGACCTTATTTGCTTCAAGGAATTAAAATAATTGGGTTCATAACGAAAAATACTGAGAATTTGAGTTAATTTTATATATACTGAAAAAATTATCTTTACTTTTAGTAGAAGTATCTGTGGGTGAAATAAGTTTTGTCTATAAATCATCATTAGATTTATTTCAATAATCTGAAATAATAAACGTTTATATGTTATTTTAGTAAAAAAAGGTAAAATATCATTTAAATAAAAGGAAATTATATTTTTAATTTTTTTTATATTTATTAAACTTATTTATCTATTAGATTAAATCTAAAATAAAAACTAGATCAAATCTAAAAGGAAAACAATAATTTTTTTAATTCTACTTTAGTGTAAAACAGGTAGTAGACAGATACCCATAGAACCATTAAATCAATAAAATATGGGAAAATAGGTATAATATTTGAAATTAAGGGAAGCTTTTTAAGAGGATCAAATTGGGATGCATTCTCAAGTTATACCATAAATCTGAATAATTTATAAAGTCATTTGTTTTACTTATTATTAAATATTGATTTGCAGTATTCAGGATATTAAAGTATTAAACTTCTAAATATTGTAAAATTTAGAAGCTTAACAAATGCTAAGCGTCTTCATTCACAGCATTATATGCTTAGAAATTTAGAAAAATCTTTATTGGATAGTTTTTTTGTGAAATTTTCTACTTTTGAAAATGTATGCCGTGAATATAAATACATTTTACAAAGAAATATGAATCATGATAAGATTTTATATGTTAACAATCATTTTATTAGAAAATATAATATAAAATAATAAATAAATATAAAATCTCATATATACACACCATTCATACGCAACTTTTCTATTACGGTCTTATCATTCTCAGGAAAACATTATTTTAAGGGTAAAAGTATTATCAAATTAATACAACGAATAGATTGTGCCTATATCATTAAATTGTATTCCATTAAGTTTTTCACCTGAAAAAAATGTTACATTTAAAAATATTATATTTAATGAATTTATGTTTGTTTTAAACACAATTTTTATAAGCAGTGTTTACTGACAGCAAATAAACCTCTAACATTAAGTTTTAGCACATATTGAAGAGTAAAAAGGAATTTTCTCAATATATAATATGCGTAACAAGTCAGATTTCTCCGATACGTTTTATCAGCAAGAGAATATAAAAAAACCAACCAGAATCCCATTGTTCAGAATTTTTTACAAATTTCTATGGCATGTTAATGCGGAAATTTCCTCATCAAAAAATCTCATTTCTAAAGAAATAGTAAAAATTAAAAGAAATGCGCTAATAGCATTAAAACATGTACAAAAAAGAATATTTTCATGAGGTACCTCAAAGCTCAATGGGTAAGAAGGTTCATTTTAGAATATTCTATTGACTACGAAGAAAAATATCGTGAAGTATTTGAGGAATATTGGAATGCTTGAACTTTAATAAAATTTAACTGGCAACGATGTTCCAAGGTGTTAAAGTAAACAAAGATAAAAATCAACATTTGAAAGATACTCAGGCTCACCATGTAATAAGCAGTTTTTCAAATTCTATAAATATCAAAATTTTCAATAACATGGGTACGAGGAAGTAAAAGAGTTTAAGTGCCTTCATACCTCTAGGTCTAAAATATCTCAGAAGTAGAAGGGTTTTATAGGCAGAAACACATAATGGGTAATAGCTTTAATGCTGTCAGTTTATCTTCAGTAATTGAATGATTACTTTCAGTAATTTATCAAGGAAATGTGATTTAGATGTCATAAAATTTTAAATAGCAATACTGATTGCTTAGTATCAAAGTCCTTGTAACAAAATTTCATTTGAGAATCTAAGGCTTACAATTGAGCTTCCCGATGCTGCATTAAGAAGCATATTGAGATTAATAGTTGCATTTCCGAAATTGAAGCAATAATAGCTCTTGAATTTCGGAAATTCACTTGTAAATAAAGTCATCAAATTATTTTAACGATAGTACATACTTTTCTTGGTGAACCAAAAGTTTTTTCCTAGAAAATCAATAAACCTTAAAAAAAGAGTAAAGTTAATTAACTAGAAGATTGCAGCTTACCACAAAAAAGTAAAAAAGATTATGAGACTATAGTTCTGTTGAGAATACTTAGAAATCAGGAAGCATTATTTAAGATACTAACATTGGAAAAATGAATCACAAATGAACAACTTCAAACAGAATTTGTGTAAATTTTAAAAATATATTTTTATCTTCCAAAATATTACCATGGAGCAAATAGAATGGCTGAAAGAACGTGAAAAGAGACGTAGAAAATATTAGTGTTTTTATTTATCGAGGATGGTGCATCATTATTAGGAGTACAGAATTTTTGAAAAAAATTTATTTGTATGTAAATTCTTGATCTCTAATTTTTTAATTTCATAGCAAAAATGTTGTATGAAGAAAATGAATTCAATGACTATTTTCTGTATTCACCAATCATCAAGAGAAAACAATTATCACTCTAAATTGTAAGAAAGTGTCAGCTGGTTAACTTACGAAAAAATTTGATTCTTCAGCATCATATATTCATTACTTAAAAGGAAATATGTTTTATAGTATACTCATTGATTTCAATCATTGCTTAAAAATAGTTGATTTTTCACGTATAATTAATGATTCAAAGCATTTTTGTTTATTATTAATAATGTTTCTTAAATGATTGGTTTTGCTTGTAATTTATGTGATATACCTATTTTATTTTGAATCACCTAAATAAGTTTTATTATGTAATGACAATAAAGAAATTTTTTTCAGGTTCATAATGAAATCTTTTAATTTTCAATGAAATCCTATGTTAATTCAATCAAATATGAATATTTCTTTATAGAAAGTTATGAAATATGAGAAAGGGATACATATTTTCAAGCTGTTTTCATCTTTAAAATACTTCTATCTACTATTTCATGGATTGCTTTTAATCTTTTTAAGATAGATATTTTTATTAATTGATCTCATTTATCAACGTATTATTTATCTATCAAAAATCTAGCTCAAATTTTAACATATGAGATTATTTCTGAAATAAATTCGATATTTATTCTGGAATTACAAGCATTTTTTAATAATGTATAAGAAATATTTTACTGTTGATAAAATAAGCTATTAAAACTATAAAAACAAGAAGTCTTGAAATTTTAATGTGAAATTTACTTTTCAATTTCTTTTACTTCAGAATCAAGTGAAAAAGATAATTATTCTTATATAATAATTATGAGCACACAATAGATAGATATGTAATCATCATCAATTCCTTAATAAATTTTGTTTCAAAGATTTAGTTAAGAACTTAAATAGCTGGTTTACATGTATACTTTCTTTGTTGAGTGTCCTACTTTATTTGATAATTATTTGGCACACGTATTCATTTTTCTACACAAGTTTGTCCTACATGTACTTCAATAAATTTGGCATGAAGTTACTGTAGGAATAAGTTGGCACATGCAAATAACATGCATACTTTATTTTTTAAATACTCTACTTTGATTAATAAATTATTTGGTAAAAGTATTTATTTTTAATACGTTTGTCTATCAGTTATTTTGATAAGTATATAGTAAAATGAACAGGGGGTAAAAAGTTAAAAATTTGCAATAAGTGTATAATTGTTGTGTAACATTATTCATTATAATTATATGTCTACAATGGAGTTAAAAAATAGTTTTCAAATGATATTCGAAAAACTAAGTAGTCACGCCGCGGTTGCGTGCTTTAAGTACTTTGGCAGTAGCGTTAAATGCGTTTCTATAGCAACGAGCACCAGAAAAGAAAGAGTTGTGATAATGCGAAAAAATTCCGCTACTTCTCTAATTTTACCTACTAATTGAGTTCACAATAAAAAAGCATGTAAGTAAGTTATTGATCTCTTATCAAATCCATGTTGTTCACAAAAAAGCAATCAAATAGTCCTATCTGAAAAACACAATTTGACCATCATTTTTAATTCAATTTTTGTTTTGAATAAATTAAACATTCAATTGTCTATAAAATTTTCATTTAATATTTAAGCCAAATTTTTAATTTCTTTACAAATAAATTCTTAATTAGTCTAAAATATATGCAATATATTTGTTGGATAATAGTTATTATAATATATTTTCAAATACATTAAATTGCAGTTATCATTTTAAATTCAATTATGATTAGATTAAATTATTTCTTTTTAATAATAAATTTATGATTGTTAAAAAAATAATACAGATTGTGTTTTTAGTTTTTACAATCTTATAAACGTATTTTTATTAATAATCTATAAGTTTATAGGTATTTTATATAAATAAAATTATTGGTATATTTTTATATCTACTAATAATTAAATTAAATCTTTCTTATTTTCATTCTATAAAATTCCTTAAATTAAGAAATAATATTTTTAACATTTTTCAAATTATGGATCACACAATGTATTAAATGTAATAGTATTTGAATATATATATTAAAATCAATAAGAAAAATAAATATCTTCTGAGCAATAAATTAAGATGTCAAATTACATATAATGTTAAGAAATTAACTAATATTTTCATTTAAACTTTTAAGCGATATGAAGATTTATAACAATATAAAGATATATGATATAACGACATAAAACTTTAAACGATATAAATATTAAAGGTATAAAGACTATTAATGTATGTTCTTTTTCCTGGTAATTAATTTTAATGCAGCTGAATTATTATAATTGAAGTCTAAAATATATAATTAACAATATGTACATTAATTTTCTCCTTTCTCATTTATCGCGTCATTTTATCTTCATGTAAAAAGTAATGCATTGATACAACTATTGATATAAAATTTTACATTATTGTAGAAAAAAAATTCCAACTTAGTACTTGATTATTCTTTACATTTATTCTTTAAAATGTATGTCCTATTTAATAAAATAGTAATAATTTATAGAGAACTATAAGAATTTTAAAGAATAAAATGAAGAGCAAACATTATTTCTTACGATAATTTATTAAACATTGTTAATCATATTTTAAGTTTAAATCATAAAGGAATACCAATCATTTTTTACATGTGTATTATAGAAGAGCTCTTTTAGTTTAACATGATTTATGATAAAAAAATAAAATAAATAAAATTTTATTTAATACAAAAGTAATACTCTTTGCAAATTTATTTCAAAAAAAGCAAAATATAGTGGAGATAATCCTTATTATTTTTAGAAATAATTCAAGAAAAATCTTTTTTAGTTCTACATTTACCAATGATTTAAAAAATTTCAATATAATTAATTAAACATTTTAAGACTAAAATAATTAAAAATGATAATTAATTTTAAAGAAACAATGAAGAACTTATCTGACTACTTCGAAAAAATTAATTTAACAACTACAAGCATCAACAATATACATATAAAAGGAAAAATATATGAAAAAATTAAAAAAGTATTAGTAATTATCAAATTTATTACAAGCAGCAAAAACTCATTTGAGTGCATAAATAAATAAATAGTATTTGTGTATATATATATATAAATATATATATATAAATATATATATATATATATATATATATACATATATATATATATATATATATATATATATATATATATATATATATATATATATATATATATATATATATATATATATATATATATATATATATATATATATATATATATATATATATATATATTAGTGTACATTTGTATGATAGGTATTTGCATATAGAGAAAGTCTATCAAAAATTGTTATCTTATCAGATAAAGTTATTAAAGTCCAAAAATTTTATTTTGCATTGCATTTAAATTTTTAATTTAACAATCCCATTGAGCACATTATTCTTATGTGTAACAGTTAACTTTATAATCATAGCTAACATACAAAGTCCGCTTGTAACTAATATTTTCATATAGTTACATTTTCTGAAATGCATATGTAAATGTGCGCAATTGAATTAAATACTAAAGATGCAGTATAATTTTTAAAAAAATTTCTAATTCATCTTTTAACTTATGTAAAATAATTTTTCATTTAAATATTTTATAAAAAAATACTTGAGAAATTACAAAAATATGTAAGTAATTGTAAAGAAATGTTGGGGAAGGAATAGAGAAAGAGAGAATATTATATTTAATTTAACACACAAAAATAAAATGTTATGAATCCTAATATAAAATTGATTATTATGCTTGCGAATATAAAAACTATTCAATTATCATTTTTGAAAGTTTTCATGTATGTATGTATGAATGTATGTAGTCATGCATGCATGTATATATGTGTGTATAGGCATATAGATATAGATAAATATAGATAGATGGGCAAAATATAAATAAATGTATATACCATCACAAGCAATCAATATAAGAGATATATATTTAATCTATCTGTAAGGATAAATTGATTGATAGATATAGCTATAGAATGTTGTCATAAGTGATTTAATTTATGTAAACACATTGAAATATTAAGAATAAGTTTAAAAAACACATAGTAATTTTATTTAAATAATTTAATTTTTTTGGTGTGGAAATTTTATAAATTATAAAACTTTAGTCTTTGTATTTCTACTAGTAAGAATTCTAAATTTCAAATTATTAAATTTTACTAACATGATTATTTAATTTCTATTCAAATATATAAGCAAAGATTTATTTACAGGTAAGATATTTTACATTAAATTTTATTGTACTGTCTATAATTTTATTACATACTTTAGTTTTTAAAATATCTCTTAGCAAAAACAGTATGACGTAATATATTTGTGTATATAGTTTTAGCTTTTTAGTAATTATTAGTTATAGTAACTGTAATTTTCAATATAATGGAAATATTTCACTTTTCTTCAAAAAATTATAATGCACAAATTAATTTAACAATATTAAAATTAGTATTACAATATTTTAGCATACTGTTAATACGCTGATATTTTGAATTTGATTTTTTTTCATAATTTCATTCTGGAAATAAATGTATTTGACATTTTATATGATAATAAGATTTTTAATATTTTTCATTGTAATTTATTCTAAACTAAAAGGTTTTATAAATATATTTTCATATTTATTTAATATTAAATGCCTGATTAAAACTTCATGATGCAAAGAAGTCATTGCATATATTATATTCCTTTTATTAATTAATTAAGTAATTAGAAAATTGCAATGCTTTGACACAGTCTATGGTTTTCTTTTTATGTTATGCTTATTTGTAAATCCTGTTATTCATTTCTTTTTATCTTTATAGCAATGAATTATAGTAATTAATTTAATGATATACATAAGTTTTGCAACTTTTTACCTTTAATTTAAGATATTTTCATCTTAATTTTAGCGCTTGTGGTAAATATACTACTCACAAATTACAAAGAGATTTTACTGTTTTTCTTATTTTATTTCATAAAATTCTTTAGAGTATTCTCAAATTACTTAACATAATTTTCTTGACGTATAATCTAAAATAAAAATAATATAAATCTAAGCTGAGTATGAATGCGAATTATACAATACATCATAATTAAATAATCGATAATACATAAGATTCTTATAATGGGACTACTTATTAACATTTTAAATGTATTATGTCTATCTTAGGATATAATCTAAATTCAAAAACATTCAAAAACAGTTTGTTATTTTATTTTTATTAAATTGATAAATAAAAGAATCTCAATTTGTTTTAATATGTCCTTGAATTCTTCAACGAATAATAATAGAATGCATTATTTATTAATTAAAATACTAACTCACTAAATGATATTTTTAACTTTGATTCACAAAATCGATATCAATATAGCTTATAGCTGTAATAATGGTATTATTTTCTACGTTTATTATTCTTTTAAACGTATTATTTATTTCTATTCTCGTAGTTTTACCTCATTTAGCAGTAAATCCCAATGAAAAAGTTATCTAAGTGTAAGTATTTATTGCTGAATAAATGAAACTGATGACTAGCAATAACTCACTTAATCAAAATTATTTATTATCTGTTTATGTTTTAAATAAATAAAGTCAAATTATTTTTATAATACATTTTAATTAAATTATATAAAATCAAAATATTTATCATGTTAGAAAAGTTATTATTATGTTAACTCTTTTTATTTCCATTGATTCCTTTTTATCAAGTAAATGAAAAAAGGCATTCAACATTAAAACGGGTGGCTACGATAAACAACATTTGAAGTTAAGGTTTTTACAAAAGTAATCAAAACCTACTGCATTTGAAGCATGTTTTGACAACATAATTAATGCGAACAAGTTTTGAATAGTTAGTTTTTGAAAAAATATAGATAAGGGATCCAAACAAAACATCGGTTATGTAGAAAAAGTTCAATAACATGCTTTAAATATTAACTGAAAAGAAACAATAATAAAGCGCTATTTCAATTTAAGGAAGGTTGTGCAGGAGGAAAAAGAAGAGAGTTTATATGCTTATAAAAGTAATTGAATTTCAAGTTACCTGAAAGACTTTAACATCACTATAGATTTCTTGAAATATAAATGACTGACCACAACTTGTGTTTTCTTTGAGAAATAAAGTTCCTGATCTCCAAAAATTCTGGGTCCAATATATTGTATTACGATTGATCACGTCATATTGGTCACGTCTTTGAAATTTCTTTGAAAAGGGGGAGTCAAATTTTGAGAAGTGGCTTCCAATCCGAAGACAGGCTCAGGCCAATTCGACGAGTGAAATCTAAGCGCCGAAGTAGGTTGCTGTCCCAAGAAAAGCAGCCAAAAATTGGCGCCAAATTGAACTTTATCAGCCACATGGGATAACCAAATAAATTGTTACATACCATCCAATATATTCATTTTTGTGAAATTATTTGTATTTCGTTCATAACTTTTATAGTTAAAAAATTGTTTGAAACATTATGGAAATTTTAGTAACAATATTTATAAAATTAATTAATCTTTTATAATTTAATATTACTTAAAAAATTAATTATTTCAAAATATTAAATTAGTTAATAATAACAAAATTACAAAGGAAAGTTAAATTGAAAACATTTAATAAATTTTCTACTTTATTTTAATTTACTCATCCGCTCTTTTGAATTCAAATGGAGTTAAGCTTGATTTGAAGAAAAAGTAAGTTTTTTTACTGGACATATTTAATACTTCAAATAATAGGAAATACTGAATTTTTAAAGATAGTAATGTTTTTATGTAAATGTACTTTATAGAACTTAAATTGTTGAGATTCTAAAAGACTAGTATTTATAAAAATAAATAAAATCACGAATTTAATCTCGAATTTACTCAGAGCTAGAAAATAAGAAATAGTTTTTAGTTGTGATAACACTGATCTAAACATTTTCAAAAAAGAGAGAAAAAGAGAAAAAAGCTTTGTTTCAAGAACTTCTATACATCATTAAGGCTATATTATACAAATTTCTATAATTCTCATTCAAAAGATAGGCTATAATTGTCAGTAGCTTAAGAAATGTGTATTATTAATATTGCCCCAAGAAATAGCAATTTTAAATAAGGAGAAACTTAGAAATCTGTGCATAAAACTTCATTATTATATTGGTTAGTAACATTTATATAATTTAGTAAAACTTAAATGCCTATACTTTAGAGAAGAGTAGAATTCCTAACTAATATCCAATTTACATTAATATTATATAATTTTTCAGAAATATAAGATTTTGAAATTCTATTAATTACTCATAGAATTCCTAAACCAATAAAATAATTTAACAATAATAATAGTTCCATTTCAATTAATTAATATTTTTATTTGTTTACATATTTTAGTAATTTTATGTTTATTAATTTAATTTTAAATTTTTATTATTTTAAATAATATTTATTATATTACATACAAACAGCATTTTACTCTACAAATTACTGGAAAATCTATTTTAAAAATGATTGCATGTAACTCAATGTTTATGAATTTATTAAGTGAAAAAATTACTTAAATAAATGTTAACTTATATTAAGCGAATGAAGTCTAAAAATTAAAATATCTTGTCAGTAAAATTATCACATTATGTTTTAAAAACTTAAAAATACACAGAGCGTCATTTTTATGTTATAAGTATCTTAAAAATATGGTGAGATTATTCACATAATGTAAACATTCCATCTTTGAAAATAAAATAATAAGAAATAAATACATAAAAATTTATAGTTTTCCTCCACAATGTTTGAAAATAAAATAACTTTTAAAAATCCCATTACAAATGCTTGGGAAAAAGATACTATTTGTAAGTATTTTAATTTTCATTTTAATTCAGTATTAAGCAGTAACATGCAAAAAAAATTTTTAAATGCTATTTTTTTATAATATTTATGAATTATATAATTTTTAATATTAAGAAGATAATTCTTTTTATTGCTTTCTTGATTTATATCAGAAAATGATTCGACACATTTTTATAGTTTTTAACCTTATTTATTTATTGATAATAAAATAATGATAAATCATTAATATTTGAAGAAATTCCAAATTCTCAAATTTGCATTAAGATTATTCTTGACAATGAATATGAAAAATGATCCTATTCTTTAAGGATTAGGCAAATTAAATTAAAGGATAATTAAAACCTCTAATGTTTATTTAAGTATTTTTAAGCCCACAAACTAAAATTAAGTACAGTTGTTTTTTCTTTTAAATTTTCCGGTGATTATTGTACTAATTAAAAACTTTAAAATACTAAGTATCGCGTTTCAGATACTGAAACATTCATTTGCAACAAAAAATAATGTTGACATTCCAGTAATTTTTCCTCTGTCAGAATTTATTATTGATTTCAACACTTTATTTCGTGATTAAATCTGTTCCATTTTCAAAGTTCTCTTTGGATTTATTTTTTTTAAATTTAATTTCACTTTTTTCATTTTTACTTGATTAATTTTATTAATTTGTTTTGTAAATTAATTATGTTCCTAATTTTCATTTGAATAAAACTTGAATTACATAAATTTAACATGATTACTAATTTCACCATGTTATAAACCAATTTCATTTTAAATGAAATTAATATTTGCTTATGAAGTTCTTGTCTTCAATTTGATATATATATATATATACATACATATATATATATATATATATATATATATATATATATATATATATATATATATATATATATATATATATATATATATATATATATATAATGTAGTAATGTAGTTAATTATTCTTAAATCTACCTGTGTTTCCATTTTTGTAGAAAATCGCGAAGGATTATAATTATTTAATTTTTAAAATCACTTATAAGATATTTCCTTAATTTTTAGATGCATGCTTGACCACTGATTTGCTGTTCCAAAATTCTGCCAATAGAAAATTGTCTCAAAATCGAACAGTTGAATATTTATATCTATGATACGCAAATGATTAGTTTTTGAACACATTCATTATAAATTAACAGTTATACAATTCAGTTTAGTAAATAATTAGTACAGAATCTAGTACAGAATAGATACATCTAGTATACCTTTTAGTTATACTAGATGTATCTAAGCGTTTGAATCTAGCAGAAATTTTTTGTGATATCTCATGTGTAATTAGCTGAAATGATTTCCAGCATGTTTCTGATTTCGATAGGGGTTGAATTATAGGCTACAGGGATTTTAATTTATTGTTTCTCAGTATTGCTATCTATTTCTGTAGAGATCTCATGACTATCTTCAGAATATAGAATATTTGGATTCAAGGCACATTATACGAAACGCAATGTTGGATTTCATCGACTGGCTATCATGACTATCCATGAAGACTCTCATATTAAATGTATGGTTTTAATAGTTCACACAATCTTGTCATGAGCTCATTAATCAAAAAATATAAGCATTTAAAAGCCAACAAATATCTGCATGAGCAGTTTAGTGATGTTTGCAACATCATGGGCTATTAGCTCGATGATCTAATTACAAATTCGAACGCTTTCCACAGTGCGATCAATAACAAACTTGGACGTTAGAAATGACTTAATCTTATCTTTAGATGAATCTCAATTCTGTTTACAATATCAAAATGATTGCATCTATCTTGGAGATATTTTGAAACCTGAATGCAGTGAACATTGTCATTGTGCCGCATCATTTAAAATGACGATATGGAATGCCAAGTGATACATGTCTCTTCCCCTCTTTTCACGGTGATGGCACTTTGAGAATTGAACGTTGCACTTCTGTTGCCTAAGATAAATGGTTATAATTTTCATTTGATAGCTTCGAAACATTATTTTTCTGCGGGGTGATGCATAATGTATGTTTTTGGTATCGCGTGGACCTTCCTTAATACAGAAATTGCTTGATTGTTGCCTGATAACACGTTCTGCAGCTTCTTCATTAAATATCTGGTAAAAGATTACTGAACAACAGACTCGTAACCAACTTTAAATTAACTGTGACATCGTATTGAAGATGTATAGCCATATGTGCTTACGTATGCCATCCGATGTCTGTTAAATTTAGTGTTTAGGCATATAAATGTTTCCATGGCTTTCAGATATTTTTCAGATGTTTCTATAAAGGATCTGAACCTCCAAATTTCTTAAAATTTTTATAATTTTTATTTCCTAAATAACATATTTGCTGAATAAATAACTTTTCGTCATTTATATTTTTTCTGTTACTAGCACACAATATAGTGGACCGTAGAATAACTCACTTATTCAATTATTTATAACTTTATTACATAGATAATGCATCACATTTATTCCTATAATCATTATTCTAAATCATTTTAAGCAAGCTTTATTGATTACTTTAAAAAAATAAAAAGGTTTTAAAGATCTTAAATGAAATTGTTAATTTGTCTAAATAATTAAAGCATTTTTATTTCCATGTTGAAAGAAAGACACACATTTAACGCATGAACTTACAAAAACATTAATAAAGTATGCCTTGATATAAGAAAAGGAACTTTACATTGTAATTAATAAATATGAATATATTCATAAAACTGATATTTCTGTAGTATTTTTCAAAACATAAATATGCATTTCGTAAAGGACGATTAATCGTCATTGTTAAACAGCGTTCATTGTATATATGTTATTGTAAAGATGCATTATTGAGAATTTTACGTTTTACTAAGTGTAGGACGAGAAACAATGAAATGTTCAATTCTAGTTACGATTATCTTTGTAGATTGAAATTTTAATTGTGTTTTCAATCGGAAATTTCGCCTATATAAAATGTTGGGTATTTTATTATATTGTCATTCTCTTTTAATAAATAAAATATGGTTTTACGTTTTCATGTTTAAAAATTTTATTTTTTAACTCAATTTTTTTCAACACACTAAGATTATTTGTATTTAATTAAAGTTATTTATAAAAATATTAATCATCAATATTATAAAAATATTGATGAAAATGTACGATCTTTTGTGACAAATAAGTTCATTGCATTGCTGTTTAAATACAAAGAATCAAAAATTAATAACACACATGCATTTGCATCACCAGCATATTAATTCAAAAAATATTCCAATTCTTGTTTTCAAGCAAATTTTAACTGAATTATGACAACTTTATGGGAAACTACATAAATAAAATTTATTTCGTTTTATGAGTTGCAATCCGGTGCGTTTTCCAAATAAGAAATCTGTATAAGGTCTTTCTCATTGCTTCATATTAGTAAATATTTTTCGTAAAAACGGATATTTATGAAGTACATCCTTCTTTTATAATCAGTTATTCCTTACTGATATGACATTTTTAAAGTCTCCATTTTGCATAAAATGATGTTCTGTTTCTGAAATAAGTGATATATTCTACATTTTTTCTTTGTGCAATGGTTGTTTTTTTAATAATCGAATGTTGAAGCAAGTGTAAAATATATGAAAATATTCTTTGTTCAAATTTGTTAAAAAGATTTTCCTAGTACAATTAATTAAATTTATTTTTATAGTAATTAATTCTTTGTTTCAGATAAATAAACTAAACATCAGATTAATACTTCTGCTTTCAAAGTTAAAAATATTATGAAAATAAATCAACATAAAATAAGACATATAATTAATATATAATTAGAAAATTTATCAGCATCTATACTTTAAATTTCTCAATACACTTTTATTTGAAAATAATAATTTTTTGAAATATAATTATTTAAATATCAACATGCATTTACTTTGCATACATATTTCTATTCCATTTTTAAGTGTTTAAGAAATCAAGTGATTAAGGACATTTAAGTATTCTTTTATTGCTATAATATTTTCTTTATTTAAAATATTTTATTTATACACTTTTTAGAAGCTAATTAGGAAGGTTAAAGCTACTTAAACTGTTAACAGATATATTGAACTTATAAAACAATATAAAATAATTAAATTTTATAAAATGTAAGCATAATATTATTTTAATGAAATAAAGTTCTTCAAAACTACAAATTATTACAACAAGTGATGACTAATCTACACTTGGAATTCCTAATGAATCTGTTTAATTTATGTCAATATGGTAATTCGAGCTATATTAAATAACTTGATTTTAAAAAGATTAAAAACACTCATAGCATTGTTTACCATTTCCTTTAATCAGCATCCTTACCATTTTCCATGATTTTAAAATGTATATAATATATAATATAAATTCATTATGTATACAACACTTTCAACTCATAGCTTATATATTCCAAACTTCATGATGTCGCTTCAATTTTCTGCAACCCGTAACAAGTTTTAAAATTAAATTTACAAATAAAACATATTTAAGATTAAATAACTCGAAGAAATTATAGCTATTTGTTTATCCATATCTATGAGCAAGGGAAAGTTTATATTCAAAATCATAAGAACTCTATTAGGGATAGAGGTAAACTGGAATTTTCTAGGATATGTTATTTCATGGAAGCAATATCATTCAAAGTAACTGCGTTGGTAACTTTAAAATATTCATTTATAAAATTCACTATTAAAAAATTTTGAGGCATTTTATTTTTCTTGGCAATGTTTTTTAAAAATGTTTCAGCTGTTTTTTTTATTAATGTTGTATTTTAATCACAAGAAACTAAACTAAATAATTTTTAATGTCTATATACTAATGAAAAAGCAAAATTAATAAAATATATAATTTATACATTTATTTAATAATATATTAATTAGATTCATATGATCAAGTTTTAAAGATAAAAGACAAACATAAAAATTTAAGAAGATATTCACTTTATTTTTAGATTTTCTTTATCTTTCATAAATGTAATTTTAGTTTTATTATGAATATCTGAAAATCAAATTAACTAATCAATTTTTTATTTGGAAAATGTCTCATATATGTGTATTTATAATCAGATTTTTGATAAATCGCTTTTGAAAAGTGATTATTTATTTACAAAACATACTGTAAATATTATTAATTTAGTAAAAAAAAATCTTTTTGTATTACAATTTGTTTACATACGAATTAAATTCTTTACTATATTTAACGTCTTATTTCTATTTGCCTGTAAAATTTAGAATAATAAAAAATTAGAGAATAATAGAAAATTCTCAAAAATTAAAACATTATAGTTTGAAAAAAATTAATTCCCATATTTATACATCCTTAGAATTGAAATTTTTTTCGTTTGAGCGATGGTAGAATGTCAGATAATTTAAATTTTGTTGTTGTCGCACCAGCATGCTTCCTTGTACCAAATCCTGAGCTGGGCTCTACCAGTTAGATAATTTAAATGTGACATTTTTTCAAACATCAAAAAACAAGCGTTTTCAATAAATAAACATCATTTTCTATATACGTAAAATATGTAGAAAAGAAGGTGCTAGCTCAGGTGTGACCTCGTCACATGTCTGTGGTTTAAAATTACGAGGCACTTAATTTTAGGTGAGTGAGTATTCAAAACCCGTTAACCTTAAGGTATAGTCCGGGGTTTACCAGCAACGCTATGTATATATGTAAAATATCAATGTTTTTATCAGCATATTTTTCTGAAATTTTGTATTAAAATAACTAAATAAATTAAAAAAGAAACTTTTTCAAAAAGTTTTTAACAAATTCATAGATAGGAAACATATTGAATTCACGCAGCATCAATTACATAATCGTAAGTTCTGATGTTGATTTTAAAAATCAATAGCTTATATATCATCTATTGAAACTTTCTTGAAGAAAAAAAGTTTTAAGGACTTCATTAATTTCTCAAAAAGAGAGATAACTATACAAATGTAGCAAGCCTTCCATGCAATACAGTGTGTCCTCGATGCCGATGCGTTTCTATGACGACGGCGAAACACTGCAGTAGTAGATGGACAATATCGAGTCGATCATTTGGATTTTTAGCAGCGCCACCGTCGGACTTTTCCTAAAACTGATGAATTCCTTCAACCTCAAAGAGTTACACGAAGACTGCCGGAATGTAAAAGGAAGAGTTGAGTGCTTTTTGTATTTTTTCCACAAAACGTTTCCTCGCGCGCTCTTCTCTCACTTTTAACTCCTAACAAATTTCATCTTCTCAGGAGCTCTAATTTAATTGTATTAAGTTCTCGCAACCTTCTAAACATTCTTTTTTCATTGAAACGAATACACTTGAAGACTGGTGATTTAAAATCTTTGATAGAATTGTTTGACTAATTTATTTTCACTAGATTTGAAAACATTTGGCGAGTTAACCTTTTTCGCTCTAATTATATACTTCTATATATACATATGATGATGGCCCAGCTTTAAAGATCAAATAGTCTACGAAATAAATATTAAATTCATTATTCTTAAAGAATCCATTTAAGTGGTTCTAGTTTTTGCTATTATATTCATAACAGATTAAAACACACAAGAATAAATATCCATGATCACAAAAATTCTTAATTTTTCCTTTAACATAGGAGGATTATTCAGAAAGTGAATACCAGTTTCCTACAAAAAAATTTTTAAGTGTAATATTTTTTAAAATATATCAGTTTTATAATGTATACATCTTACTTTACTTCTCTAAATAATCACCTACATTTACGAAACTTTTCACGATCTCTAAGATTCAAGTATATTATGCCTTTCTACCATCAATTCTTAAGCCAAATGTTCACAGAATTCTTTAACTCCCATTACTTCAAAAATATTTTTTCATTAAACTTTTTTATCTTGATTTTTTTACTATCCACGAACTCTTTATTTATTGTACATCTTATTGATTTTTTTGTGAAATGAATAGATGATTCAAATACATATGTGTAGATGATAGAAGTTCAAGCCGCCCAATTTGTCTAGTGGTCAGTGTGCCTGACAGCGGATAAGGAGATCCTGGGTTCGAGTCCCGGTTCGGGCATGGATGCACTTTTTCTCTTTCTATCTATCCTGTCTTTATCCTTTCCTTGTATGAATGAGGTGTGAATGGTTGCCTACCCTATAAACGGGTACCTATGGCGTGTGTGTACTGAAGAAGTCGGACTCCACACCAAATAAGTTTCAGTCGGAAAAGTGGAGCAGCGCACCCCATATTGTCAGCCTAGCTGGCACACGGCAACAACAACAATAGAAGTTCAAGATAATGGATTCCTATGATTCTAAATCAAACTTTTAATTTTACATTTAACCTATTTTTCATATGAAAAGCATGCGATAAAGCATGTTTTATTTTTTCACGGCACAATTTGGAAAAACTGTAATATTTATACACAAATATTATGTTATTTCTTAATAACATAATTAAGAAAATATTATCATTCCTTTTCCTTCAGATAAATTTAAAATGAAAAACATCTGCTAAAATAAAAAGCTTAAATTCAAACATAAATATATATATACATATATATATATATATATATATATATATATATATATATATATATATATATATATATATATATATATATATATATATATATAGTTTAATTCCTGGAAGTTCTTTACAGATATCGAAAATCAATAATTAGAATTTACAAAGATGAAAACTCTAAACTCTACGTTTAATCAAAAGAACATCAAACTAAATATTTCTAGGCTTATATTTTGGTTGCATGGGCTAAAACTTTTCAGTAGAAGAAAAACAATCTGTCTTGATTGTAATGGAAATTATTGCTTGTAAATGAAATTATTTTGTATTACAAAATACATAAAATTCGTGATTTTATTTCAGTATATGAAATGAAAATTTAAACTTTTCCAATCGAATTCCGTTCTGGTTAATTTTACTGACAATGACGCTTCTGATAATATCTCTGCAGTCTTATTTTATCTAAATACCAAATTAGAATATGGTTTTATTGTGACAGAATAAGATCTAAATAATATCAACTGTAAGTCAATAAGTCTATGCAATCAATATAATTTTGTTTTATCAAGCAAACAAAAATGGTTTATTATTTTAACTGAAAAAATATTTACATGTAAAAAAATATAATAGAGAAAATATTAAATCTCTATGTTTACAAAATTGAAAAAAAGTAGTAACATGACAACTATTTTGTTACAGTAATGCATTATTCCATCGACCAAGAAACACATTTCAAATTTAAAGATTAATCAATGCGATGAATTTTCCCATATTTCCAATGTGGACACAAGT
This sequence comes from Latrodectus hesperus, assembly GCA_037975125.1. Lineage (NCBI taxonomy): Eukaryota > Metazoa > Arthropoda > Arachnida > Araneae > Theridiidae > Latrodectus > Latrodectus hesperus. The sequence goes on along the minus strand of CM075856.1, from coordinate 31,172,861 downwards.
AAAAGCGACCCACTCGCATCATTTCCGCTATTGGGGAAATGTGAAGAGGCCCTTGAGTGATCAATCAGCTCTTTACGCTTCGACGGAAATCGGAGGTTGGAGTGAGAGTTTAGTTAAGAGTCCACTGCAAGCTTCGATAATCTTTGCAGAACATTATAAACTGCTGGATATTGAGAAGGATAATTCTACACAATATCCATTTCTGCTGTTCGAAGACAATTTGCGATGTATGGTTACGATATCGGTGTAAAGGAGTTAACGGGGTAACAGACTTATGTAAGAGAAGGTGCAGAGTATTTTTTTACAGTAATGGCAACATTTGTTTCAAAATGATTTGGAATAGCGAATATTAAAAAATATCGTATAATTAGTTAAGATTGATTTTTGAATGTAGTGTATACAAATAAGCATGAATTTGCTATTAGATAATATGTATGTGTTCAGATAAATGTAAATGTGAGTTTTTACCACGATTTAAAATTGATGTATAGTTTGTACAATTAATATTTTTCACTTTATAATTAATTGTACTTAGATGCATTTCATATATTAGGAATTGTCGAAGATACTGGAAAGCCCAATAGTATTCGCAATCCATTATAAACTACTAAATATTGTAATGAATAATTTTGCAAAGTACACATTTCTTCTGTTTAAAGATAATTTCTGATGTATAAATACAAATAGATATAAATGAACTATATACGATATTCAAGTTTTTTTAAGTGATCGGAGAACACACACTTTTATCAAGATCATTATGAATAACAAATATTCAGAAAAACATTTAGACAATCAAATTATGGTTTTTTGAGTGTATAATGTATACAAAGGACTGTGACTGTGCTTTGACGTATCTTTTCATATAAATGTAATTTAGATATTATGCACTTCAATTTAAGATTATTTACGTCTTAAGTGTTTCATAAATAATTATTTTTAAATAATCAATACATTTCGGATTCATATTTTTAAATAAAAATAATATCATTCGTGGTAATTATATAAGTACAAAAGTAAGAAGGGTTTTACTCTATTTCTTTAGATGAGGACACCCTGGATAAAATAGTGAAGAATAATTTAATTTTTAAAAATTTCTGAGACTTTTCAAGAACCAAATTTTTTTGTGGTGTTATGTTAATATAAAATTTCTATATAAATTGGCTAAAACTAGGTTATATTATATTTTAAAAGTGTAAAACCATTATTGAATTGATTAATTTTTTAAAACAACATTGTTGCAAATAGATTTTTTTAATCAAATAGAAAATATTTTGAGAAATATTTTTTACTAGTAGATCAAATCCAATCATTTCCATCCATTTTCTTTGTCTCCTGATCATATTGATTAATATTTATTAATTGTATCATTCTCAAAAACGATAATGAAGCCATTATAGTGTCATATAATGCACTTTCACTTGATGAAAGAAATTAGAAATAATTTTAACAAATAAATAATTTTAACTTCATTTTGCTTATATTTCACTAATATGTGATGCTATGAGCTTTTGAATAAGTTCCAGAATCTATCTTAAGAAACACGCGTTAATAACTATATGCAATTTTAATACTATTTAGATAAAGATATCATAATCACAGAGGGTATTTTTGTCAAAACTTTTACAACACAATTGAAATAAATTACAGTGTAATGGTTTTGTTAAATGAAGAGATTCTAGATCATCAAAATTCGTGCACATTAATACAAAAGAAAAAAGCACACATCACCCATTGAAGAGTACATAATTAAAACGAAATAATTTTAGAATCATTACAAATTTAAAATCAACAAAAATCTATTCACAAATTTTAGATATTGTGAAAAAATATTTTTAACATCAAGGAATTTGTGATTTATTAATGAATGTGCTGAAATTTAAAATAATATTATCCTTAAACAAAATAACATACTTAAATTTAAGGTTTTCATAGAATAAAAAACTTTCCAATGATCTTATAGGAAAGTTAGATGTGCAAGGCATGCTTTAAGATAAAATAGGTTTAACTGCATATTTTAGAAAGTATTTAATGATATGGAGGAAACGGAAGTGCAAAATTTACAGATGAGGTGTTTATACTTTCTCTTATTGTATAACTGACATATTTATTTAAATCAAAACCATACTATAGTAGCCTTTAAAATGAACTAAATTATCGGAAACTACTTTTAAAATACTTTTGAAGAAACAAGCATTATATTCAGAAGAAACATTTACTAAGAAAATAATTTATTTGTAATATATATATATATATATATATATATATATATATATATATATCCTCACTACATATTATAAAAATATAAATATATTTAGATATATAAAGATTTAATTAAATATTAATTTTTGCATACCGTCACTAAAATCATCTTGCTGTAAGCACAATTTCTTCGCTCCTCCAAATTTTTTATTCTTAGGCAATGTTTGACAAATTAAAACTTTAAATTTGTGTTGATTATAATATACAGATTTTAATGTATGTTTGTAATTCTTCTTCATTAAACAAATTCTTGCTTTCTCATTTACACATACAAATTTATTATTTAACTTATATGAGTAGTAAATATTTAATCATTTTGATTATGACACACAAGAATATATTAAAAAGATAGCTTATCAACCTGACTAATTTTGGAGAGTAAATTGCAAGCAAAAATTAAACTTCAGCAAAATTTATCCTGTGTAAGTCTTCATGACATTTGTTTCACATAAAAACAGAATTGATAGAAAATGAAGCTAAATTAATATAGAATCTTAAGCAAAAATCATCTCAATTTGCAAAATATTGAAGAAGCGTAGAAATTAACAAAAAAATGTAATTTACAGTTTAGAAGTTAAATATCTTATTGATTAATAACATGGTATTTTTAACAAAATAATTTTGAGCCGAAAACTTGTCACTTATGATTATTAAAAATTGCTGACACAAAGATATTTACGTATTCACATGTGTATATTTATTTACAAATGCTAACAAATCATCTTGAAGATAAGGATTATTTTTCCTGAAATTAAATATTTATCTAACTCATGTACACATAGCTAAATATTTAAGACTTTAAAACCATAGGACATATTAAAAGTGAACAACTGTTTATTAGCTGTTGAATAAATGTTCAATCCTGCAGCTAGTGAAATCCTGAATTTGATGCATTTTTATCCATGGATAAGTATTATAAGGGTTCATGGTATTATCCTAGTGATTGTCAAAATTTGACATAGAAACCATACCACATATCATGTTTAACTTTTTTCCGATCATGGCGAACGTTGGATTTTCATGAAGTCCCAAATGCAATCAGATAATTAGCAAGCTTGCAAACATCCAGTCCATCACTGTGCAGTATACAAAAGTTTCATCAATATGGGTTAAAACTTGTAAGGAAATTTTTAATAATATTTATTAATCTTCTTATGAACAGTAAAGTTGAAATAAACAAGAATTTCACATACCAATATAAATAAACTAAAAAAAACGATAGAACATATTAACAATGAACTGTTAACAGTTCAAGTGATGTTTGAACAATAATGTGCAATTGCACATTATTGTTCAATTCAACAGTAAATGAAATGTTTTCGTGTATTTATGCAAAAAATATGGGAATGAAAAGTCAAATAATGAGTAAACTAATAAAGACTTTATGAATGACTTGTTAATATAAAGAGAATTATACACTAGTAAAAATTTTCACATGAATAAGATATATTTTGCCTACGAAAAAGATATCCTTTTCAATAATAAAACTTCTTGTAAAAACTACTTTACAAACTTTATGAGATTAAAAAAGAAAAATGCAACAAAAATTAAATATTAGTATTTACTTACTTACTGTAGCTTTAAAATTAATCTCATAAGCATTTTTTATCTTGCTTTTTCTGAAAGAATACGTTTGTTTTTATATATGTCATCATCATGAAAGTCAAGGTACCTTTGAAAATAAGATTTGAAGTAGAGAAAATCATAAAAATGAAAATTACACCATAGAAATCTTATTTTTACGCACGATACAAAAAACTTTATTTTTTAAACTTACGATTTAAAATTTTATTACTTTAAATTTATGATTAATTATTCTGTTAGGTAAGGGAATAATTTCTACACATACTAGATAAATTTTAAATATTATTTATCTAAGCAATTACGACGAATATGTCATTGTTTATAATCTTGTGTAATCATATTTTATCAGTTATTGAGTATATATGAAGAAGTATAAAGAACCTTATTTAGTAAGCAATAATAGAGTTTTCCAATAAAAATACAAGTATGAATACTTGTCTTAAGGAGAGTTTATTCTACAATCAACAAAGATCCCAGATAAAAAGAATCATGTAACTTAACTGTTTGGAATTATCTGAAGTAAAAAGTTGGTGATGAGCCTTGTACATTTTAGCCATTAAGCTCAATTTCATTGGTAATATATAGGTTAGTATTTTTCCTACATTCTTAAAAAAACCTTAGTTATTCAAACACAAAATGCACACCACATTGACCTTAAGGGCAACAGAATTCCAGAATTATTAATACGTAAAATCAAGGATTCCATTCTAACTCATTTCTCACTTAACAAACTTTTAAAAAAATTTACATTAGCTCCTATAAATAAATATGTAGTTTCAGACCAGTGACGATTATTTAAAAACTATAAACTCCATGGCACGACAGCCCATGTGGGCCAAGGCCTACAGTGCCCATAACTGTTTTCATGACCGAGGGCCCTGGGGTCCGAAACATATGTCCCTGTTAGGTGATCAGCCTAACGTAAGACCACCAGTGTTTAGTTCTCAAGCCTGCTTGGTAGTCAGTTATTCGACCCACTGAAGGGATAAAAGGCTGAGTCAACCTTGCGCAGCCCGAGGACCGAACCTCGGACCTGTGTCATGGGAGCGTGAAACACTGACGCTAAGCCACTGAGCTTCGATGATTATCTAGATAATTTAAAATAAGTAAAAATAATTTTAAAATATGCATTAAGAAGTACTAATTAGAATAAAACTAGTAAAGTTTACAATATAACTTATTTTCAACACATTTTTATAAATACGAGGGTTACTCTGAAATTTTTGAGATACGCGCAGACGAGAATTTATAAAATAAAAATAACGGTTTAATTTTAAAGTACAAAGTATTTTAACACAGAAGACGATTTTTTACTGACTTACTTCAACTTGTATAGCGTGGATTGAATTTTAAACAGTAGAGGAAATGGAGTTGACGCGAGAAAATTTTCGCGTTATGACTTTCTACGATTTCAAAGCAGTATTAAATCAAGAAGAATGCGTTCAACGGTTGCAATTAGCATTTGGTGATGAATCTCCAGCTCGTGCAACTGTATTCAGATGATTTAGAGAATTTAGAAGAGGTCGCAATTTTCTTCAGGATGAAGAACACACAGGAAGACCGACGTCGGCAGTAATCCCGGATGATGTGTCTGCCATACAAAAAATGTTAATGGATGATAATCGCTGTACCTGTCAAATGACACAGAAGAAACTTAACATTGGATCCGCAGCCATACACAAAATCATTCATGAAGAATTACATATGAAAAAAGTAGTTTGCCGTTGGGTTCCCCATAATCTAACTGAGCATCAAAAAGAGGAGCGTGTCAGAATCAGTAAAGAAACTCTTAATATGCTGAATGATGGTGGCCACCGCATCATTTCTAAAATTGTAACACGTGATGAAAATTGTACATACCGTTTTTTGACGTTCCAACACGTCAAGAACGCAAAGTATGGGTCTTTGAAGATGATCCCACGCCGACAATGGTGAAAAAACAACGCGCATTGAAAAAAGTGATGTTTGCTGTTTTCTTCAGAAGTACGGGATTGGTCAAAGCCATCAAGTTGAAAAGACAGAAAACAGTAACAGCAAACTGGTATACCAATAAATGTAAATGTCTTCCAGAAATTCTACAAAAACTGAATGTTAGAGGACTAATGCTTCACCATGACAATGCATCTTCACATACAGCCGGATTAACAGTTAAGTTTCTTAAACAAAAACAAATTAAAGTGATCGAACATCCACCGTATTCAACTGATCTAGCTATCTGCGACTTTTGGTTATTCTTTAATCTAAAAAAGAACTTACTTTGACGTCGTTTTCATTCAGAAGAAGAGATTGATGTGGCTATAAATGCATTTTTTTCATCTATTCGAAGCAATGAATGGCTTGAGGCATTTAATCTGTGGAAAATTCGTCTACAAAAGTGCATTGATGCTGGAGGAGACTACTTTGAACACGCCTAAAATTTTGTAAGTATAACTTTAAAAACCTAGTTGTATCTCAAAAATTTCAGAGTGACCCTCGTATAAGTAAAATGATTAAAAATAATTAAGTTTAAACATAGAGCTCGTATAAATAAATCATAGTAGTTCTTGTTCAAATGATACTTCCATATATTTGTCGTAACCTCAGTTATCCGATTTTTTTTCGATCCCTGTCATAATTTTTTATTGGTCACACTTCTGATATTTCTAACTCTTACAGAAATTGGTATAATATCTTTAGAATTATTATGACTTAAATGATTCCTCAATCCTTTATTACTTTTTATTGAACAAAAATATAATTATTGACTGAAATTATTTTTGCTTCGACAGTTATGAAATCACTTTTACTTCTAATTGAAAATTCTCACTTGCAAAAATATTATACAACGTAAATCTCAAAGTTAATAATGCACTGTTGACCATTAAAACTGTTATTTCAAAAACGTGATACACCACATGTGAAATATATATAAAGGTGAAAATATTGCGACATGCAACTGATTATCTTTTCAACACATTCATTTACAATAGTTAAAAGTAACGATATTAATAGTTTATATAAAGAAATTATGCAGAAGAATTTTCACACACAATTTGTATTTGATCACCGTTAGCTAGTTAAAAATTCTTGTGATGTCCCGTACAAGAAAGGAAAAGACTTAAGAGAACACGTTTAACGTTTTCTGACTTAAACAGAATCTACCTATAATTATAACCAACCAAGATTGCAGTTTATCGGAGAGTAATATTATTGCTCTCGTAGGACAATTTCTTATGTGTATCGACAAAGTATAGATTCGATGGGTTCAATAATTCATGCAGAACACTTGCCTGAATCTTAGCAGTTGCGAATAGAAGAGAAGACACGTATGTCACCTTCACAAGAGTAATGGATCATACCACCCTGTCACAAGCCTTGAATCAAGAAGTGGGGATGTTTTTAAGGCGCGTAGCTGCATGAACAACTCAATGGTGTTAAAGCTATATGGACAGTCAACTATGTAATTATATAGGAAAAATTCTTTATAACATATATCCTTATACTTCCTTGAATGATGATATGAATAAATAAAATAATTATAAGAAATATTCCGGCATCAAACTGAAATAAAATATGATATGAATTTGATAAGCATCCATTTAAAATAAGCGCGCATCTTATTTAATAATACATACTATACACATACACACACACACACATAACACACACTGAACACACACATATATATATATATATATATATATATATATATATATATATATATATATATATATATATATATATATATACACTGCTGGACAATTGCTAAGGATGGATCACAAATTGTAATGTAGCATAACATTAAGCAAGACATGAGGCCTAGTAGGATAAAATATAGTTGCCACACCGTTCAGACGTTAGAGTAAAGAATATTTATTGTTCTGGAAAGTACAAAAGCTGTGAAACATCTGAAAGAAAAAAATGTTCATTTGATGCTGCATACGGAAAAATGGAACAATGCATATAAAAGTCAGCAGGCACCTTGAAGAAAGGTATCAGTACGGGATATGTCCACCGTTAAGTGTGATGCAACATTCCACACGTCGTATCATACTTTGCACAACATTATCCAGCAGCTGTTGAGACAATTTATCCCATTCCTCGGGGAGTGCAAGGATGAGGGTGTTCTTATTTGTCGGAGGATAGTTTCAACCAGCAACTTGCCTCCCAAAAGTATCCCACACATTTTCAATGGAGTTTTGATCTGGAGAACGTGATGGCCATGCGAGGCGTTGAATACCCTCGCTGTCTAGACAATCCTGAACAGCGAGTGTTCGATGATGTTGCTTTGTCGTCGATAAAAACAAATTTATCACCGACAGCACTACGGAAAAGACGAACATGAGGAAGTAGAACTTCAGTAATGTATCGTTGGCTCGTCATAGTTCCATTTGCAACCACATGTAGGGGCGTGTGGACATTGATCATGATGCCGACCCGCACCATTACACTGCATGCCGGATATCGGTCCCTTTCCTGGATATTTTCTGGACGATGAGCAGTACCACTCTTGCGCCAGATCAGTTGGCGTCTACAATCCGATGACAGACTGAACTTACTCTCATCTGAGAATAGTAAGCATCCCTACTCCTGTTCAGTCCAATTGCGATGCTCACGACACCATTGCAAACGGGCAGTACGGTGCTGTCTGGTCAATGAGACACACACAACAGATCTGCGGGTATATAGTCCTCCTCCCCTCAAACGTCTGGCAACAGTTTTTCGGGAGATCTGCTCTTACTTCTAACATAACCTCCCCCATACCACCTACTACATACTCCAGTAGTTTTAATGACTTCCACAGCCGTGAAACAACGCTGTGAGCGATATCGAACTCCCTGGCAACATCTGTTATTTTTCGCCCTTCTTCGATTTTTCCAATAATTTGGGCACGCATTAAATCATCTAAATGATGTCGGGAAGACATGCCGAAAATTTCAAGTTCGTCTATTAAATCGTTCCTGTAAAACTTTGACTTGAAACAACAACTGTTCACACGCGTCAAAACCTTTAAAGCTCTTATGAACGCTATAACGTGATGAAGAGACGTGGAAAAAAATTTGCATACGCATACTTCTTCTTACTATTAGGTTGGTGCGTATGAAATGTCGGATTCTCTTAACATGTGGACTTTTCCTCCCTGTTTTCGTTATACTTTTGTATTTGGCATAACCTCATTCATACTCGTATTGTCCATTGCCAGAGACTCATTTCAGCAAAATAGGTTTTCTCGAAGGTCTTCCCTTTTTTATTTCTTTTGAGTTTATTGCTGATATGAATTCTGCCGACATTCGCGTCATTTTCTTATATGAGTACAAACTTGGTAATAGTGCTGCAAAAGCTGCACGCAACATAAACCAAGCGTTTGGGGAGAATACGGTTAACGATCGGAAAGTGCAGCGTTGGTTCGAAAAATTTCGGACTGGCGATTTTTCACTGCAAAATGAGCCGCGCGGAAGACCCAAAACGTCTGTGAAGAATGATGACCTGAAGGCTCTAGTGGAAGCGGATCCAGCCGTATCCACGAGGGAACTTGCTATCAGGATGAAAGTTGACCATACAACGATATTGAGACACCTTTATGAGATTGGCAAGGTTAAGAAGATGGACAAGTGGGTACCGCACGCACTGACAGAGCGAAATAAGCTGGATCGGTTAAACGTATGCTCATCATTGCAGCATCCACCATATTCACCGGATCTCTCGCCGACCGATTTTCATTTTTTCAAGCATTTAGAGCTGTTTTTAAGGGGCAAACACTATGAAAATGAAGACAGTCTAAAAACTCGATATCAGAGTTTATTAATTCTAAAGACCAAAATTTTTTTAAGACAGGCATCTACGCTTTAAAATCTCGTTGGGAGAAGTGTATTGAAGCGAATGGAGCATACTTTGATTGAATAAACAGCTTTTGAAGAAAGATATGCAGTTTTATACAATCACTTAAGAATCCGACATTTCATACGCACCAACCTAATATATCCCGTACTTATTCTAATTTTCCACATTTTACTTCCTTTCATTTTGTGGTTGCTAGGGATAGTGTTATCCGTCCTTAGCAATTGTCCAGCAGTGTATATATATATATATATATATATATATATATATATATATATATATATATATATATATATATATATATATATATATATATATATATTCGTACTGATTTCCATCCTTCATTTCATTCTCTCTATTAAATTGTTTCAGCATTAATATTGCATTACATATGTTATGTCTAATTTTGCTATATATTAGGGGTGGCCAACCTGCTGCTCTTTGAAAGATTATTTGTGGCTCTCAAAAAATGTAGAGTTCAATTTCCTCTTTTTGTGTTATTATATTTAAAAAAATTACTATATCGTATGTGATTCAAAATGTCTTTTAAATTAATGATAACAAAAATGAAAAACGTTGTTACAACTTTCATTGCCGTCCAAGTTAAGAATGATATGACTCATCAAAAACTGCGCGAACTAACATAAACAGTGGGGTAATGATCAGTAATCGACCGACTTTAAACCGAATTTGAATTTGTAAACTTTCATTGCAATGGACAGTTGACATTGTGCTCTGGAGCAAACAATTTGTTGCTACGAATATGATTTGTAATCTGGAATTTTTGGTAAGTTAACTATATAATTTGTTTTATAGTATCCAACAGGTTTGTTAGTGTTTTAATAACACAAAACTTGCATTTTCGAAATTTCTTTATTTATTTCCAGTTCTTTTAAAAAATATGATGAAAGAGAACACAAAAATAAGAGCAAGAAAATAGAAGCTTTAATAATGAGTGGTCGGAGAATTTATTTTTTATTGACAATAACAGAGAAGCATTATGTGTTATTTGTAGTTCAACGGTCAAAAATTATAAAGCTAACAAGTTACGTCAACATTATGAAACCAATCATCTCCTCCGTTTTCTAATCAGTATCCATCAAGTTCCAAATTAAGATCAGATAAACTTGCTTCTTTAAAATCAAATTTAAATAAACAACATTCAGTTTCAATTACCCTTAGTAAAAAACTTAATAATGCGGCTGAAATCAGTTTTTTTATTGCCTGGAATATTGCTCGTGCAAAACGCCGGTATAAGCAGAGTTTATTAATAAAAAATTGGAAAAAGTACTTAAAATTTTAGATCCAAATAATGCAGCATTGCACAAAATTAATTCGCAAATTCTCATCTCAAGACACCGAACGATGCATAGCTTCAAATAATACATCTCTTGAATATAATTTAAAAAATGATTTGAATAACTGTATTGCATTCACAGTTAGCCCTTGAGTAATCAAATAGATATCACAGATCTTCCCCAATTGGCGGTTTTCATATATTTTGTTTCACCGACTTCGTTGTTAAAGCAGAATTATAAGATTTAGTAGCACTTCCCACGGTGTAGCACTTCCCACGGTTTACAATCACAACCCACGGTGTCGATGTTAAAAATGCATTAGATTCCATAGTGAAAACTTTTGATATGCCTCTTAATAAACTTTTAAGCATTACAACTGGTGCAGCTCCGACAATGCTATGTAAAAAACAAATCGATCTTATTGGGCATTAAAGAGATTGTTCTCCAATTCCACAGTTCATACCAATTCACTGCATAATTCAACAAGAACATCTTGTTACAGAATATTTAATATATCCTGATGTTATGAAAACAGTGTTACACATTAAAAATTACATTCACACCAATGTAAAAAATCATCGACAATTCAAAACTTTTCTCACAGAATTAAAGGATGAAGATCTTCCAAATTACAATAATTCCTTTTGCATTGTTATATGATTATCTAGCTATAATGTATTAAATCGATTTGTAGATTTGTTTGATTCGATAACTCCATTTCTAAAAGAAAAAGAAATTACCTATTCAGAATTAGACGATGACGAGTGGTTACAAGACTTAATGTTTTTGACTGATGTCATAAGACCATTTCGAACACTGAATTTACAATTGCAGTGGAAAGATAAAATAATATTTGACCTCTCACAGTGTATATTCAGTTTTCAAACTAAATTAAAAATTTAAAAAAACATTAAAAATAAAACATTTTGTCATTTTTCTTGAATTAAATTTTTTCCCAATATTAAACAAGAAAAACTCTACGAGTATATAAATAAGCTAGAAGTAGTATTGACTGAATTCCAAGATAGATTTCAAGACTGGAGAATTCGAATTAATAGAGATGCAAGAAGATCAAGCTCTACAATTAAAATACAAGTAGATGCTGATTACTGAATTTTGGAAATTCGTGTCAGAATCAAAGTATCCTCAATTAAAAATAAGGCCGTTTGTCGAATTAGTTCAATATTCGAAATAAGGCACTTACGTGAATCATTTTATTCCACTTTAAAATTCATGAAATCCATACACCGATCAGCTAACCAGAATCTCAAAGAATTCCTGAGAAGTGCAGATAGATTGATAGATAGATAAATATAAATATAGATATATAGATATATTTGTATTTAAAATTATTATAATGTATAAAAAATACTTATTTCTAGTTATATAAATCTTTCTACTTTATTTTTAATTTTCATTTAAAAAACAGTGTATTATTACTTATATTGAAATTTTATAGAAGCATAGTAAACCTACAACAATAATACCTATAACTTAGAACTGAAAATTAAAGACTTATAGCATTTAAAGTATTACCAAATGAAAAAATAGTACCAAATGGATTATTTATACAAGCATTTATTTACATATTAAGATTTCATACAAATAAAATATTTAATTTAAATCAAGTAAAATGGATTTCCCCTGTTGTATAACCTTGACTAAACAAAATCATCTTGGAAATTTTCAGTCTTTCTAAGTTGAGACTTTATTCGGATGTTTTTCATAGATACTAAGCCGCACGCATTTATCTCTCACAGTGCATAAAATCTTAAACCCAGCAAATGTGGTTGCAGGTGAATGGATATAATATGTATGATTCCTGCGATTTCCTTAACAATAGAGCCCTGTTTACCAAATATGTCATGTTCACCCCTAAGCTATGATGAAATCCTGTATCGTAAATTACATTTGTACGAACAAGAAAATGATATTAAACAGTAAGGTAGGAGAGTTACAATTTCTCGAATTATTGGCAAAAAGAAACATCATCTCTCATGCCACGAGTATGGGACTATTAATGGAATGTATATTTACTTTTAATTGGAGGTAATTTGAAGCCTTCAAATTGTTCATATAATTAGATAAAGTAATGAATTTTATGAAATGTTTTAAGTTTAAGGATTTTTAATTTTACATAAGCATTCAGGTTTCAGATTTTATATTCAAGTGTTGATCTTTTCAATTTTTTAAAATTACAATGCTTTTCTCTTTAACATATTTTATTTGATCATATTGATATTTATATTTTCTCTATAAAGCTTTATATTGTAGCTCTAGAATTATATAAATATGATAATTTTAATAAAATTTTAAAGATAAAGTAAAAAAAATAACAATATTTGAATTTTAAATCAAATTTGTTCAAAAATCAAATTAATGAGTTACCTTAAATAAAAAAAGGAGAACAAAATTACGCAAATGAAAGATTGACAATCCAGAAAAGATATCGGTAAGAATGCATTTGAAAAATGCAATAAATTCAGCAATGAACATTGCAAAATTTGCATTTGCTTAATATTAAACATAAAAATATTATGAGAAAAACTATTCATAAAAATAATTTGAAGAATGTTTTAAGGAAATATATATATATATATATATATATATATATATATATATATATATATATATATATATATATATATATACACAATTGTTGCTCAAGGTCAGCGTTTGTAGGCCGCGTAGGCCTGCTTGGTTACGGTGTTCATTCTAGTTATCGTAAGGTAGGGAGCTCGAATACCGAACCAACCGAAAATCCATTGTGTTCGCCAATAGCGGCTAATTTACGTTAAATATGACATGGCCGTAATGTCCTCCATTTGGAATGATGCTGGGGATGGCAAGTCTAAAGGTTTTCTGCTTCATCTTTAATTCTAAATTACAAAGACCTTACTCGATGTTTAATCAGTCGTCAGTCTTGTAGCTCCTCACTCAAGAGAATCTTTTCGTCGGTCATGAACCTGTGCTTTCCTATGACAAGGTCTCTTGAATTTGGTGTAGGGTTTTCTGCACCAAAAGTAGGAGTAACAACAGATCATATCGGTAATCTGTTACTAGCAGACTAAATTTGTCTTTGCCTCCAACAAATTCCTCTGCATAACGTATCCTACTAATGGAAGTTTATAAAATATGATTAAGTAAACAAAGAATACAATCTATATCATCTCTACATAGATTAATTCCAACACTCAAACGTTTTCAATTTTTGTTCAGTTGGATACTCATTATGATTTGTTTTATATTCACATAATATAAAACGTTATAAGTATAAATTATATTAATAAAAACACTGCGCTATACAAACAAGAAAATTAAGCAAATTTAAGGAAGAATTATTTAAGAAAAATTATTGCATAAATACTTAACTATTTAATTTTTCATATTTTCTCCAACTTATCAAATACTTTTACGCAAACTCTATGAATGAACTCATTCTTAAAATAGAATTACAATGTTTTTTGTGTAAAAACATTTCTTTTTACATTTTATTTTTTATCTAATATACAATAGTTCTTAAGCCTTCTTTCAGATACTCAATTTCATTCCTTGCATACATAGAAATAATTTACTTCCATATTACGATAAATATATATAATATGGCTTTTTATTTACTATACCTATTTGTTACTCGAGAGTCACCCCTGTACAATCCTACATACTGTAATCTCTGTAATAATAGGCTACAGTTTTCCTTCAAACTACGATCCTAGCTTACTTTTCTGACAAAAAAGATTTAATACAAGATATCAGAATTTAATTGTTTTCAAAATATTGATTTTTGGCCTCCTTTTGATTAGATAGCATGAGCGAAAGATCTTGGGTACGAGTCCAGCTGCTTTTGAGCATAGGAAGTGGATGTTGATTTCTACTTTTAAATGCAAATCAATCGTGGTGGATGCTTGAGTTTTCCAAGTTTTCTCTCTTGCAATGCGTATTCATAATTCATGAACGGTTCTTTCATGAGACATATCTATGGATATTAAATGCCTTGCAATAACCTTAAGTTTTTTAATTGCTCAATATGCTTTGTCCAAATACTATATTTAAATTACGTTTTTTATAAATACATATAATATGATTAAATTAAATTAACCTTTTTACATTTTCTTTTGAAGACGTTTTATCTTTTATTGCTAAATAATTTTGAGATAAATTTTCAGAATTATGTTCATAATAAAGGATGTGGGTGTACATCCAAATATTTATGAAATTTAATAAAATTCTGTGTTAAAATATAGATACTAACCATTATATCATAGATAATCAATGTTTCTTAAAATATAGCTTCACATTAATGTACTTGGTCAATGATTTCAGTTTTAGTGTGATATGAAGAAAATATTCTTCATATCAGAATAT
Organism: Latrodectus hesperus; assembly: GCA_037975125.1. Classification (NCBI taxonomy): domain Eukaryota; kingdom Metazoa; phylum Arthropoda; class Arachnida; order Araneae; family Theridiidae; genus Latrodectus; species Latrodectus hesperus. The sequence continues at coordinate 31,157,535 of CM075856.1, read as the reverse complement.
CTTCAAATTTTATCTCAATCTCTATATCAATACGTGATCAAATTTTAAATTTCTATACATATAGGAAAAGAGTATTTTCGTTCAGATAAATAATGATAGCTCTTGTTTAAATTAATTTTGACTAATATTGTAAGTTAAATGTATAATTTAGAAATACTTTAGTTCATTAATTGTGCATTAGTGTCACATATTGAATCAGTATAGAACTTATCCTTGAAGTTAATCCAAAGACAAAATTTTTGGATGCACATTGAAGGACTGCACTATTAGGCATCAATAGCAGTGTACGAACTCAAACTCGCCAAACTAAAACAGAATATTAATCTCCATAGTTACAAGCAATTATAAAAAGCACTTGAATAAATTTCGAAAACTATTTACAATGTTTTAAAATTTGAAAAATTACATATTTTCTTTAAATACTTTAATTAAAAAATATTATTTTATTTTATCATTATCATATTCGAAAATGCATACCATTCCTTTATATATTGAAGGCATCTTCTACTAAATATCCCAACATATATAAAATTTTAAAGTAATTTTCATCCGCCTCAGTACTACATACTCTTGTTGAGTTCGGCTCGTAACAGAAGAAATATAAGTCTCATATTGTGGAATCTATTTGTTTTATTAATGTAGTTTCCCCTCCTTTTTTTCCAGAATTTCTTTTTGGAAATTCCGGAGCAGCGCTAAAGAGAGGAGCTGCTATAGATTAGACCTCGGGAACTTTGCCAATATCAGGAACACGGTAGGTTACATTGCACGATTAAGGGGAGTGAGGGGGCAGTTAAAGGGAAACGAAATGGGTACACTGCAGCTCATGAAATGACACAGAATACTAGAATAGTATTTTTTTGGCAGTGGGTCGTCAACCCTCCCCTCCCCGTCCTCAAGACGAGAAATGAGGAAAAAATTCATAAGCTGTAACCGTGCCGGCCTCGCACCTCAATGCTGACGGCCAAACAGGTACTCACCAATCATTTGCCTAATGGTCAAAATGAAAACAAAATTTCACTCTACTCCTTTTTTGCATTTAATAATTATCTTGTTTTAAATATTTACCGCTGTCTTGTCTCCATGGAGATTTCTGAGGTTGTTATGTTTGGAATACTTAATATCATTATAGTCTCCTTTAAAAACAATATTTTTTTGTATTTATTTAACAGAACACAGTGTAACGTGTGTGCTTAAGTTACAGTGTCAGTATTAATTTAATTTAATAATGTTTCCCAAAATGTTCTTTTCAAATTCTAAAGTTAAAATTTATAATCCGTTTCTCCATAAATTTATTTCATAGGAATTATTTTAAGGTAAAGAGATACTTCTTGTTGGTTACCAAATTCCGTGAACATTTTAAGATTTAACTCTTTGTATTACTATAATGAACCTTGATAAAGAGTTTAATCTTAATATTTTCAACATAGCTATTTTATTTATTTATTAATGCATAACAAAACGCATTACTGATAGTTACATAGAAAATAATTGTAGGTTAAATTATCTTTTTGGGGGAAGTTATATAATTGTTCAATAGTTTCAGTCCACACAGACACAGTTGTAGTGACTTCAACAATATATTCCATGATAGTCCATTTAATAAGAATTAATATTCTTAAATAAAACAATTTACCACCAGATAGAATGCGTACTCTAATTAAAAGCTATAGGAATTAATGCATTTTGTTGGTGGCCTTTATATTGGATGATATCTAGACTTCGATATTTTAGACTACAGCTCCATCTTATGGGCAATATTATATACTTCAAACAATGTCTATATGAATCATACATCAAAGGAAAAGTAGAATACAAAATATCTTTTTAATAGTTACTTAATTAGCTCTTTTTCAGTACGACAGTATCCATCTGCAAATTACCTGACTTGTAAAAGCTCACTCAATATATGACAGATTTTATACATTGAATGAGGTTTGATGGTTAGCATGTTGACAGAATATATGTCATGTAGAACTATTTTGTGAAAGCAACTCACTCGTGCCATTAATCTAATAGAAAAATCCTGCTTAGTTTTGGCCAAAAACCCATCAAGAATGGTATTCCTCTCCAAGACATTTAGAATTTAAGTTATTCACTACAGAAACGTATACTAATTCTAATTGGTTTTTCGTGATGCCAGAACTAAAAACTCATTTTCTTTATTTTTTAAAATTTTTCTGTAGATTCGATTGTTTATTTACTTAAAATAAGTAATATGTGTTATAAAATTTCATTTATTTCTTCAGAATTCATGGCTTAAGAGTCGTGAAAATCTTTAGAAGACACATTTTTGTGTGGGTAAAAAAACACTTTACCAGTATCTAAGGAAATGTGCAATAATTTTTACTTTGCTTTAGATACTGGTTAAGTGTTTTTTACCCACACAAATACTTAGTCGTTTATTTAAAATTATTTAAACTTAAAAATTATTTTCTTAAAAATGTTGAATTTTTAGCTTTTGTAAATTCTAGAATTTTTAATGAAGAATTCTATAAAACAAATTAGAAAAATATTTTATATAAATTTAAGTATTAAGTACCTTTTATTTTAATGAATATACAGGTTTATCGCATAAATTAATATTAAGAGTTCAGAGATTTCGATAATAAGTGAGGTATATATTAGTGGAAATATGAGAAGATATAATGAGTTGCGTAGAAGGACACATGGGATTTTGATTTCTAAAATAATTACTATAAAAACAAAAGAAATATGAGATGTTCTATATATGACACTTACATAAAAATATTTTCAATTTAGTAGTCGTTCGTCAGAATCTAGTCTCGGTAATAAATATTGTATTGTTTGGAATATACTATACACTTATATTCAAGTATAGTTAACCATAGGTTATGAAAAATTATCATAGAGTAATAATTAAACGTACCAATTTAAAGAACTTCGTTAGAAATTAATTAAATGGAAAAATTCAAGGAAATGTGAAAACTAAATAATTGTCTATAGCAAATATATTAAATACATGAATACATGTATTTACAATGACATATTGTTTTTTAAATAAGTGTTTTTTCGCAAAACAAAGTTACAGTTTCTTATTTTTGTTATTTTATTTCATTAAAAATTGATATTTATTATAAAATTTATTTTTATAGCATATTTTTTCCTTACAAACTCAAGCCTTAGATATTGAAGACACAAAGTAGTCAGATATTGAGGACAGAAAAATAATTTTCTTTAATTTTATTAATATTGAACAAATTTATAAAGGTGTATTTAAATCAATAATGAACAGCAAAATATTTTTGTAAACTTTACCATTTAAACGTGAATATTCATTTTTAATTCATTTCAGACAAAAGATTAGCTAAAACAAAAAAGTCGTTTTTTATAGCATAAATACACTTAAATAAACAATTGTGAAAGCTGAATTGGAAGGTATTTTTTATAAATGACAATATTAAATCGATATAAAAATGAATAATTCATAATGATTGAAACTTTCATTAAATATTTTGTAAAAAGTACCATGAGTAAAGAACTCATCAATCAAATAGTAACTAAAAATTTTCTCAAATAGCATGTCATTAAAAGTTTAAAATAATTATATTCATGAATAAATTATTAAATACATTATTTCTGTTTGTGAGTGTAACTGCTAAAACAGTTAATCACATGGAATAAAAATAATCGAATACAAAGTGTTATTTTAAAACTTACACACGTGTTAATTGTTTGATGTTAGTACCATACAAAAAGAGATAATTCAAAAAATGTAAGAAAACTAATTTATAATATAAATGATTATTTATATAAGAAATGACTATATAATTTTAACAAGAAATATCTTTCTAACTTAATGAAAATAGATTGGACTTCTATCAAATAATTTCATACTTTGTGTTTAATTCCAAGGAAATTATTAACATTGAAATATTGATTTACTTGCTTTTTTAAATTATTAAAGAAGCAGAAAAAATCTTATAATTATAAAACATTTAATTTACTCAAAGTTTACTTATGTCAGGATTTCCTGGAAGAAATACTTGCTAATTTAGTATTTAACAAAAATAATTTGAAAGGAGAGAATTAAATTTAACATACTAAAAGTAAACCCCTTAAGAAAAATAATGGCAGTTAGTCTTGTACAAATTAAATAATGTTTATAAAATCTATTGTAACCAAAAAATAGAATTTTATATTCAATGCTAATTACGTAAAAATTTTATTCATTTCTTATAATCACAGAATAACTTTATATTTATCATATTTTTAATTAAAGATAAGAAATTAAATTGAGTCAGATTTATTTTTAAAGTCAAAGAATGATTCAGTAACACACATGCATTTTCAAATTTAATCTCATATAATATTTACAAATTTATTCGATTATTAAACACCAAAAAAATATAATTAAACTATACAAATTAAGCACTAAACATTAATATTTGATAAAAACTGGATTAAATTGGTTTTTATTGAAATGATTAAATGTGCTACAAGAAATTTAACCTGTATGATTAAAAGATTTTATTAAATAAAGATTCCTGTAAAGATTTTTATCTAATTTTTCAAAGGAAATTTGACTCTTTTTCATATGAGATATATATTTCGTTTCCAAAATATCATATTCCTCGGAAAAAGTATTTTATCCAAGCAAAAATTAATAGTAACATTTGATATGAGGAATAATATCATCCATATCATCGTATACTAGTATAACTTCAACTTTCTTTCTTTTAGTCTCAACAAAAAGCAATTACAATTATGAGTAAATAGTTCTGATAAATTACTACTATAATTCTCGAAAGAGAGAGAGAGAATTGTTAAAAGTGAAATTGATTCCGAAAAAGAAATTAAGGAAATAGAAGTTATTCCGAAATAATATCACCAATAACATCATTGGGCTACGATGAAGGAATTTTTTTACTCGTTTCTTTACATTAATAGGCAATTTATGAACGAAGAAATAAATATTACACAATATATTTCATTGCTCTTTTCTACATTGTACTATGATTCCGAAAATAAATTTTTACTAGGTAGTTTTCTAAATATATATGTTAATTCCTTTTAAAAATGAAATAATAATATCGTTAAATATAATATATAGGGAGAGGTTGCAAGATACAAGTAAATTGCGTGCTTTTGGTGCAAAATTTGACATGTACAAAAGTTGTTTTAGTTTTTTTATCACTATACAGTTATTTTTTGCACTCTATTGCTTATTAGATCAGGCTCTACAGTATTAAGTGAATTCTGAATCATTACAAACACATAAGCATTAGGCAGGAATTGAATACATGACTTACAGAAACGAAAGACGAGAGCTATCTACTCGATTTCCAAATCGGTGGCATGTGAAAAAGATACAAGATTGCATTTTACTTGTGTTCAAACACATACATGTTCTAAAGCAATCCTTCCGACAATTTTCAAGAAGGAAATTATCATTTAACAAGATAATTCAGAAATGAATTAATGACTCCAATTTTTAATAAAAGAAATTACAGTGAGCTCCAACATGCAAAAACACAGTTGAATTAAAGCAAAACTATTGAGTGCCAACTAATTTTTAAGCAACAATAATAAATTTAAAATAAGTCAGTCATCCACATAGAATCAAATATTAGATCAATGATGAGACAATTAGGTCAAAAAAAATCTTGATTTACATTGTCATGCCAGTAGGCACATTTCTTTTGAAAAAAAAAAGCCGTTCGTAACTTCTGCAATGAAATGAAATGAAGTTACTGATTCCAATCAACTTTTAAAACAGCTTTATATGTTTTTCATAGTAATTAAATTCATACTTTTAATCAATTTTCAAACCCTCTTAGGAATATCGCACTGAGAAGAAATTATTGACAGTTGCATCGTTTTACGAATTTTATTATCCATATAAGGATGTAGGACCATCCAATCTTCAGAAAGAACGGATATAAAGTTGCAGAATTTTGACCTTACCACTTGTAATAGATTACACACTTATCGAAAATAAATGCATTTGTGAATAAGAATTAATAACTACAGCATCTCAGACTAGTAAATCAACATTTCTAAGAGAGTTCTAGATAAAAAGTTCTAGGTAACTAGTAAATCAACATTTCTAACTAATTACTGAGTGATAATTTAATCTGTACTCCCGGTAAAAAAAATTTCCAAGCTAATTGCAAATATCCCTTTTACAACTAAATAGATTCATTTTTAAAATGAATTCGAGCTCAGGCTATCTTCGCTATCACGATATTTTTTCTGAAGCTCAAAATTAATGTTACTGAATAAAGTTAAGGTATAGAAAAAATTTAAGTGTTATAGAATCCGATGTCAAAAGGCTTCTTATAAATGATTGGTTTACATTGTTTTCTTGTCTGATGAATCTTTAATGAACTGTAAGAACAATTTAACAAAAATGGATAAAATAGACAAGAAGATAATCTCCTGATAGTAAATATTCTATACTTCTTCATCAGCAAATCAAAATCATCGTAATTATTGAACTTTATAAGTTTTAGCAGACTTAATTGTTTTTAGGCAGCAGTTATTTCCGTAAAGTTTTGCTACAATCAAAAAAGTATGGTGAACATTAAGTTGTTCAATTAAATAAGTTTAGAACTATATTAAGCTTGAGACAATCGAAGATTTGTAAACGTTGAATCTATGCCACTTATGCGAGTTATGTAAAATGAAGTTTTTATGAGTTCAATGACGATGATCACAATTTCTGATATATTCCCTGCCATTTTTATGTGGATAATTTAATAAGTATACATTAAAAATGTAAATATTCAACTTTCAACGACTGGAATTCAAAAATACGTATCGAAAATTTCTATTAATTCTCAGATTTACCCTTAGAACAATTATGTATAAAATGTACGACTATTATTTTATATATATATATATATATATATATATATATATATATATATATATATAACAATCAAAAAAATTCGCTACAGCTGAAAATTCTTCTTCCTTAAGGAAGAAAAATTCTTTGTTTAAAAACATGAATGCAGAACAAATTATATTTACCTACCGTGAAAAGATAAAATGAAAATAATAAAATTATTTTTAATAATCAATCATGTATAAAAACTAAAATACCATTTGAGTTCAATAAGCAAAATTACAAATAAAATTTAAAGGTACGGAACTTTTCAGCTTATTTGAAATTGCATTTAAAATATCCAATTATCATTTTAATATTCTACATATTTTACAGCCTAAAATATATTCTACCCTACACATTAATAAAAAGACAAATTCATGTCCCTACAGAGTGCAAATAACGATAAATTAAAAGAACAGATTTTCATGTATTTACTTAAATAGTTGGTAAAAATTACTAAAATATACAATGGATTTTGTATTTGCTCTGATTAACATACTTTTAATTATAACGTGTCTGGCGTAAAACACTTTATTTTAAAATATATAAGTATTCTTCACATTTATAGCATCTTTTAAAAATAACTTATTTAAACGAATGAAAAAGTAAAAACGAAGCAATTATCAAAGATTTTTCTTGACTGATTATTATTAACTTGCTATTGAAAATATGCTATACCAAAATCTATCTGCCGTGAAACAAAATAGAAATCAAAACAGTAAATAAGTTTTGTTCCACTGAAAGGAAAATTATACATAATTCTCAATCAAGGGTAAATCTACCATTCATTATCGATTACCCAAAATGGATAGCTTTAAAATAGAATTTGATCGAATCTTTATTTTTGGAAGACCGGAAAATTTATCACTAAAACGAACACATATGCCATATTGTTTCTTGATATATGTTCACATGCATTGAAGCATAGCTGTTAAATGTTGTAAGTAATAAAATTCATGGATATATGCTTGGATATTGATGGCGGTAGAACCATCGAAATATTATCAAAGGTAAGTTTATTACACATAATAAATTCTTCTTTAACTATTAAATATTAAATTAACATTGTAAGTAAGATGCAAGATAACATTTAAAAATATTATGTTATTTTTATTTAATTCTAGGTGTTTTTCACTTATAATTTTAAATTGTCGATGAAAAAGAAATACAAAACTAAATTAATCATAGAAATGCTTTTAAAGAATATCAAAAGTCATTTTGTAATGCCGACGAATGAATTCTCATTTTGTAATAAGAATTACTAGCAACAATCTTAAAATAATTACATTAATGTGCAGTTGTATATTATTACTATGTAAAAATATAAATTATGAATTACTCTCATTGTGATAATTCAATCTCTAATTCACTCTTTAGAATATTATAAAGGAATGCATCGCTCTCTATATTATTCACAAGATTCAAGGAAATATAGAGTCAAAAAAAATATTTCTACCATATATCATTGTTTGCTGCCCCATCCATTGAATTAACGTATTGTTTAAAACATATTACAATACAGTAGATTTTAGACATAGCCAATTTGAAATCAATTAATGTAATAAAGCTTGAACACTTAGAAGCAATTTTTAACTAAATATTGCGTCAATATTATATTTTCTAATTAAAAGAATTAAAAACGAGGCACAGATGCCCCTATAATCCAGCATGCCAGATTCTGAATTTTTTTGGCGATGAAGAAATGTTACCAATATAACGTATTTTGAAGTGTATGATCACATAAATACTAGAGTTGTCAAGTTAGAGTTTTCTACATAATTCTTATACATCTTCATACCCAAGACGTAATAAAAACCAGAGGTTGCCAGATACATAAGAAAATCCGCCAAAAAAATCACCAAATTCAGAATTTGGCATGCTGGATTATACGGCACCTGTGCCAAAAACACAAAAGAGGTAAAAAATAAAATAAATAAAATATCAAGAATGTATTTAACATTCATTACTTGTAAATGTTAAATACATGTTGGAAGAATACAATTTAGTTTATGATTAAAATAAGAGGTGTTCTTGAAGCATCCAGGAATGAAATTGGTATCAAATTTAATTGGTAACGAAGGAAAAAGTAAAAACGAAGCAATTATCAAAGATTTTTCTTGACTGATTATTACTAACTTGCTATTGAATATGCTATACCAAAATCTATCTGCCGTGAAACAAAATAGAAATCAAAACAGTAAATAAGTTTTGTTCCACTGAAAGGAAAATTATACATAATTCTCAATCAAGGGTAAATCTACCATTCATTATCGATTACCCAAAATGGATAGCTTTAAAATAGAATTTGATCGAATCTAAATAGATCGGAGGTTCCGTTGTTATAGTTGATATGAAGATTCAACACTTACAGGTGTAAGTTATCGAAGTGATTTCATAGAATTAACATTAAAAAATAGAAACAAGATTTAGAAAGCAAAGGGTTTTGAAAAAAATATGTTGGTGATTGCAAAGCTAGTAATTTAAACATAAAAAAAATTAAAATAGATTTAAATTTAGCTGAAAATTTTTATTCAATTATTTTAATAGCAGATAACTGCATTGAAAAATGTCGAAAATTCAAAAACGAACTGCAAAATTTTGTATTTTTAAAAACCATTGAACACAAACCAAGATTACAGATACCTTAAAGAGGATACATACTCAGGGCTAGGTCATAGGAAGCATGCTATTGCAACAACAATCTTAAAGAGGATGGAAAATGCAAAACATCTAAGTGATAAGGTAGAGTAAGTGATGGAATAAAAATGTTCTCGTTTGATTACACTGAATTGTGAAGAGGACGAAAGAAATTTTATTTAATTAAGGTAATGATCCATAAAAACATCGTTTTTTAATTTTTTTTATGTTACACATATATCTATATTAAAAATAATAATTAATTTAATTTAAAATAATGTAGGATTTTACTATTATATCTAACAGCATATTTTATAGTCATATAATATCATAGAGATTTGGCTAACTGTTTTCTTTTCTTATCATAAGGTAATCCCTGCAGTATTTTAATAGGTAATGCATGTCTATACATTAAACATATGTTAAGTTTTACTTCTAATACATCCGTTTGTCTTAGTTCTTCAGTCTACTTTTTCTTCAAATCTATTGCAGTTTGAATTTGTCTAGTCACTGATTGGAGAAGGATTAATCTAGAATATGACCTTTCTTGCGTATCAGGACTTCAATTTCCTATGATGGTGAATATGGCTGAGATTTTTAAACAACACGTCCAAAGTATTTTCCAATCAGTTTCATGATGTCTTGCAATACTTACCATTGGAAGTGATGGTGACATTCATTACTAATTTTATAATTGTATTAACCTCATAATTGTAATTTTTATCCATTTAATTTAATGTGTACAATCAATTGTAATTTTTATTAATTTAATTTAATGTGTATAATCATTGCAATAAATTTGATGATAGAATCTTTCATTACTTTTAGTTGTTTTATGTATTTAATGCCCAGTAATGTCCATTTTAAACAAATTTTTAACATCGTACAGAGGTTAGAAAACAATTCAAGGATGTAAAAATTTCTTGGTCTTCAATATATCTTTTTTGAAGTCATGAAAGATAGTGGATCCTATTTACTTTGTATAAATTCAAACCACCTAAATTCTCATATTCAGAAGCTCGTAATCTTGTCTGTTTAATTTTTTAAGTCATAAAATTTTTCTGCTGGTATAAAATTTAATCAGTTAACTAAGTTCCAGCAAACTTACGTAATATTCAAGGAATAACGAAAAGATATTCCAATGGTTCCAAACATAAATTATATAAAAGTCCTGTTCACACAATGATCTTTATCCAGTTGTCCGATAAATAGTATGAAAATCCTATTCAAGTCTTGTTTGTTATGAATACGAAGAATTACGCTTAAAAACAAGGATTTACTGAACTGGCAGACAATAATTAAACTTTTAATTTAATTAGACTTTCAAATTTGGAATTTGGTTCAACGATTCATGAGTTCAATTCACCCTTCAGGATTAAATGTTTATTGTGGTTTGGAATCTTTGTCTAATTAGCTTCGCGTGTGAAAAAGATTTTTGAAAGCAAAACAAATCTTCAAAATATTATGAACAAGTCATGTTTTCAACCATCCGAATCTTATATAAGGTTCAAAATAAGTGTCTCTGCCAGTTAAATGAAATCTCAATTTGCAGAAAACTTACTAATGTTTCACAAAAACAAAAAAAAATTATTTGACAAGTTTGTAAAACACTCTAAGTACATATAATTTTTTAAGAATAAAGAATAGATATTGCATTTAACAAGTATAAACTTAACATAATTGTCTAATAACACAAATAAATATAAATAAAATTATTGCATATGAAAAAAAGTTTGTTTTTTTTATTTTCTGTAATTTTTTCTAATGAAATCCTTTCCATCCGTTTTCCAAGAGAATTCTCGTTATGAGACACATTAGATTTTTATAATTGACAATGAATTTGGGCTTGATTATCAGTTGATAACATCCAATAGTATGTATTTTATTTTATAGCCTTTATGTGATATATTCTGCACATTATTTTTTAATAGCTTTTACTAAATTTTCATTGTATTTAATTAGAAAAAGTACAAACCAATATCATGGCGGTACTAAAATAGATATAAAGTAAAAAAAAATATTTTGCCTTATATTTAACTTATTCCATTTGCCAGAGGTCAAAGAGATTTTAAGCCTAAGATTTTGAAGAATACGATCATTATTCAGACCATTATTCATTAGTAGCTCGTTTTATAATAATTAGTTTTAAGTATCATATATGTTAAATATAGAAATTGTTTTCATACATTTTATTTGTTTCCTTCTTAATCATATTTAGTCAAATTTTTATTGTATAAATAACGATATTGCATTTTCCCACCAATTCCATTTCGAAAGTCTTAAAAAATTTCGAAATTCACAGATCTGTAAAATATTTACAATCACAAATGTTTGAACTTAACTTAATAGCTTAAAATTATCTAGACTATAGAGTAAAAGGAAACTTTTTGAAAAAAAAAATAAGAGAAGCTGGAATGTGCAAAAAAAATGCTCTTTTTCTTACTTCGTTCAAGCACACGTGTATTTCTTGATAAAATTCCCACTCGAAAATAATTTACAATTTGAATTTTTTTTAATCATTCGCATCAAAAATCAGATTAGCTTAAATCCAGTATGGCTAGTGATTGTGTCTTTGTAAATAACAATCATAGTAAGGCAGCAGGGAAAAATAAAAAGAATGAACTATTATTTTGATTTCAGTTCGTGTTGTAATGAAGTTCTCTTGATTATAAAATCTAAATTATTAAATAAAAAATATACTTTCTAGAACCACAAGAGTAGTTCATTTTACATGAAATATTTTTACTTTATAAACTGTGAATGCAAGGTGTACACAATAAATAGCAGATATCTACATACACACACTTTTCTGAAGTTTAAACTTCAAGAAATGTTAAACTTCAGAACTATTACATTTATATAATCGCTTTTTTTCAATCCTTAAAATTTAAATATCATCAGTATAGGATATACTGAAGAGAATGTCAATACCAAATAAATATTAATTTTATATTTAATAGTGGAATTAATATTTTAGGTACATTAAAATAATCGAACACACATCATATATTCCAATTGTTTTAAAAATAATGTCCATAGTCTATGATATTGAAAATTTTTATTATTACTAAAATGTATAACATTATTTTTAAAAAATGTGCGAATTTTGTTAAAGAAAAATTTTACATAAAATCATAAAATTTGTAGATTTTATATACATAAAGCATTTCCAGGTTTACGTCGCACTTAATGAAAATAAACAGTTTTTCATATTTTTGATCGGAAAAATGTAATGTTTATAAATTAGTTTTAATATTCCACTTTTGCAATTAAAAAAACCAAATAAGTTAAATGACATCTTACGTAAATATAATAATGGGTAAGGGTATTTGATTGTCTTTGCCCCAAAGATCAAACTTAGGAAATTATACGTACTTTAAAGAGTTTTATCTTACTAGAGATCTTACAGTAAATTCAATTTAAATAACAATTTAAGTCAGATATTAATGATTCATCCAAAACTTTTTCAAGCAAATCAAATTTCTGACTTTGGCATGGCAATGAATATTTTTTGCCTTTCAAAATAAAGATCTATTTAAATAAGTTATTAAAACTTATAAAAGTTGTGTTAAAATTTTATTACTTTACTTCTAATATATACCATAAAAACAATGTTACTTTTTTTTATTGATTTTGTCAGACAATTATTAGCGAAAGAACATTCTAGAAAATTCATTCTTTTTATGTGCCATAATGAATCAATAAAACATTTAGGAAACGTTTAAGATTAAAAATTTATTAATCTCTAAATAATACCAATAAAAGAAAAATTAAGATCTTACTCTTCTTTAAAGGAACATTTCATTACGCCAGTTTTACTTTAAAGAAACTGTTTCCAGCTCCTGGAAATTTCAGAGGTTATGAGCAAACAAACAGAAAACTAAACAAGCGAAATCTCTAAAACGTTTCAAACAAATGATGAAAGAAACAAACTGATTTTAAAGAGAGACACAAAAACTAGAATAAAAACTTTTCTTGCGTCGTTATTGTATTTATCTTCACTGCCTAGTGTGATGATTTGAAAAAACTTTCCTTTGCTTTTTTTGAGTGTCTTAGATTTATTTATTTTAAGTAACTATTAAAAAGCATCACTATACCAAATAAATAGAAGCTTTTAAATCACAGAATAATGAAATTTTATACCAGGAAAGCATTTTCGTTTCGGAAAACTTCATTGTGTTAGATTTAAGTTTATTTAAAATTATAAAACAAACTTAAGTATATGATTACTGTATATTATGTAATTAATTTCAGAGACTTGTAATTGAAAAATTACCCATGTAATATCAATATAGAGAAAAATATTTACTATGATTAATGATAAAATATATTATGAAATAAAAAAGATTGATGTATCACATGCACAATTTCAACTGTAGTTCTATCTTTAATTATTTAAATTATTAATAAAATTAAGAATAAACTTTTTTAAAAAAGATATTATATTGATAAAAAAAAGTCATTAAAGAAAATCAAACAAGACTCCTGGAATAGTTGGCGCCTTTTTAAAATAATTTTTAAATTTTTTTTAAAATAATAAATAAATTTTAAGAATTTTTTGAACTTCTGAAGGTAAGACTTCCTATCACTTTCTCAAGTATTTTACAGCGTAATAGACTGACTGGATTTGTTGTCTGTTACCCCTAAATTATTCTAATTAGAATTTCATTTCTTTAGAAGTTTGCTAGAATGAATTTTACATCCAAGTAAAAATCGATAGAACAAAAATTTATTCCTCAACTATTTTTATAAATTTTGGAATATCTAAAATACGAAAAAGAATTAAAGATTTTAATGCTACTTAAAATTAACACTAATATATGACAGTTTTTATTCTTAATTAGTGTTTATTGTAAATATCTTACAAAATTTAATTCCATTTATGCTTTGCAATTTTTTTTATGTAAATTTAATAAAATCAACATCTTTGCTTATTATATTACCGATAAATGTGGAGCAGTGCATTATTTTTTGAAGTATTAAATTCACGGTACAATTTTTTTAATGAGAGACACACACCAGTATTTTTTAGATTATTATCACAAGGAACATATGTACATACATTCTCTTTCATTTTATTTTAAGTGATGCAAAGATATCTTAGTATGCATTAACTGAATTAAATTTTAAAGTAAACATTGAAATTTCACATCTTTTGTAATGATAATATCACCTTTAATTATTTTTCTGTCTATGAACCTCAAAATAAATTTTATGGTGTAAAGCTATATATTATTCTTCATACATCAAGTCAATAATATTATTAAGCATTTTCAAATAAATTTTAATTTTTTTTTTTCAAAACAGCTAAATTTTTACTTTGGCGAGTATCAGCAAAATCTTAAAATACTCAAAGAGATGTCTTAGAGAAAAGGAAATCAGTTCTCCTCAACCACGGTAATTATGTCTTATCCTTTGTCCACGACACCTTAGTACTGCCAATTAATAGCACCAAGTGATACAGCAACTGAGACTGTGTAACAGTTGTAGTAATCATTTCCCGATTTTTTAAATGATATGATAATACACCGTTATATAATCATATAGAACAGTACTCTTCATTCATCTTACACAGGTATTCTCTTACAATTATATAACTTTAAAATTGTTCGTATAGAATTAGTTATTAAATTACTGACACGAAAAATAAAAACGGTATTCTTTTAAATGATCAGTAGCCTTAGAATCAACGAAAGAGATGACATTAGATGATGAAACTGGCCCACAGCGTAATTGCTTTTCATGTCTAAATCTCATCTGCTTTCAGACATTTTAAAATTGTATCCCAAAATATTTATAAGCACTTCCTATTAATATTGTAATCTATTAATTCAAACTCCTGAAAACGCAAATGCTTTCAAATACCATTTGATTTTGTTTACTCAATTAATTTATCTTGTATGACTGTAATAAACACATAAAATTATCTTCATATTTGGATTTAAACTTTAAAGCATTTATCATTTGAAAATTATGTTTAAGTTTAGCAGGAAAAAATAAGTCAAATCATTATTTTTATGTACTTTAAAAAGTTAGGCAAGAATTAAAATTATAAATGTTTTGTCTTTCCAGAGAAGGACTTTGCTTAGAGCAATTAAAAATGTTAATTACCTTATCATATTTTTAATTTCTTCTTTTTTGATTATCTTTGTCATTTATTTAAATTTCTAATGTATTAACTTTACTTTAATTTCAATAGAATTTTCATTGTAAGTATAGAGCAAGAGTATTTGACAAAAATGTTAGAGTAATTTTGGTATGAAAAAGAAAAGATGCACACCATCAAACACACAAATGTAGTATACTTTATTCTGAAAAACTTTCCATTACAAGCGTGAATGTATTTTTCTATGTAAATACTGCAAAACAGTATTAAAATAATACCCCAAACTTTCAACATATAGTTAGTTAATTTTTCACAAAAAGAAATCCTTTTATTCAGTGTTACGTATATATTACATGGTTGCTGTTTGTGTTATAAGCTACATTGTCTTCTGAATAATTATATTAATTAACTCAAGTTATGTTAGCAATAAAATACACATTATTTTTCCTCCATTCACTAAAATAAACAAAATATTGCTTAAAAAATATTTCAATTACATTTTGATTACAACAACAGTTTTATGTTTTTCTGATAAATATAAAAAATTTATTATTTTTCAGAATAACTTTAAATTGGTTTTCGCATTTTTACATTTTATTTTTTATTGTTTAATATTAGTTAGTGAACTTATTTTCATACTTAATTACAAATATAGAGAATAATAAATTCATTTTAAGAGATAGTTAACCGTACAAAATCCCTTCCTATTTGTAATAAAATCATAAACTTTTAAATTAAGGTTTTGTGAATTATTTTTTGCAAAAATTGTTATAATTCTTTATTTTTGTTTTTATTTCATGTCATAGCAATTTATTAAACTAATTTGCTTCATTTTTGGAGGATATGATTGTTTTCATAAAATTATTTTTCCTATATTTTCTAGAAATAATCAATAATTTTTGGAGAAATACCAGCACCACTATATGAAATTAAAGTATCACAAAATAAATTATCTTTAAAATCTTTATTTTGCATTTTTTTCTAGTTTTGCGATATAATTGATTAAAGTGTAAAAAAGTTGATTTCTTATTTTACATACAGAAATGTATAATAATTTCCTTCACAATAAAAATTTTAGAATTAAGAGATTTCTTATTAAAATAGATATAAATTACTAGAGGCTTATATTTCCATAAATACAATTATGATTTTTCTCAATGTACAACAAATCTAATATGCAATTTTTCAAAATAGATTTTTGTGAAAACAATTATATTTAACTGAAAGCAAACAAAAATTATATACATTTAAGGTTAACAAATATTTACTCTCAAAATACTTTTTATTATAAGTTGCAATTATTAAACTTTAATTTAGTACTCTAAATAATTTAATATCTTTTTGATATTAAAATTCAACGAAATCAAATTTAACCCTTTACAATTTGTCTTACTAATAACTAACTGTATTAGTACAGTAAAATATAAAGGTCTATCAAATAACAGAAATATTCTTTATGCAAATTCTTTAACTTCAAAATTTTGAATATTTAATGGAATATCGCAATAAGTAGTAATGTAAATATTAAGACGAAAAAAGTTTTAAAATAGATAACTTTCTAAAAATAAATGTTTGTTTTTGTTTTTCTCTTCAATTATAGTTTGTTATTGATTCGATTTCGACATCGATTATACATTGCTTTTTTTATTTTAATTATAATGTGTAGTAGCAACGTTATATAAATTCTCTTGAATGTTGACAGATGTTTGGTGCTGCCATCTAGTTTTGAGAATGTATAACTAAAAAGAGTATTCTGGATTCAGATTATTTTAACACTAATTATGTAAATTTAAGTTCTTACCATTGAGTATGGTTTATTTCAAATTATTTTTTGTTCCCCAAATTGTCGAGGTCAAAAATTAAACCATTTCAGCAATCCAATCATAAATTTCTAATATACTAAAGCTAACTGGAAAATAATACTTCCAACTTTAAATTTATTTTAAAGAAATTTGAATCACGAATTGCTAAAATTAATAAGAAAGTTTCATTTGCTCTATATGAGCTTTTTAAAATTGTAGTTTTCACTTCAACACTTCATCTAATCTACATTGTAAGAAATTTTTGATGGGTCAAATGAAAAATACCTGATTTTAGCTCAGAACAATTTTATATATTTTCTTTACGAATGAACGTATGAACATAATAATTTCATGTTACTTAGGTATTAATTAGATAACGAAAAAATACTATTCATTATTAATAATCGAAAATATATCTTAAAATTTTATTTGTAAAATAGAATAAATTGCAAATCAGAAACCAAAAATAACTGAATGAAATGTACTATATTGAAATGAATAATATATTTAAGCAAGCATAATTGAAATAAGAATTTAAAGTAAAAATGTATTGCGCTTATTGTCAAAAGAAAAATTACTTTTGTTAATTTTTCGACTTTTGATTCGATAAAACGAAACAGCTGAAGGTTTTGTTAGCATATAAAGATGCTGGAAACATTTTCTATGACGACTTCTACAAATTTTAAGCTGTGGTATGCTTTTGCCTAAAAAGTAACGTGAAAAATTCACAGGCAGTAAAACATAGCAAATGTATTTCATTATTGCAACGTGGATGAAGCCAAACGCTAGACATTCTACTCAGAATTGATTTCTGAGCGGTAAGTTCTGAGTTTATCACTTTGCCATTTTGAGAAGTATTTATTTCCCGAAGGTCCTGAATTGTGCCAGTGTGTAGTGAAATCCTCTGCACGTGGAATAGAAGTTCGGTTTGTCGGCACCAATGAGCATCCTGATGAGGCACCGCAGCGGTGGGCGCCGTGTGGTGCTACGTTTGCTGAAAATATAAGTTTTTCGTGGAAGCCCGAAGCGTTGCTTTTTCGCCACCGATATGACACCATACAACACAAGACATGATTTTTGCTTCAGTCCTAGTAGAATTCTCATAAGTTTAGCTGTTTTTATAGTTATACCTCGACTACTCGAAGGTAAATATTTTATTTATTGTATTCTTTAAATTTATATTCATAATAAATAACCCATTTCAGAATGGAGAACTCAGATATCTCAATAATTAAAGATTTACTGGAAAGTCCACTTTTCGAGACGAGACGTTACTACAAAAAACGAAATAGTTAAATTAAGTAGACCGATGCCGGATATTATTCTATCGCAAAATGTTAAGATTAAAGGACAACAGTGTGTACGACATTTTCAAAAATCTATTTAGGAAAAATTTAAATGGTTAACCGATTGTAGTGAATTGAATAAGTTGTACTATTGACAATGTTTACGTTTTGTTGTAATTGAAAAGGATAAGAATATTTAAACAAAACAAGGCTCCAGTGATTTAAATCATCTCCACGAAGCTTCAAAGAAACATGAACAAACACAATCTCACATAAATGCCGTAATACTATTAAAAACATTCGGTACCGTCAGGATAGATTTAATGTTAGAACAACAAAAACCTTCATCGATTGTTTAACACAATGAAAAAGCAAGAAGAAATAGAAATATTCCCAAGAGATTAATAGATATAGTGTGCTACTTAACAAAACACAAGAAGATACCTTTCGTGCACATAATGAGAATATAAATTCCCTTAATCGAGGAAATTATAAAGAATTAATAACTTTAATTAGTAAATATGATGATCTTTTAGAAACCCATCAAAGAACTGCAACTGTGTATTTTCTGGAACCTCTAATAGAATACAAAATGATATTATTGCATCGATAAAAAATATTGTAATTTCAGAGATTAGAAATGAAATAAAAGAAACGCCATTCCTTGCTATTATACTGGATGAAACATCTGACAAATCTCACAAATCGCAATTATCAGTTATGGTATCGGTCGGTGTTGCTGGTGCACTACAATTATGTTAATAATTTTTGTGTAATGTTATGCTGTTAATAATCACTTTGTGTAATGTTGTGCAAGAAACGATTTTGAGTTGGGGGTGTGAGAACAAACTGATTGCTCAAACGTACGATGGGGCGGCAGTGATGGCAGGAGCGTTGAATAGTACGCAGAAAAAAAGTAAAAAACATTTTATCAGAAGCTATGTTTGGGCATTGTTGCTCACATGTTCTTAATTTAGTTCTGTCGCAATCGGTATTGCTTATAAAAGATTGTAAATTATATTTTGCAACAATTTCTGGCATAGCCTCATTTTTTTCAGTGTCTACAAAAAGAAATCATGTTTTAAATGATATTATTAAAAGAAAATTTCCAAAATTAGCTGCAATGCGTTGAAATTATTCATCTCGTATGGTAAATACCATAAAAAGCGAAAGGCAAGGCCTATCTGATTTATTTTAAACTATTATTGAGAATCCAGAAGGCTGGGATAACGATACAATTAATATTGCAAAGATTTATCACATGTTTATTTTAACCATTTAACGGTAATTTTCTCCTAAATATGTTGCCAAAGTGCTTAGTTATGCTGATGTTCTATTTGATATTTAACAAAAAACTAACTTAGATATAGCATATTCTAGTCAAAAAGTAGAGAAAGTAAAAGATATAATTCAAAATATGCGAACTTTTGCTGTATTTGATGAAGTTTTTGAAGAGACTATTTCTGTAGTGGGTCCCCCAAATTTAAGAAAACGTCGTGTAAATTTACAAAACTAAAGTGTAGACCAACATTTTAAAAATTTATATTATGAAACAATGGACACTATTTATTATCAGTTAGATGTCCGTTTCAAAAAATTTTATTCGCACAATTTTTTTTAAGTAAGTTCAAATTAAATTTCCGGATGAACGCCTTAATTCGTTAAAGAACGCTTATGCAAAACATTTCGATTTGGTAAAGTTAACCAATCATGCGCTCTTTATCGTAGTGAGCCATACCACGTATTGAATTTATAGAAACTTATTTCTGCATATAATGCTGAATGATTTGACAGATGCCCTAAGCGAAATAAATAAATTGGAGCATTTAATTTGTACAGTTCCATTTTCAACTGCTTCGGTGGAGAAATCATTTTCAGCATTGAAAAGAGTAAAACATTATGCACGCAATGCAATGAGCCAGGATAGGTTAAGCAATTTATCTCTAATAATAATAGAAAAAGAAATGTTGCACTTATTACAGTCAAAACCAGAGTTTTTTTTATCATATAAATGATTATTTTGTCAGTATTCGGATAGACGAATGGATTTTGTGTACAAATGAATAATAAAAAGTTAAAGAAGTATTTAACTAACATTTTTATGGTTTAATTATTTTATTATTATTGTTGTTGTTCTCTGCACACCCAGCATGAAAACCTACCGCACGCCACTGATTATATATATATATATATATATATATATATATATATATATATATATATATATATATAATATTATATATTATACTTTTTTGTGTTGGGTAACAAAACAAAAAACAATTCTCGAAAAAGATCTCAATTATTTTCATCTGAGAAAAAATTTACCTGATATCTAAACAGAAACAATTTTCAGATTTGCGTCAGTTATGTTTGTGAACTTTGTGAGCACTTGTATTAAATCTTTATCTTCTTAATGCAAGTCTTTATCTTCTTAAGTATTAAGTTTTTATCTTCTTAATACCGTTTATCTCCACAGTTCAAATAATTCTTGGAAACATTTATCAGATTTCATAACATAAAGTGATAAAAGGATCTTAACAAACCATGAAAATAGAAGCCTTTATTTTGTGTTTGACATAACATTAATTTAATATCCTTAATTAAGAATATTGTCTCTGCGTATTAACCATTTATTATCAATGCATATCATTTTGCCAATATAATCAATGGAAAATTCTCTTACTTTTACTGCAAAGTAACAAAATGTATTAAAATCAATAAATTGTTAAAAGTTTCATTAATCACATGACACTAGAAATTTTTTTATCAAACCACAGACTTCTTTACACATTAGGTAATTTGATTTATCAAACTAGAATTGTTGTTGCAATTTATTATATTTTATTCTTGTAAAGTAAATTTAAAAATCATTTGCATGATATATGAAAGAAGTAAACAACTTCACTTTACTTATAGAATTTTTTTTTTTTTTTTTTGCTCTTTAATATGATTCCTAATAATTTATTGGTACAATGCAATATTCCTAGACAAAAAATTTATATTTAGCCCAGCTTAACCATAATCCTTCTAATGTAATGAATGTCAATCATTAAGAAATTTTCAATTTTTAATTTCTCTTTTAAAGTTACCACAAAAAAATTAACCTGTGTAATTAAAGATTTAAATTTTCTGTAAAATTTGATGTCTCTGAACTTGATGTGATGAAGCTTTTTATTACAGTTTTATAAATACAATAAAACTCATATCATCCGAACTCCGTCTATCCGAACCGAATCAGAAATATTAATCACTCAAAAGAAGCAGGAAAAGGAGAATAAAGGAAAAAGCTCGAGAAAAGTAAAGTTAATATAAGGTAGAAAAATAGAATAACGTGTCATTTGAGGAATTTAAAAACATTCTTTTGAATATTCCTGGATGTTCAAAAGTTAGCACTGAATATAAAAGAATGGATTATGAGTCGGACTTTAGATTTCAAACTATAAATGATGATTAACTTACTGGAAATGCAGGAGGAAGAAGATGACCTTAATTTCTAAGTTGAAGCTGACACGGGACGATCAGCATTTGACGGCTTGGAAGAAGATCATCAGTCTAAATGTGACCACATGAAAATTCTCGCTGTCAAGTAGATGTGCGAATTATGAACAGTATGAAGGAAGTGAAATAAATTACTCTGACCGATATGTTCAGCAAGCAATGACTTTCATTACAGCACTGTACATACAAAGTGTACAATACTTGTAAATACCTTTACTTGTAAAAGTGTTGACTTTTAATTTAATTGATTACAAGTTACTTATGTTTATAAATATGTAGTTTTTTCCTTTTCAACATATAATAATTAATTAATATAAGCACTTTTGTTTTTAAAAAATTCAATTAAACGAATTTTTGATTACCCGATTGGTGTCCGGTCTCAATTGATTCCGATAATTGTAGCACCACTGTATTCATATTTTATAAGAACTAAATATCTGACATATCAAAATTCTAGATATTATTTAATGTACTAATTTTAGATATTTCTTGGATATTAGGCAGTAGATATCAACTACAGAAGACGCTCGTTTTTAGGAACTTATTGATACCGGTAAAACAGTTCGTAAAATAGAAAAATTAAGTATTAGATTATTAACACCTGACATTTTTTACAAAACTACTCTTACTTTATAAATAAAGTATTATTATTTTATTAAATTAGAAAGAATACTTTAAAATGCGCAATAAGAAACAAACTCATATTGAGATTCATACTTGAAAACAACTCTTACTTTCCTTTTATTGATTCCATTTTCATTACACAATTTTCTAAACAGTGTGTTTAGTTTTAAAATTTTGAAGCCCAATATTTATTACTTTAAAATTTTTATGTTCAGATTTACAGCAAATCATTTGGATTTCTCTTTTATAACAATACCATCAACAAGAAAGTTCCTTCCTCTTATTTTTTCCAACCAAGGAAGCAATGTTTTTCAAGTTTAGGATGTCCTGTCTCTCTTCGACATCTTCGAGATTGAGCACTTTTGCTGACACTGCTTATTTTTCAAGCACTTTTCTGGGTTTTTAAAATAGTTGAGAATTTGTTCCATGGAATTTCATACTTTTTGGCAATTATTGTCTTAATTAATATTTTTCATCTACTTTTATAATTTTCTTTTTGCTTCAACTAATAAACACATTTTTTTAACTGTGACAAATCCACAACAAAAATGGTTCCATCTCCCTCTCGACAAAAGAAGTTTCATAAATTAAGTTGTTCAAATGAAACGAAACTAACTACTAATTTTTTCCCTTTTCTATGTTCTAACGAACAGGGAAGGGTGGAAGAGTGTTTTATTACATTTCTATGATCTTATGTAACGGAAGGTCTAGAGTCGAATTCAGCAGCACAGTTCTTTCCTGTGAAATATTTTATACCCATGTATCTTCGACTATTGTTGCTACAATGCATAGAATGCGAGCACGTTTCACCTCGTTGTTCAAAAATAAATCAAATTTTCGGGGGTTACATAACAGGAAATCAAATAAGAGATTTAAAAAATATCAGATTGTAAAAAATAAAAATAAAAAACAAAAAAGCCAAGGGGAAAAAAAGAAACAAAAAAAAAACTATTTGTCAAGAAACGAAAGTTAACAAAAAAGAGATTTTTAAAATTTTAGTCCCTAAATGGAAGTTAAAATTATCATTGTGTCTATGGTGTCAGGCTAGGGACTAGCCACTAATTAAACTTGCGTATCCGTAAATTAGAGATTCGTAAAAAGAGCGTCTACTGTATATATAACAAAAATGTCATACTTGATTTAAATAAAGAATGAAAAATTTGAATAACATCACTGAAGACTTTCAGCTATAAAATGAAACAATGAGGTCTGCAAACAAATTATGTAAAGGCTGTTTGAATACTAATCATTGAAGACCTGATATTATTTATTTACTTTGTTGTTACTTATGACACTTGGACAAGCCAAGCTCACTATGCCTTGGCTTGCGAATTTAAGTCAATAGGGAGCGTCTATCGTTTTAAACAGAGCACCACGAAGGCGAAAGTACGTCTTTGTTCTTTAAATCCTCCGATAGATGGCACAACCTGAGGATCCACTCTTTCAATTTTGACATTGATCAGAAGGGGGAGGATATTTTCTCCAGACCATGGTACCCATGGTAACTGCTCAACGACCGACCACAGGACTTTCGATTCCACAGATTCAACGGGCTCGTATATCGCATGTACTCGGAGGGTCTTTGGCGGCATTGGGAATCGAACCCCACCCTTAAGGATGGAAGGCCGATGACCTAATCACTAGGCTGCCATGGCATTTATTTACTTAATGTGCTAATTAATATTATGAGCAGGGTTCTGGGGTGTATTAATTTTTTGTAGCTTTTTCGTTAGTATATGCAATTTGTTATTAAGAACAAAGGCTTGATTAACTAAATAAAGAGAAAATCTTAAACTACACAGTTTATAATGTTTCTCGAAGAAAATTATTTTATTAAAACTAAAGAAAGCGCAACACATGATTTCAAATTTAAGCTTGTAACAAATATAAGCTTTTTTGCCAAAAGGACCTTTATTTTATTACATTATATTTTTTGTAGATGGGGCTAGGCACCATTATTGAATAATATTTATTTATTTCAATTTTGTTATGTTTAATTAATGTTTAGTAAACATCACTGAATAAAAATATTTCTTCTCAGCACTTTATAAAATGTATACGAACTTAAACATTTTAAATATCAAATCATAAATATCATTAATAGTTGAAAAATATTTTTTAATTTTTTTCTTGACTTTTACATTTGAGACAACAGTATAAATAAATTCCAGTATAATTTCGAAAATGGATATCCTTAATGATTTGTCAAGAAATGTTTATTTTGATGAACAAGAAATTAAATCATTATTCTCAAATTTAAATGTAAATTTTAAGCATCATAAATTTTAATGACAAATTTTATGAAAATCTGTGCTAAGCATCTAATTTCTATGATTTAAATTAAGTACGTAAAATATTACATACAAAATTATGATAAAAAATCAAGGTATTTTGTTTTAAAAATACTTAACTAATTGGCTGTATTTCCTAAGGATCTTATCAGCTTCCTTTCATAAAACAATATCGTAGAATTAGTACGTTTTTATTTACATAAAGTTATATTTATATAAAGAAAAATGCAATAAAACTATATTAATACAGAGTTTTCCATTTAATATATATATATATATATATATATATATATATATATATATATATATATATATATATATATATATAGATAGAGAGAGAGAGAGAGAGAGATTGAAGCGCACTAAGGTGGCTAGGCAATTGAATATAATTTCAATTTAGATAAATTTATTTTATTGATGAGGATAAATTTTTAGTATACATAAATTTTACTATTTACATAAATTTTAATACAAATTGTTTAAACTTAACAAACATGACAATTTCTTTGGCGAACGCCGTCACAAGCCCTCCTCCAGTGCGCTGTCTCACTGAGAACACTCTCGAAAAAAACAAAAAGTAACAAATAATAATATAATTGGAAGGAAGGAGGGCCGCAGAATCTAGCGCGCATGCGCTATACTGATGCTTGCATTATAGCTCGTATTAAAAAAAAGTTATTTTAGTAACTGTGTTGCTAGCTTAATTTTCATTCGTATACAATAGTCTTTTTATAACTTCAAAAGTTTCTTTTAAACGTTTCAGTCATTTACTATGAGCAATGACAACGATAAACCAATCAAATTTATCCGCAAATCAAGTATTCTCCAATAATAACATCGATTCGAGTTTTTTAACTATAAAATAAAAAATTAATAAAACTTCAGAAGATAAAAAATTAATGCAAACGATAAATATATGAAATCGAGTTCATAACAAAAATTTTGCAAAAATTTAACTCTCGTAAATAGGAATTAAAATTATTATATAAAACCCTGTTAAGAGCTGTCAAATAGTTTGTATAATCGAGAGTTTTCGTAAATCAAAGATTCGAAAGAACGAGCGTATACTGTAACAGTATTTCATAACGTGCTTATTTTTTCATTGACTTTTTCTCGATTTTATTGAAAAATAATGATGTAGATTTATAATTCCAATGAAAATAATACAAATATACAATCTTACATTTGTACAATTATCTAAAATATATTAGTATTCAAGAGAGGTATTTAAAATAAAATTCAATAGAAAAGATTCTTTCAAATTAGTGGACGGAAGCATTTTATTTACTAAGATTTTATTAGAAAAAGTTGAGATATACCTTAAGGCAAACTTTCAAAACTCTTTGATAAGGATATTTGGTTTCAAAACTTGATCATTCTTTTAAGCACATTTCTAAAAACAGACTTGTAATAAAAATTACAGAAAATTTGTTATTTATATTGTGTATTTTTTTTCGAATGGGAATTTATATAGAGACTTTTTAAATGGTTTTTAGAAATTAACTTGCAGTATATTTTTAATAAATAATTAGTTATTTGATTTTTCTTATTTAAAAACAGAATCGTAAGTTAATATCTCCGTAAGTACGTCTAAGTATACGGAGAGCTTCAAGAAATATGTTTTAAAACAGTGAGATAGGCTATAACTATTTTATATTTTCACGATCTGAACGCGGAAGTATTAAAATAAAAGGAAGTACTTTTGTTTTGAATAATTTAATATTATTCTTTTAATGCATTTTAATTTTGTTTTTGAAATATTGCATCGATTTAAAAAAATTCAAATTGAAGTAGTATATTTTTTTTACTTTTAAACTGTGCATAAATGCGTCTTAAAAAATTTTCAAATATGAATCTAACATCAATTTGACTTTTGATTTCTTAAATGATGTCATCTCATTTTTCAAATAATAATATATTTATTCATTCATTTATCTGAACATCATAAATTCATTTATCTGTACATAGAGTATGATACACTGTTACTTAATCGATACCCATAAATCAATAAAATTTATTACATTAAATATAATTGATACTTGATTTTTTTAGTGCTGCGTTATAACATAACACCTAAATTATGAAATAAAGCTTTCTTTATATATTTAAATCTAATATTTCTTCAATTTACAAACAGATATACATTAAAAATTCATATTGATAAGTTGCCAATAGTATTTATTACAAAGTATTTTGCATTATTTTAAAAAATAATTTGCTTTTATTTGCGATAATCATAATGTCATATTTATTCAGCGATAATCATTAATATTATATTTGTTGATGTAAAGTAACGTATTGTGTGATCGATTATAGGATTGTGATCTCAATTATAAGGATTATTATCCGCCTACTCAAGTTGCTTGGCTCAATATTGGCAATCTTGCCAAGATAACCCCAATAAGGGACCAATAATGGGCATCAAGTTTTCTTCAATATACAGCATGCCAAATGGTTCTATAATGGGCTCATTGTTTTCCCCAATATTGGGCATGCCAAGATAAGCCAAGGTTGGTCCTATCATGGGGGCTAAGTTTTCCCCAGTCTTCCATGATAAGCCATTATTAGTCCTAGAAAGATAGCCAAGTTACTAACCATCTTGGGCATGCCAAGATTTTGCCAAAATATATCATATGTAGAGTTAACTCCAATATGGCTGCATATTTTTATATGTTGTTTAGTTGCATTTTTGTTTATCAAGAATCTTCTTACTAATTGAGATTACTGTTTTTGAATTTTAATCATTTAGAAACTTCGATAATTAAAATTTAATCGCAACCGTTTTCAATTTCAATTAATTTATCAATCAAGAAGTTTTCAATAAATCACCGTGTTGGTGAGTATGATTTTTCTTACATTTGTAATAACGAATTTTTGTTAGCATGAAAATACTTACAATTATAATCAAAATGAAAATATTTCATATTTTTATGTTTAGATACGTTATATTTTATTTCTTACTTGCAATTGCTTTGTATATTATTTTAACCATGAAATTACCCCAAACCCCAAAATACGATGTTATTATTATACATATGGTTATAAGTATTTATCTACATTTATTTATTCACATATAAATTTGCA
Source organism: Latrodectus hesperus (assembly GCA_037975125.1). NCBI lineage: Eukaryota > Metazoa > Arthropoda > Arachnida > Araneae > Theridiidae > Latrodectus > Latrodectus hesperus. The sequence goes on along the minus strand of CM075856.1, from coordinate 31,129,357 downwards.
ATGAATGTATTTAATGAATATTATTCCAAAAAACTGTTTCGACTTATTTGGCGTCATAGCACTTTGGAGATGCTCCAGAAGTTCATTGTTTTATTTTCTGTGATGTAATGTATGTAATATAACTGTACTGCGTTTTATAATATCATAATATTAATATTTTTCATTTGATTTATTCATATACTTATGTAAATTTAAATTTTACATTTGACATAAAATGCTGATTTGAAAAAGTTACAAATATTTGTAAGTTTATTTCTTCTAACATTTGCATTCAAGTTTGGTTACCATGAAAATTTTTATTTTTTAAAAATTTGTCTATTTTAAGAATCTTATTCAACAGCCATAAGTTTTATTTGACTTCACAGCACTCTATTCCTTGAAATTTATTTTTTTCCATTATCTTCATTGCATTTATGTACGTGGAGTATTCTATATTTTTATACTGTGTTTTTAACATCGTAATACAAATAGTTTCTATTCGACATATTTCTTCAATAAAGTTATATTTTTCCTTTGAAATTTTGGTTTGAGATTTCTTTCGCAAAACATTATTTTAATAATCTTAGATTCTAGACCTGTCTTCCAAGCCATTTAAAGGGCCAACTCACACAAAATATCGTCCACATTTTTCAATGGATACCAGTGCATTTCCACATGGATGTCTAAGATAAAGCTGACATCCTTGCCAAAGAAGCCTGAGATAATCCTCAATTTTCCAACAACCTGATCATCACTAATGCTGATGAAATGGCCAGCCAAAAATTACTTCGCACTTCATGTCGGAAGCACTCCATCTTTGGTCTAAGCTGTAACTGCTAACCATTGCCACTGTCAAATTAAGAAATAAACACCTCCAGGGAATGATAAGATCTCCTGATACCATAGTAGCTAATGAGCTGTCTTCATTGTACAAACACTGAACTCTCTTCCGACTATATCTTTAATTCCCCTGGCGTATTGGCAAAGCTCTTCAGGATCCATCTCCAATCCCCACACAATTCCCCCATTCCAGAAAAAATATAGATTTTGCCAGAGCTGCCTTGGACTCTTTGGATCAATTTTATTCCATTACTTTACTGGATAGGACAACAGTAACAATTCCAGGTAAGTCATAAGTTGTTTCTAGGTGAGTCATACATCAATAGATCAGTTTATTATTTCCATCTTGGACTGACTAAACTAAAAATTCCACTATTAACTGGATCATATTTTGAATTGTAATTACATAAAAAGTTTCTTAAATAAAGAATGATGGATTAATAAAACTTGCTCTGTATTTAAACTGATTCTGGTTTTAGTATTACTGTAGAAATTTCATTCTCAATTATAAATTAATCTGAGTTATTAAAAATTTAAAGTTGTATTTTTGTAGTAAATTAATTATATTAAAAATTATAAACTCTGAAGAAAAGAATAATTTAAGTTTTACATTTTTAGCAGAAATTAGGAACCTGTGTAAAAGATTTCTTTTTTAAATTATAGAAAATATTTCTGATGCAATGTCAATATGTCTAAAAATACATTAATATAAGTTATTTAAAAGCTAATTATTTATTAAAGATATGATTAATGGTAGTTTTATATTTCTTTAATAATATATGTAAATACAATATTTTCTTAATAATATAACATTATTTATGTTGGGCATTAATTAGTAACTGTTTTCTAGAATGACGCTAAGTACCTTACATTTGTAACTCCTAAGTGAAGCACATAAATTTTAGTTTATTTCCATCCTGTATTGACTGAACTTTGAATTGCACATATTATTTCTATTTAATAAAGAATAATAAACTAATAATACTTGTTTAGTATTCAAACTGCTACTAATTTCAGTATTATTATAAATTACTATGAAACTTCTATATATTGCCCCGAAATATTCAAAATAACTGTCAAATATCTGAAACTATAATTATCACTAATTTTTAATTATTATTTCTGCTGAAAATTATAAGAAAATATTGATAGCTTGTTTTATATTTTCAACAGAAATTCTAAGCTGGTGGAAATTATTCCTTTCCAAACTGTATGAAATGTTTCTATTATGACATGGGTCTTAGTATTCTATGCATAAAAATACATCAATTGATCGGTTATATAATTTATAAATATATATTCCTTTAAGTAATAATTATGATTAATTATAACTATTAATTAGTAATACTTATGATTAATTATTACTTAAAGGTATCACTAATGGTAATTTTGTTTTTCGCAAATAACATATCATAAAGTTAAATCCTATTGAAAGTTGTTTAAATGAAAAATTGCCCATTTTTAATCTTTTATGTTTAGTTACACATTAGTATACAATATAAGAACATTGGCTCTACACAACATGGACTTTGTGACTCATTAATCCGCTTCCAGAATAGTCCTAAATTGCATAAAAGTTTCCTCGTAGGATGTTTTCCTTTCAGCTGTTCATTTTAATATTTTTTACGGTTCTTCTTCGTCTTAGAGTTGGGTTTGTATGTCATTGGGCACCTATGCTTTTATCAGCATTTTGTACTAATAACTCCAAACCCAATGTTTATTAGTTCCAGTTGCTCGGGTCATCAACATTATTAATAAAGTCCAATAACCCTTTAATGGAGTCTAGGTGTAACTCTTTAGTATGGATGATGCCTAAATAAGTTAATCTAGGGAGGGCAAGAGCCTCGCATTTGTAAATGATATGCTTGGCCGTTTCCTTTTGCGTATGACATTTCCTGCAGATAGGGTCTTGCTGAAATAGTCCCATTTTATGGAGGTGTTTTCTGAAATAGTAGTGCTCAGTTATGAAGCCTTCTGCCTAGAGCCTCTTAGAATTTCCGAGGTAATCCTCGCTGATGATCCACAGATCATACTTATAGCGTGAATTTGACCAGGAGTGTTGAGCCAAGCTTCATACATCTTCCGTTTTTCCCATCTAAGTACATTGGTTTTTGCGGTCTTCAAATTGATCCCACAATAAGGTTCTGCACCAATGAGAGCAAAAGACGATCCATGTTTAGCAAGTTCATCAGCCCTTTCATTACCTTCGATACCTTTGTGCCCTGGCACCCATACAAGGATCACCTTGTTTCTAGTTGCCAGTTCTGTAAGAAGGTTTCTACATTCCAAAATCATTTTAGATTTGATTTTGAAAGAACTGAGCGCTTTTAAAGCGGCTTGACTGTCACTAAAAATGAGAATCCGCTTACCGTGGTAGTCCTTCCTCATATATAGTCGCAGACAGTGGATATAGCCAAAACTTCTGACTGGAAGACCGTAGCGTATCGCCCAAGACTTACAGATAGGGTGGTTCTTGGTGAAACGATACATACTCCCAGTCCTGAGAGGCTGTTTTTCAGTGATCCATCTGCGTACCAGATTAGATCTCCTGTTTTAGTTTCGAACATGTTGTTATCCCATTCATCTCTAGTTGGAAAAACTATTTCAAATGTCCTTTCAAACATGTATAACTTTTCCATGATGTCCGAGGGCATCAGGAAAGTAGGACCTTGAATTTTCCCGGTAATACCCCTGAGCCTTTTTGATACATGCTGGTCGTACCATTGGTTTTGTAACTTCATTCTGTATGCAGTCATTCTGGCAGTGCTGCAGATGAAGGTGTATAAGGGAGTCAGATCCAACATAACTTCCAATGCTCTGGTTGGTGCGGTAGACATTGCTCCTGTGATGCAGAGACAGGCCAGTCTTTGCAGACCTCCTAGTCTGTCAGTCACAGACTTTTTTTACGGTTACAAATATTTTTAAAAGGAACAGTTAAGATAAACAAATATTAAATTATTTTAAGCTCAAATGCTTCTAGTTGAAAGAGTCAACTATTGATGTCATATCCAAAAAAAATTATCTTAAAATTTTTAAAATTAAAAAACTATTTTGAGTTTGAAAAGAGTTTTAATTACATTTGAAATATAATGTATGGATGAGTAAAAAGTATTGTTCTAATAATTTTCTATCTGATAAGTTTAATATATCTAGTAAGTTTTTATTGTTAAATTAATAGGTGCTGTTTTAGTCTTGACCAATTATAGTGAAGAGGCAGGTTTAGTGATTACAGTGAAGAGCAAAGTTTAAAGCTGAATGTTAAAACGGAAGTGTATTATCTAAATTGCAAAAATATATGCATTTTGTTAAATAAAATATTTTAGAATTAACTGTTCTACTGTCTGGTTAATATTTTCGTAATATTTCTGCATGTGGGCAACTTTTGTTGAAAATTAATGTTGAGCTATAATAAATATTAAATAGAAATAGAAAATAATAAACAAATAATGCACAAGTTTGCTCATATTTATGTAGTTTCTAATAATATATATAAAAGTAATATAAAAAAGTAATATTTTAAAATTTGACAGCTAGATGTCAACTAAAGTTAAAAAATTCAGAAACAATTACTAGTTAATACCAAACTGAATATTTTTAATTAAGTGTAATACAAATTTTGATACTTTTTTGTTTGAGATAGAGCAATAAGTTAGAAATATTTAAAAAAAAAATTAAGAATTTTTTTTTCATGAGAGCCATAAGAAAAATGATTTGAAGTATGTAATTCTCAACTTAGTTTCTTGTAGAAAACAGTTTTTAATTTAATTGGAATTCATTTTATAGAAAAAATTAATCTAGAGAAAAAATAATATTGTAAAACATAACAATGTGATTATACACATTTATACACAGAAAATAAAAATTTGAATACATAAGTTTTTATTGTTAAATCTATAGGTACTAATTTAGTCTTGATAAGTGTTCAGCAATACAGAAATGTAATCTACCTTTAATATCTACATGATAAATTGACCTTAAATTCTCAACTGTTACGTAGTAAATATTTACTTTTTTACATTACTTCTCTTATTTTTTGCTTGTTAGTCTCATCATAATGTGATTTTCACCGTATAAAAATAATTTGTATATTTTGCTAAAATTTTAAGTATTGCTTAAAAGAATAAAAAATCTATGACTTGTGTTTACTTTTCAAAATGGAATGCAAAATAATAATTTTCAAGAATGACAATTATTTTACTCATGTAAGATGAAACAATACAGGTTTAAATGGAAAAAAAATCGTATTTCTTGCAATAATTTAAAATAACTTCCTTCTAATTTAGTAATTTAAACTAAAATATTTTGTTATCATTATGAGCTACATATAATGTAGACAAAACTATGAGCCAAGATAGGTCCAATATAGGTTGCCAAGCGTGGGCCTATCTTGGCAACCCACGTTGGTCCTATATAAAGAAATGTAGACCATTCAGGGTTGGCCCAATATAGACCACCAATACTGGTCCTAGACAAAGCCACGATTAGCCAATATAGAGCCAAGCTATTTTGCTACTTGGGATTCTTCAAAAAGTAAATTTTTAAGATTAGTGACACATTTTGTTAATAGTGTGAAAATGTACTTCAGGCCGCCCAACTTGTCTAGTGGTCAGCAGATAAGGAGGTCCTGGGTTCAAATCCCGGTTTGGGCATGGACGTACTATCTATCCTGTCTTTGTCCTTTCCTTGTATGAATGAGGTGTGAATGGTTGCCTACCCTGTAAACGGGTACCTATGGCATGTGTGTTGAGCAAAGTCGTACTTTCACCTTCATGGTGCTCTGATTAAAAAACGAAAGACGCTCCCAGTTGACTTAGATTCGCATTGCCAAGGCATAGCAAGCTTGGCTTGTCCAAGGGTCATTAATATCAAAACCAACAATATGTACTTCAGAGTTTGTTATTAAAAAGGTGCGCATGAAATATCTGATTTTTCTTTATATGTGAATTCTTTTCTTCATTTTCAGAATGATTTTATTTTTCGCATTTGCAGTTATACTGCTCTTCATTATCACAGTCAATAAAGAAAGTTTTCTAATACACGTTCCATTTTGTTTATCGAATTTTTTTAGATATGAATTAATTTGATATTCACGGAAACTTTTATAGGTAAAAATTTTGTAATAATGCTGAAAAACTGAATAAAATATAAACACTATTACTTGATACCATTTACTGTTTAATTTAAAATTTGATGTGGAATACTTTTGTGAATATTATCCGTTTAATTTAAAGAGTTTATTTCAAGCCATCTCCTATCAACATCAATACAACTCAACCAATAATTTTACCGTGGTCTAGTCTTCTGCAATAATACCAAAATTTTCTGTCATTTCAATTTTCGCAAATATTGAATTCTTGACGATATACTGTTTACCGACGCGCTAGGTTATAAAAGTAAGATTTGTTGATTACTCTTTGTTTCAGAATCGATCTACAGATTATCTAGTAGCAGTCGTTTTCCATATATTTATGTTTTTAATCGTTTTATCCACGTTGTTAACGATGCCCCATCAGTAATGTGTTTTATTTGTATTTTGAACTAGTGTATATTTTTACTGATTAATCTTTTGAATTTCTTGCAAAAAATTTGCTATGATAGTAGATTGTTTATATTTATATTTTGGTAAAAAAATGTAATTATTTTTGTATGAAAACTAAGCTTATATATAAATTGACCGTGAAGTTATATATAAAAATTTAGATTTACCGAAATTAAGTTAGATATTACAAAAATTTCCTGTTTACTTACTAAATCATATTTCAATTTTAGTATTATATTACCGTATAATTTTGGCATTGTTTTATTAAATATTTTAAATTTTACGATCCGTTTTTATAATATAGTTAAAATATAATTTTTATTTCAGGTATATACATCTCTTTTGGTGAAAAGAATTTCATTATTAACGTTGAAAATAGTTCAATAAATATTTTTCTTACACAATGACATTGGAAGAAGAAATGAAGGGAATTAAGCTAAGTAAGTTTTTAAGTCAATAATTTTATCATCTTATTTTAATATAAATGCAAGATTGTTATAGTAATATATTATTACTTTGAGAAGACAACAATGATTTCATTTTACTTCGAAAAATAATCTGAAAAGTTTGGTGTATTTTGTTAGAAAAAAGAATTATGTCCATATTTTTTATTTCCTCAAATTTAAGCATGATGAAACTAATTAGATTTAAATTTAAGACTGATGAAACTAGATTTAAATTTAAGCATGATGAAACTAATTAGATAACTACGTCAGATTTGTTGAAACTAAGTTTAAGAAAGGTATCTGATTTCCTTAAAGTTAATTTTTTTCAGATTATTAAGAATTGTTTTATTTATTTTATTTCCCTGAACACTTTCATATTCTTCAAATGAAAAATTTTCAGAATTTTGATAAATTAAAAAAATTTTTATGTTTGAAAAATAAGTTGTAATAACAAACATTAGAATGCGAGGATTTATGTTCTGATTAACTTTTCTAACTATGTTGATATTTTACTATGTTTAAATTTTTTTAATATTGTATCTTAAGTTATAAAAACTTAAAATTTTTTTCAGCAATTTTTAATGAATAGAAGACATTTAGTTATGCTATAATTTAAACTGAAAAAAAGTAATTTTAATACTGAAATTCTAATGCTGTTTAAGTGCTAATTAAAAATAAATATTGCATTTTTAAGTTTGATATAATTATCATATTACTCATAGTTGCAGAATAAAATAAAAGTAAAATTATAAACACAAATAAATTGTAAAATAATTTATTTGTGTTTATAATTTTTCTGTTATAAATAAAGTAATATCACTTAAAGATTTTATGTGTTAAATTCATTTTTTCTGAAACACAATTTCTTTATTAAAGTGTTATGCTGTCATTTGAAATCTAGAAAATTCTAATTAATGTTGATTTATTAATTTTAAATAGACTAATTTTTCAAATGTATTATAACTTTTACATTTTAACTGGGCAATTGTCTCAAAAATGTGAAAAATATTTATAACAAAAGAAAGCTGTTGAATAGGAATAGATTAGTTACTTATTAAATCAATGTAGACTTGGTATTAGAAATATTATTTCTTTAAATTTTTATATTTATTTGTAGTGATAATATTTGTTTCTTTAAACTTTTGTGTTTAATTAATTGGCACTATTGCTAATCCTTTCATTGTATTTTAGAAATTTTATATTAATGAAGAAATGTCATTTAGCTGACTTAGGGATGTAATGAATTTGTTCCTTAAAAAGCTAACAAATTTACATTAATAAACTAAATGTAAGAATAATAAGTGTTAATAAATTTTTGAAACATTACTATTTTTAATAAAAAGAAAACATACAATTTGTCAAATGTAAATACAAATTATAAAATACACTTTAAATTTCTAATAATTACTGAGAAAAGATAAGTTTTTTAAGGTACACCTTGATTTTCAAGGTGACTGGGATAAATAAACAAATTATATTAAAAAATAAAAAAACAGCCAATACTAATAAGCAACACTACAGACTTTCACTTTTGGTTTAGATTTAAACTGTGCATATTAGAGAGAGAGAGAGTACTAATTTTGTTTCAAATCTAAACCTTTTAAAAAAATATTGACAAATTTTAATTAAGGAGTAACGAAGATGCCGTTTTGTTTTTCCAGGAAAAGATATACAACAGAATAAATGTAAAGAAAAGTTTCTGAAGGGGCAATGTCCACAAACTTTCATGTCAATAAAAGAAAAGTCTAATCCAACACTTTGCTTAATGCTTCCAGAATATCATTCTTAATAGTACTGTGTTTCATGCATTTTTGGGCACATGAATTAACATTTCTAAGCTGGTCTGATTAAAAGCTAAATATTTGTTAAAATACTAGATTGACTGGGACTATTATATGAGGAAGGTTGGCTCTCGAGATATACTTTGAAAACTGAAAATATGAATCAGTGGAGTTGAAAATGGTGAGGGTTTATGCGCCACAAAAACAATTGAGGCACAGCACTTTCACATTGTTTCATTTATAAATTGCTTCCAAATTGTTAAAGCAGAACTACTAAAAGAGTATTTTTGAATGTTAATATTTTGTATCCACATTTCTTATGTTAAAAGAAAAATTTTCTCAATCTTCTTTCTACACAAAAGCCAAAATTTATATCTGACTGTCTTATGAGAAGCACAAATCTTTAAATTTCCATGGAAGACAAAAATATATCCATCTAAAAGCATTTTCTTGGTAATTATCACCTGATTCTTACATCTAAAGCACCAAGTCTGATTTCAAATAAGCCAACTTTGCTAAAAAGTTCCAAAATGTATAAAATAAAAAATTCTTTTTCTCACATAATTCAATCATAAGTCCTTTTTCTCACATTAATTAAAATAACAAATTATTTGCTTTTCTGCCTTTATTTAAAATTTGTTTATCACTGGAAAATCTAAAGTCAAACCAAAATTAAAAATCCCTTGATACTTTAGAACAACACTTTGAACACAGCTCATACAAAAATTTGAAAAAGAAAGAAAAAAATTTAAAATAAAAAGAATTATTCAAAATAATGACGAAGATTGATACAACTTGGAATTTACGCGTTCTAACAAGTCACAAAATCTGTGTAGTGCACAAAAATTTTTTAACTATTTTTACAGGAATTCTTATTAAAAATGCATGATTGTTGTAGATGGTTATAAATTCCCTTGCAATGATAAGATTGCCAAAATAGCATATTCTAGAATTTGCTATTTAATATTCTTGATTTCTCCCATTTAATAAAAAATTGAAATGGTTAAATGGTAAAATCTGTAGAGAAAAAATTCTTCAAATTCAAAAATGTGGCATAAGGATTATACAGCAGCTGTGCTAATTAATCTGATAGTTCCAATGTGGAAAAAAAGCCTACATAAAAGTATCAAGGCCTGTATAAACAATTTGTTAAATGCAGTAGAAATTTTGAATCCCGTAACTTTTAAGTCATTTTTTTTAATTGACAAAACAGTTTTATTAGTCATGTGTTTGCTCTAAGAAAACTTTAATTTTGATTTTTTTTTTTGTTCATTTAATAATTTCAGATGTGGAACCAATATTATGTAACTAGAATAATAAGTAAAACAAAGTTTTATTGAAACATTGTTTTTTTTTCAGAGATCTTTAATAGTAAAAAAGTGAATTTTTAGAGAATATTTGTCTATAAATGCATATTTTAGTTTTTTATAAATTAAATCAATTTTTGTGTTGCATGTAAAATAAATGTTAATATGCATAAGTTGCAGATAAAAGTAACTTTTGCCCATATAATCAATAGGCTGGAATCAAAAAGGTCAGAATTTCACATTGTATTCACTAAAAAGTTATTGAATTATTGTTAAAATATGTAATTAATTATTTTTCATAACTACATCATGAAAATTCTAAATAAAAATATTTTCATGATTTAATAGTTTTATTAAATGTTACTAATGAATTCTATTAATACCTTTTACATAAAATTATTTTCATGTAAAAATTTTTTAATAAATAGATTTTAGTGCATAAATTATTCATTCACTGTTTGGTATAATTTTCTTATATATAAATGTACTTTTTTAAAGAATTTTTGCAATTTTTTTCAATGATAAAAATAACTTTTGAAAGCTTTAAATTCTGGTGTTTTTCTATCCATTTTGTCGATTTAGTTTGCATACTAATAAAAAATTTACTAAACATACAACAAACATAAAATTTACTTGCATACTAATAAAAAAAAACACATTTTTATTATTTGAAGCTTTGTTAAAGATACAACTAAATCTGGAAATATGTTTTTAAAGTACTGATGATGCCTTATAATTTCTAGATATGACTTAATATTTAATTTGTGTAACACATCTATAACTAATTTGATATTTCAATTTAAAAACTAAATAAAATTATTACTGCCATGAAAAGGAAATTAAATATTGTATATTTATTATAATTTAGTTTATAGTTAATTTTTCAAAGCCATAAATATAAAAATTTCAACCATACGATCATAATTTATTTTTTTTATTTAAACTTAGTAAATTAAGCAATTACTGTAAAGGCTGCCATTGCATATTTTTTAGACCACATTAAAATTTTATTCTATGTATAATTTTATTGTATTGTATAATTGTATAAAAATTTTATTGTATATGTAATTGTATATCTATGTTTGCTAAAACTATAAATTGTCTAAATGTTTATTATGTATCTTAATCAATTTTAAACATTTGAGCTTGAATGCTTCATGCATCATTTCAATATGCATGTCTGAAATGTGCAGCAAGTACAGTGGGTTATTGGTTAATAAACACTTCAAACTGCAAACAAATCAGACAATGAACACTTTCACAAAAGATTTTTGTGTTTGGACAACAAACTAAAACAAATTCTAACAAACACTTTTCTGCTCTTGGAGCATAATATTCAGGGTTGCCAAACTCAATAGACGAAAAATTGTTTTTCATTTCCCTTGAATTATGTTGCATGGTCTTTTAAACTTCAGAGTTCTATATTGGAAAAAAAACTCTAAAAGGAAAATTTATTGCCAAAAAAGACCATTAGTTTCAGTTTTGATTACGTTTAAAACCAAATTTGACTACTGATTAAAACTGCTTTTGATTTCATCCAAAACCAAACTTGAACAAATGTCGATATCTCTAATTAAAATCTTTTGACGAAGTGGAAGGATGTCAATGCAATGCTCTTAGAATGGTACCCAAACCAAGCTGATATTAATAAGGTTAATGATCTTTACAACAACAATTCTATTAATCACTTTTGGAAAGCCTTAAAAAAGAGTGAAGTAATTGACATTGAATGTGTTCTTTAATGCCCCATAAACAAAAAAGAAAAAGAGACTGATTAATATGTAAGGTTTTGCATTTTGTATTATTTTTAAAATAAAATTAGAAATTATACATCCTATTTTTAAATTAATTATTAGGGTATCCAGAATCAATTTCACAAAAAAATCTATGGTGAATCAATGATCGGTTAAGGAACATTTCTAATAGCAAACTTAGTGACAAAATCTTGTAACAAATTATGTTCATTAACCAATCACTCACTGTATCATTAATGCATCTAAATTATACTGTTGGCAAAGTTTTCAGATATTATTTTCCTAGAATTTATATATATTGTTTAACTTTGATGAAAATTAATCTACTACTAGAAATATGCAGTTGAATGAACTTTGAGTTTATGAGACAATTATTAACAAATATTCTTTACTTAGCAGCTTTAGCAAATTCCATTAAAGAAACTGAAGTTTATAGTTTCCTTTTTATATTCTCTTAATTTTCATTGGAATTCTAAGAAAATGCATAGATGCTGACTAATAAATTACTCTTTTTTCATTATGCTGCAAAGTTGTTTTGGTGTTTCTTTATTTCATCTAATCTTATTGTATTGAAATATGTACAATTTAAATGAACTTTAAAAGTTGCTGTTAGTTGTTGTTGTACATAAAATTACTTTGTTATAGTTAAGTATTTACATATATAAAAAACATGGTTTGTTAAATTTTATCTAGTTACTTTTTTTAATAAGACTATTTCTAATCAAACTTGCAGAATTTTTTTTTGATCATATTCTGTAGAAAATCATAAATGCTAAGTATGGATTCCATTTCTAAATTAGCTCAAAATATTCAATTCCAGATATTTTTCAATATACAGGTAACCCTCCTATAACACGGTTTCACTATAACATGATTCGTAAATTGCGGGAAAATTCCTATAACACGGTTTTGTTCCAATGTTAGAGCTTGTTATCGGTCGGCGGAAACATGTTCACTCCTTACTTCCTTAGAAGATATGGCCCTCTTCAGTTGAAACAGAAAACATGCGTGAAACATCAGAAAACGAAATTGGTGCCATATTAAAAGTCGCTAAATCAATCGGAGGCAAAGGTTTTGTGGATATGTCTACTGAAGATATTCAAGAATTATTAATGGAAGAAGAAGTTGACGAAGCGGATTTGATGGAAATTGCATCCCTGGATGCAAATCAAATAGATTTTGAGGACACTAGCTCTGATGAAGATTGTGCAGTTAAGAATTTAACATTAAAAGAATTACAAGAAGGCCTATGCTTAGCGGAAAATCTCGAGTCATTTTTCTTGAAAACAGACCCTTCCACGGAAAGAAGTCGAAAATTCAAAAGGGAGCTGCAAAACTGTTTAACTCCATACTGCGAAATTTACAATGACCTAGTAAGAACTTGTCAGCAAAGTTCGATTACAGATTTTTTTAAGAAGGGAAAACACACAAAAACTTTAAATAGAGAAAAAAGTTCTGAAAGTGAAGGCGATATCGCTTCCACCCAAAAACGTTCTCGGTTGATTGTACTGAGCAGTGACAACGAATAAATTCATTAAATTAGGGTTGCGTTAGATTAAAATATTTTTTTCTTACTTTGTGTTGGATATACATTTATTATTTAATAAAAATTAAGTTGTTTATGTCCAATTAAAAAAATATTTGTTTTTAATAAGTTTTTGGCAACGTAACCCCCTTTTTGTACTAGTTCTGGGTCTCACACAACACGGCATTTTCTAGGAACCTAACTACCGTGTTATAAAATGGTTACCTGTACATTGCACATATTCTGTTATTTACATTATTTTGTGTTTATATCATTTATTTTGATTTTTTTCTATATATTCCATTAAATAAACTGATGTTTAAATTTAGGGAAATTATTATATTTTTTAAATTACATTTGTTTTAAAAAAGTTGATCTCATGAGAATTTGTTTTATAGGTGAAATATATATATCAGAAAAGGGAAGTGATGAATCTGGTGATGGTACTGAAAATTTACCTTTCAAGACACTTTTGCAGGTATTTCATAATTTATTATTTTAAAATATTGTGTTTATTTGGTATAGACACAAAGCCTTTATTAAAACTTTATAATAATTTTTGAGAAAAATATGTTTGATTTATTGTGATATTTTTCAAAATCATAGAAATCTGAATAAAATTTTCAAATATTTTAAAATTTGTCCTAAATTTTAAATTTGCAAACATATTAAATTTATGTAATGACTGATTTTTAAAAAATTAAATAATGTTGTGATGACAAGTGTTAAGATTTTATTGTAAATTGCTGTACAGTTTTCTTGCAATTGGGAACTTTGTGATATTGCATCAATTTTTATTTTAAATATTACAAGTTCAAATGTTTATGTACTTATTATGAGTAACCTTCTTGACTAAACATTACAAAATTAATTTTGCAGATTAAATAAAAGATAATTTATTAGAATAATTTTATTAAATAAAATATAATTTATTAGATTATAATATGAAACCTGTTGGCATAGTGGCATGCTTTGTGCTTCCAAGGCAGAGGTTTGATCATCAGACTGAGCGAGGTTGACTCAGCCTTTCTTCCTTATACTGGGTTGATAAATTGAGTACTAAGCATTCTTGAAAACGAAACGCTGGGGGTTTTGGGTTAGGCTGACCACCTAACTGGGACACATGATTGGTACCTCAGGACTCGCAACCTGTAAGTGTATACAGGCACTGTAGATCTTGGCCCACAAATGGGCTGACCTGTCACATAGTTCAGTTTATTAGAAAATTTATAAGTAACTATGAAAAAACAATACTGCTCTTCATGCTTATTCTATAATATATACACTATCTTTTGTTTGGCTTGAATTTATTCAAAAATAGAGTGCACTTTAAAAATACATCTTGTATATTGCTGCCAATCAAAATCAATAAAGAGCACTAAAAATTAACCATTATCATGAAATACATTATTTCAAATAATAATTTAGTTTTCAATTAACTAGACAGTCATTGCTAAATCAGTAATAGGGATGACACCCATAATGAGATTTTTATAATGATTGCCTTAATTAGCCAAACAACCTTCAATTACACTCTAACCTTCAATTGAACAGTTTGTGGGTTGAAATTCCATATTAGGCTCATGTTTGTTGCTTGGATCCTCTTAAAACTACTAATTAAGACTTGGTGTGAAAAATAATGACCATACAGCTACGAACGAAACTGTTTTAGTTAGTTTTACTATGCATATACTTGTAAAAAACATTTTTATGGGGTGCAGTCAGGCTGATATAAACATCCAAATGATGATTTTAAATCAAAAACATGAGTAATGGTTAAAATATTTAATTTTTAATTATCATTCAACTGCTTACATTCCGTTATCATAGTTATGAATCGTTTTATATATAATGAAATATATAAATAAAGTCCTTATTCTATTTGAATGCTGAAAAGAGTGAAAATTTTATCAAGATGCCAGTCTCTGGCTAACTTCAACTAAAAACTACTTTTGCATTCAAAATTTTGACTATAGAATTTGTAATTAATTTAAAACATAATTGAGTCTGATTTGAGTTGCCTATAAAGTTGCTATGATGAAATTAATTTAGATGAGGTAAAGTTCCGGTTCAGAACATTTCTTGCTTTAAGAAAATATCTTGTGGGTCTGTTTTCTTTTTAAAATTCCCATTATGAGTTACAACTGAGTAGTAAAAAAAGTATCTATGCATCAGATTCTTTCTTTCTACATTCACATAGTATAATTTTTTTTTTTTTTTTTTTTTTTTTTTTGAAAAAAGCATTGTTTTGGTTTTCTTCACTAAGCATTTTCATCTTACCCAATATGTCAATGATCAGATATGCATAGGAATATAGTCGACTCTTAAAAAATTATGAATAACTTGGAAATTTTCAAGTGCTCTTCTAGGAATATTTTGTCAAAAACAATCAATTTCATTTATTTTTTGAATTTCCCTATGAAATAAAAATAATTAAAATATATCTTTCATTTTACCCTTTTGAAGTAAGTTAGATAATAATGTAATACATGTAAAGTTAAACATAAAATAAGAATTATATTTCAATTAATATATTGTTTCAATATCAATGACTAAGAAATTAATAAGGTAAAAGACAACGGAACTATACAGGTTTGGCCCGATTTCCAATTTTTGCACCAAGTGTTCCACAGCTATGTCGCCAACTTAAATTAAGTTGCTGCGCACAATATCTAGCTACCAATGCTGATCATGTTCAAACTTTAACTTTGAAATTGTGCACTTTTTCAAATTCCATCTATTGTAATTTCAAAGATTTCATTATAATTTAGTACTGTAGAAATATTATATATGTATACATAAAATTCTAAGAATTTGAAATTTTTTTTATTAAAACTCGAATTTTAATATACTGTGCGATTGTACTCACTTTATAAAAACTTCAGTATAGCACTACCTACTACAGTGACAACTGGGTAATAAAGCTAAATTTCTAATGTTAACAAATTACACTTTTTATTTAAACTTGAATTTTAATACGAGGGTCCCTTTGAAATTTTTGAGATACAACTAGGTTTTTAAAGTTATACTTACAAAATTTTAGGTGTGTTCAAAGTAGTCTCCTCCAGCATCAATGCACTTTTGTAGACAAATTTTCCACAGATTAAATGTCTCAAGCTATTCATTTCTTCGAATAGATGAAAAAAATGCATTTATAGCCACATCAATCTCTTCTTCTGAATGAAAACGACGTCCATGTAAGTTCTTTTTTAGATTAAAGAATAACCAAAAGTCACACATAGCTAGATCAGGTGAATACGGTGGATGTTCGATCACTTTAATTTGTTTTTGTTTAAGAAACTCGACTGTTATTCCAGCTGTATATGAAGATGCATTGTCATGGTGAAGCATTAGTCCCCTAACATTCAGTTCTTGTAGAATTTCTGGAAGACATTTAGTGGTATACCAGTTTACTGTTACTGTCCTTCCAACTTTGATGGCTTTGACCAATCCCATACTTCTGAAGAAAACGGCATACATCACTTTTTTCAGTGCGCGTTGTTTTTTCACCATTGTCGGCGTGGGATCATCTTCAAAGACCCATACTTTGCATTCTTGGCGTGTTGGAACGTCAAAAAACGGTATGTACCTTTCATCACCTGTTACAATTTTAGAAATGATGCGGTGGCCACCATCATTCAGCATATTAAGAGTTTCTTTACTGATTCTGATACGCTCCTCTATTTGATGCTCAGTTAGATTATGGAGAACCCAATGGCAAACTACTTTTTCCATATGTAATTCTTCATGAATGATTTTGTGTATGTCTGCGGATCCAATCTTAAGTTCCTTCTGTATCATTTGATAGGTACAGCGATTATATCATCCATTAACATTTTTCGTATGGCAGACACATTATCCGGAATTACTGCCAACGGCGGCCTTCCTTTGTGTTCTTCATCCTGAAGAAAATTGTGACCTCTTCTAAATTCTCTAAACCATATGAATACAGTAGCACGAGCTGGAGATACATCACCAAATGCTAATTGCAACCATTGAACACATTCTTCTTGATTTAATCCTGCTTTGAAATTGTAGAAAATCATAGTGCGAAAATGTTCTTGCGTCAACTCCATTTTCTCTTCTGTTTAAAATTTTATCCACGCTAAGCAAGTTGAAGTCAGTAAAAAATCATCTTCTGTGTTAAAATACTTTGTACTTTAAAATTAAACCGGTATTTTTATTTTGTAAATTCTCCTCTGCGCGTATCTCAAAAATTTCAGAGTAACCCTCGTATACCGGGCAATTGTGCCCACCTTAAAAGAAACTTCAGTGTAGTGCTACCTAGTAGTGACAACTGGGCAATAGAGCTAAATTTCTAAGGTTAACAAATGTCATTTTTTATTTAAACTCTATTTTTAATATACTGGGCTCTTATGCCTACCTTAAAATTTCAGTATGGCTCAATCTAACACTAACATGAAACACGCAATACAACTTACTTAAAGATGTATTTACTTATGTGAACATAAATTTTTATAAAAACTAGAGTTTCTTAATATGAATAAAATCATAATGAAAAACAAAATAACTCACCTACTTCACTGCTTTTGAATTCGTTGTATGTGGCCAGCGAATAAAGAGTTTTTACAGCATTGAATAAATTCTCAACAGTGTTTCCTCGATGGTTTCGCTTCCAGACATGCTTTGCGAGGTAGATGTCAAATTGGTCAATCTAAATTCAATAAATCAAAAGTAATTCAATGTATCATCATCCATACTTATTACAACTTTCGCAAGCAACACACAAATTCTATAAATCAAATATCGAAACTCAATGCTTGAAGATTATACGTTAAAGGCATACAAAACGCACATGTGATATGATCACGTTACCTCATACAACGAAAAGCACATCAGACATACATAATCTGAATGGTTAAGCTAGTTTGGCGCACTTTATCACATGCTTCCCTTTGTACAGTTTTCTACTTTTAAGTGATTAATAAAGAGTGTACTTTATAATATTTTATTTACCAAAACATTTCATGTTCAGATTTTAATTATAAATAACAAGTGAAATAATTTAACTAAAAATAAAAAGGTCTTTTATTGTTTAATGCATTGAAATTTAATTTACCCTAATGGCAAAAAAAATTAAACTATTAGAACCATTTGTATAGTTTTGAAGTTATTTTAAGGATTGTTTTCAATACCATTAAAAGTAGAGTAGATACTTTTTATCTCAATTTACTATTAAATGGGCAAAATTGTTGTCCTTCAGGAAGAATAATTTCTACTTCTATTCTATACTATTCTACTTCTATTCTATACCGAATAATTCTATACTATGTTCAAGTTTGTCTTTGAAAGTTGGCAGTAAAATCATTAGCTAATATTTATTTTATACTGCTGCTGTTGCCTCAAATTTAGTAGTTATGATATAGGTGATCTAAATAAGAAACTTGATTTTGTAAAAGAGCATGTGTGCATAATAGAAAATAAGAAATGCAAAATTCTTTTTATAGAATTGAACTTAAATCAAAAGATGTTTTGTTTGGAAGATAATATAAATGAGCTTGTAAAATATTTTACAGTATTTTGAATGAATTAGGAGATAAAAATATTCTTGTGAATTTGAGAAGCAAAAATTATTTAATGTTACCAATTTATGGAAATATCAGTCTTTATTCTAAATCTGGAATATGGATATATAATTTAATAATTTACTATAAATTTGAAAATTAACAGAAGAAAATTTATAATTTTTTAAAAATAATTAAAAATGTGAAGTAATAATCTAGAACTTTATGTGAATAATAATTGTATTTATTTAGTTCTCATTTTCATAATGACAATTTATTTTACTTCCATTTTAACAACTCATTTTTATACATTTTTAAGCTCATAATAAATTAGTAGGTAAGAAAATGTAAGAAATTCAAAAAAATTCTCATATCCATTATTATAAGCAAAATTTAGTTAGTTGATGTAAATAATTTTGTTTCACATAAAATATTTTCTATTGTAGCTCTAGAATCATATAATGCTTGTGAATTAATCATAAATAGCAAATCTAATTGAAATTAGAAATATTTGTATTATAGTTTTTTAAAAAAATATTTAAAAATACAAGTGAAAAACAAAGAAATGCTAACATTATTTATAAATGCAATTGAAAAAAATTATGCATTTATAATTACAGGTATATTTGGCCATAAATAATAAAGTGATAATATTTTTTGACACATAAATGTCTTAACCTTGAAGAAAAGTTCAGACTTTTAAGAAAATGTTTAAAACAACTAGAATTTTTTGCTATTGACATAAGATGTATAAATTATTTTATTCTTTTAGGCAATGCGTGCTGCTGGCAAAGAGCCATTTCCAAATTTTTACACTGATTCTACCAAAGAAGGAGAGGTATAGTTATTTTTTATGCTTTTTTGAAATTATTCATTAATTTTATTGTATTTTATTTTACATTATAGCAAATTAAGTATGTTGAATCAGAAAACACATAGAGAGTTGTCAATATGCAGATTTTTCCACTTTCATTTGAAATGTGTCTGGAAAATTAAAGTTTTCTTAACTCTGTTCAACAATTTAAGCAGGAATTGTAGTATATAGCTTATATACTAATAGTTCATAAAAATAAATTTACTTTTGTATTTAATTTGTGAACAAAATGCAAAATATGAAAAAATATATTGCATTTAGTTTTACTTATAGAATACAATTTAATGTGATTGTATTTATTAAAAACACCAAAATTGATTATCCAGATTCATTTAAGTTGCATCATTACAAATGGAAAATTTTATTTAATCTTTTATACATAAATATATATGTTCTTTTTTTCTCCTTTTTAAGTTCAATTTAGTTCTTTAAGAGGTGTGTAGAAAATTAATGTAATTTGATATATTACAAATATATGAATTGTTTTTTGATCACTGAATTCTTGTGCTTTTAGTTTTGTTCGCATCTTTTTCATGGAACTTTGTTTTTACTGTCATATGAAGTCTGATTTTTTTATTCTGAAAAATAATTGTTGATGTTGTTGATTTTCCATTATTTATAAAAAAGTCTTAATTTGTGTGTATGTATTTTTAAAGAGTTTTATGTTTCCCTTTTATTATTTTTAAATTGAAAATGAGAAGTTACTCATTCAGTATTTTACAGGGATATCACTTTTCCAGCTTGTGGATGGATTTTTTTTTTCTTTAGAAAGTTATATTTTAAAGTAATAATGCAGAATTCTTAAATTTCATAATTATGTTTCAAAATAAAATTCCAGATATTTGAAATTTTATAAACAGAAGATAATTTTGAAATTTAAGCATCTGTTAGAAACAATATCTAACTTGATGTCAAAACTAATCAAACTCATTTTTCACTTTCGATTAACTATCAGAATGAGTTACTATGATTGAATTCCTAATGAAAAAAATTATTTTCTGAAATTAGCAGGCCCCTATAATTTTTGTATTACAATTTTTTTTAAAAAAATGGCTAAAATTTAATTTTAAAACATTTTTCTTTTATGGTGTTTTTCAGATTGATTTCTGCATATTGAACCAGTAATAAACTTATAAAAAAATTATTTCCAGAACTAATTGTGAACTTCTGTTGGAAATTACTAAACGGGAAAAGTTTTTAATTGACATGTTGTCATTCTGATTTTTTTTATGTTCAGAAAATGTTTATGTAAAGAAACTCATTTGAGATATATTTGACTTTTTGCTTTTAAAATGTCATCAGGCTGTCAGAAAAAGTTTCTTATTTTGTGTAAATAATGACTTTGTTGAAAACTGAAATGAGAGAGAGATTATGAGTTTGATTTTTTCACTCAGAAAATATTATATGTGCCATAAAAAATTTTGGAAGTAAATTATTGATTGGGGAAAATTTTAATTGAGGTTCACATTTAGTAAAATTACTTTTCCTAACATATTTGTATTTGAATTTCTTTTTTTGGTAGTTTAAATAATGTTACCCATGTTTTTAAGAATTAAAATATTCTTGAATGAAATAGGAATGTCTCAAAACAATTTTTCCATCAAATAAAATTTTAATTAATTTTTTTTCAGAAATGGCAGTTAGTTTCTCAATCACAAATTAAAAAAATTAAAAAAATTTGGCAAAGGGAACAATACAAAAATGTAGATAAAGCTGCAAAAGAACAAGAAGAAGTAGAACGCAGAGAAAAAAATCTTGAAGAAGCTAAAAAAATTATAATTACAATGGATGATTCTTTACCAAAACCAGTTACGGTATGTTAACTATGCATTATTTGATTTTTATTTATTTTATGCATGTTTATATGTATAACAAAATTAAGTTTTATATAAATATTTTTTATCAGATATTTATAAAGTTTGTATATTTAGTTCTATTAAACTAATGCCATCAGTTAATTGTTGTATACTTTTAGACCAAAATAAGAGACTGCATTTTATATCGTGGCAAGAGAGTAAAAGTCTATGGCTGGGTTCACAGACTTAGAAGACAAGGTATTTAAGTTTTATGCACATTTTAATTAAATTTCCAAATGTTTGGTGATTTTAAAAATTCGGAAGTTAATTTAACCTATATTCTTCAGTTTTTATTTAAAGTTCTTGTATGATTTGATTATTTCTCAATTCAGTCATGTTAAACATGATTAATTTTCATAGCATTTAAATTTTTTGCTTTTATCTCAATGAAATATTATATATTTCTCTAATAATTATTTATAATACAAATTAGTCTTATTATACAATTGGAAAAACAACAAATGTTTTAACTTGAAATTTTTTGTCTTGTAATTTTTTAAATTGTCATTATTATATGTGCAAGGTTAACAATTTAATTTTATTCTATTACATTATTTATTGAGACGATCAGTCATTTAAGTAATGCTCCGTGTTAACAAAGGCTTCCTAGTATGCAGATAATGAATGTATGAATCTTATAAAATATACCTATATGTTATATTATATTACATTATATACTCTAAAAAACTAACTTTTTTTATTTGTTCTTTATAATTTATATTTTTTTTGTTTTCTTAATATGTTAATTTAGGTTTTTTCCTCAGTTTTCTTATTTGCTGTAAAAATTATTCACATTTCTGAGACTTATTCTCATTCATGCAATTATCAAGTACTGTATTTCCTATCACTATTTTCTTGTTTTGATGCTATGTCTAATGTTTAAAATTCTTCGATATTCTAACATCAAATTTTATGGAAGATAGACTTGATTATTAACCTAGCATTTGAAATATACAACTTATTTTGCAATTTTAGGTAAGGCACTCATGTTTATAACTTTAAGAGATGGATCAGGTTACCTCCAATGTGTTCTGAATGATTTACTTGTGAGCAATTTTTTCATTTACTTTATTCAAAAAACTGTATTGATAGTATTTCAAATAATTGTTGTTTTATATTTTAGTGCCAAACTTATGAAGCTTTGGTATTATCAACTGAAGCAGCTATATGTGTTTATGGTGTAATTAATGTGGTTCCTGAAGGGAAAAGTGTAAGTTCATTTATTTATTATTAGTTTTTTTGTCATAATGCATATTTTTATTTTCTATTTCAATTACTTTAAAAATGATATTCTGAATATGGATAAGTTTAGACTTTCTATTTATTATATTTTTGCTCGAAATTTCTTATAAAGGCTTTTTATGAAAATATATTTATAAAAAATTTCAATGTTATTTATTAAAAGTATGGAAATATTTATTCCACACAAATTTAGTTAAAATTCTGCTCCAAAATGTAGTAAACTGTTTTTTCCTTATAAATGGATGAAAATCACTTATAACTCTTTAGCAATTTAATTTTTACATTAATAAATTTACTTCACATTTTGAAATTCCCCCTGAAATTAACATGTTTTATATTACTAAAAATTAAATCTTTTTGAAAAAATGTATAGTATTTCTATTTAAACCATTTATTTCTTAATCCATTCTTGGAAATCATTTCTATTAAAATCTATGCTACCTATTTACTTACAGGCATTTAAAAGCAACTTTTTTTTAAGTAACTGAAATTGTAACTTGAAAAAATTAATTGCAAAAAATAATAATGTGACTTTTCAAAATAAAATTTTTACAGATGTATTTAAAACTGATAAATTAAATTGACAACGTATTGAACACAAAATTTAAAATTTTTTCTTTCATTTTGTTATTATTCTTGAAATGGGCTGTTTTTTTAGATGGAATTAGATTCATGCTATTGATTCCCATTTTGAACATAAATGTTTGATTGGCTCTGAGCCCACTTTAAACTGTGATTTTTTTTTATTTATTTATTTTTTATTTTATGAATTAGCCCTCATGGGAATCTGTTACTATTAAGCCACAGATAAAATCGCAAGAAAAACTAATTTTAAATATATATATATTAATTTTCTCTTTTTTCATGAAAATGGTCTGAAAAGTTTTTAAATAATTTAGCCCTATTGTTTTTCTGTAATTTAAAATAAGTTTAGCTATGAATTTGCATTCATTTGTTTTATTATTCATAGAGTATTTCACTTATACTGATTATTTTAATTTAAACTGTAACACATATTTTAATAACTAGGCTCCTGATGGTCATGAACTTCAGTGTGATTATTGGCAATTAATTGGTGATTCCCCACCAGGTGGAATAGATACTGTATTAAATGAGGTATGTTTTGTTAAATTTATTTCATAAAATTTGTAAATAAATTATGTATAAATGTTCAAAATATAATAAATTTTCTGTTAATTTACATTTTGATCAAGATCCTTGACATTTTAGGATTAAAAAGAAAGAAAATATATTAAGTCTTAATTTTTTTCGTTACATTAGTTTTGCAATAATTAATTATGCATTCAATAGATAGCGTTTTCATTTATATCCCAAGTTAATCATTTCATGTCAAATTTTTAATGTTATATTAATTTGATTCTCTTTTTTCAACAAAATAAAAATATTTTTATTTCTCAGAAAATAGGAAAAAAATATAAATTTTTAAAATAAATTTATCTGGAAAATCAAGAATTTTTAATTGAAAATAAGTTTGAATATAATTAATAATATTAAACAATCTTAATTGATTACACTTATGTTCATGGTAGTACACTTATGCCACTGGTAGTACATTCTGAAACACTGACATCATGCTAATAACGGGATAATAGTACATTGGCATTGCAATTATGAGAGAAAGATATATATATATATATATATATATATATATATATATATATATATATATATATATATATTAGGAATTATTGTGTGTGCAAGCAATTTAGTTCCAAAAATTGCACAGCACCATAACCAAATTGTGATAAAAGCTAAGGACACATGTAGACAATTATGTAGTAGAATTATTCACTTGGAATCCAGACATGCAGATGGCTGTATCTGAGCATGTTGAAATGTACTATGGATGTCATTTATAAATTTTGGTCATAGTTCCAAACGAATAAAAATATCAGTCAATATTACTTCATTAGTCATCACTGAATTCTAATGCCTAGAGATAACCAATATTTGATTATACTGCCAAAAGAAGCACATGCTGAAAATTATCAGAAATTTTTCTTCAGCTATATCTGCAACTGTAGGTGTATAGTTATGATGTAAACTGTGTACATACAGTTAGCACTGGCAATTCACTGTAGTCAGCCCTTAGTCTGTTGTAAAAAAGGTAATCTAGACACTTCCACAGTGAATATGGATGTTTTCTAATGAATTTAGTTTGCAAATCCTTATATAAAGGATATCAATATATATCCTTATCTCTAGGATAGCAACACTAAGCAACAAAACTATTATCATGTAAGATTCTTAATCCATCAGATTGTTTTTACATTTTATTATTCCAACTTTTGAAAAATTAAATATAATTTTACTGTGTCAAACTTCTAAAATCCATATTTTGAACTCTGTTGCTTATTTTTTTAAAGAACTTGCATTAAAATTTGTTAAATCAGAAGTAATTAAAAGCTATGGCTGTGTAATGTGGGTTCAATATGTAATTAACAATTAGAAAAATGATGAAAACCTAGTAATTGGAAATGTTGTCTTCAGAACTATTAAAGAGTTGATGAGTAAACATTAATCTTCTATTTAGCTATGAGAAAATATTATGCTTCATGCTGTAATTATATTTGACATAAACTTCTAATTGACAGTGAGCTATCAAGGCATGCAGAAGTTGCAGACTTAAATTATTGTTAAGTCATTTTTTGACACTAATTGTTTTTTTAACTAAATTTCCCATCATACTTTTGCAAACAATGGTTGAAACATATGATGAAGTTTGGGACAAAATTGACAGTTGGAATTTTAAATTCTTCAAATTGATCTACTAGAATAAGTAGTGAAAGAATGGTTAGAAAACAGGCTATTATTAGCAAATTAATGATAGATGAAATGCTAAAATTCAGTATAATTTTTAAGGTTATGCTATGCATTTTATCTATTCCACATAGCAATGCTGAATGCCAAAGATTATTTAGCAGTGTGTATAAAACAAGAACACATTTTCATAGTTCACATCAAATGAAAATTTAGAAAATATCTAATGAAATAATAGTAGGCTAGAAGGTCATTGCTATGAACAAAAATTTGACAAACATTTTTTGATTAATGGTAAATCAGCAACTAATAATCATTTGAAGAAAAATAAAACAGTAGAAAAATATTTTTTCTATTTATTGACCTAAATATATTATAGTTGTATGGAATTATGAATTGCTTACCAGAAAATTTGCTTTTCTTTTTGAAGTAAAAGCTTGACAGAATTTGAGTGTAAATATTTTATATTTATTGAATGAAAAATCTGGTGTTTTGCTGTATAATAGAATACTAGTAAAAGTTTTTGATTTATGTCAATTTGAAACAAGATGTTTATTTTGCATATTTTGATAAAAATTTCCTGCTCTCCTCAAAATTTGTAAAGATTTTAAAATTGACTTGTTGGCAAATGATTTTACTAAAAGTGTTAGATGAACCCAAAAAAAATATATATCTCTCTCTATCTCTCTCTCTCTCTCTCTCTCTCTCTTTTTTTTTTTTTTTGTTGAACATTTTTGTATTTCTTGAAAAATGAATTCATGCAAATTTTGTATTTTAAACTACTTTTAATAAGCGTACAAAGTTATTAACTATTGAAACATACAAATCATTTTTAATGCATTAGCATATAATAAAATGCTGAGTAGTATTGTTTGAAAACCAACCATAGGATGATTTTTTTCAATATTTTTTAATACATTCCAGTGTTTAACTTTAAGCTGAGTAAATTTATTTATGAAGAGATTGATTGTAGCTTATTTTAATTTATTTTGCAAATATTTCTTTTCAAAGTGGATGAATAAAATTATATAATACAATTTAAATTTAATTATTAATAATAAATGATTTTCTTAAATATTTAATTTATATAGATATCTCATGTATGAATATTTTTACAAGATACCTGGTAGCTACTGGATATTCTAATAATTTTTCAGAAAAGTTATTTATCTAAATTTCCAAGAGAATTATTTTTTAGATTTGAATTGTTAATTTAATTTTTTTTAAAGATTGTACCCAGTATAAGTTGCAAGTAAAATAATATTTATTTGGTTTAATTTTTTACGTTATTAGTTAAATCATATTATATTTATTAAATTAATTTATAAGAATTAAAATTGAAAAAAATATTAATGAAACATTCTTTTTGATTTAAAATTTTTTACTTAAATTTGCTAAAGCCAAACTACCAGATGAATGATTAACACTCTGATCTTCGATTCAACAGTTTGTGGCTTTGAATTCTACCTCCTTGGATGTTTTTAGTGGTTCAAAATCCACTTTAAACTGCAAATCTTAGTATAAATAACCCTCGTATGCAAAAAATGACCATTGAGTAACATTTAAACCAAACCGAACCTTGAATTTGCTTGGATAAATAAAATAGTATTGAATCAAAACTACAAACTACTGATTTATTTTTATATACAAATCAAGCCAATCAAATTAATACAATTTTAATAAATTTGTCAGTTTTCATTTGAAATAAAAACAAAAATGTGCATAAATTTGAACTGCTTGTTTATTTTTAAGTCCCCCTGAAGTTTTTGAAATAAATAAAAAAATGTTTCTCCTTAAAATCACCTTTAATTTTAGATCTCTGTTAAAAATAAACTTTCTTGGTTTTAAATAAGTCATAACATTTTATGATTTTATACTTAAATGTGAAATGAGATTGAAAAATATTATAATCTTCATTTAACGATATCATTTAGCTCTTTTGAGTTGGTTTGTTTAAATCTATATTTCAATTTAAAATTTCTTTGAAATATTTCACTGCTTTTATTATTGCAATAGCTTGACTTTAATTTTAACTTGTATTCATTTTAGCAAGTTACATAGATTACAAAAAGTTCTAGAATCAATAGAATATAATTTTGTTTTTCTAGTATTATCTTTGATTCAAGATTACAACCTGCCAATTCTTGTTTAAGCTTTCTTAACCTAATTAGATGTCATAATCCTGTTAGAATCTCATTAAATATTTAATGCAGCTAATATAGAGCTTGCAGCTTTTGACCACTTGGCACTAGTTTTCTGACTACCATATCGTAGGCTTATATCCAACTTTAAGCATTTGAAATCTTTTGATTTTTTAACTTTGTATAGATCAAAAGAATATGAAAAATGTGACTAAAGAATGATAAATCAATTATTAACTTCTCATATAATTTCCTACTTACTTGAAGGTAAAAAGGAGTTCTTGCTTAGTTGTCTACATGTCTATTTCACCATGGTTTAAAATAATGATGCATTTAATAATGGTGGATCATTTATTGTACTCTGAAATCACACTTCACTGAGCTGACAGGTAAATAGTTAACACTTTTGCCTTCAATTCAACTGTTTGGTGGTTTGAATGTAATGTTTTGCTTTGATGTTTGTAGTAGTTTGGAATCTACTTTAAACCATAGGTCTCAGTCTAATTAGTCCTTGTGGGCAAGACATGTCTGTTGATTGGTCAACAAACAAATGAGATTCCACTTCACCATTATTTACCATTATATGTGAGCAACATTTCAAATTTACAAAATCTCAACTGTAGCTTTTATGTTATTATAACTAAATAGGTGTTTCCATGTCTCTTTTATAGTTTCAAATGTTAACCAAGAATAAATTTTTTTATTGAAATAGCTATACAAATTGTGACTTTTTCGGAAGTAATTTATTAAAATGATTGTTTAATTTATTGTAATTTTCATTTTTGACTATTTAGAAAGATCTATTTTTTTATATTGGTGAATCAAAATTTTAATTTCCACAAAATTTTCTCATAAATTTTATTGTGGCATTATGCTAATTAGTTACTTTGGATATATTTGAATAGACTTGAACTATTCATTGTAAGAAAACAAAATAGGTTATTATTTTTAGTGTCTTATGGAAATTTTATGCATTTACCAAATAAGTTATAAAAACTTCCTATTTTTCTTATTCTAATAAAAATTGCAATCTTAATTTAAGTTGGTAAAATCATCTTACCTATTTCATTTTTTGTACTGTAACTTTTTCTCAATTTCCGGGATGAATCCTACTTAGTTTATTATCGGTTTTCGCTTCAAAAGATTGCTACTCTGTTTCATATAAAATGAGATTAAAATTATAAATCAAACTCGCCATTAAAAGAATAAATCTATGTTTTTAATAAAAAAGATATAATAAAAATTAAAAATAGAACAAATATAAAATCATAATCAAAAGCTCAGACAACTTCTTCCTTCCATTACATTCATTCAATTGCTTATAAAAACAAATCTCTCTTGTCTGTTAATTTTGGTTGCAATTAAAATCAAAATTAAGTTTTTGCTTTTGGGTTATTTTATAGCATTATTTGACTGTTTTACATTTGTTAAATAAAAAAATGTTTAGATATAAATCTTTTAAAAATTCTTCTGAAGATAATTATCTTGAATGTCAGAGAGTTTAAACAATATTAAAATTAAATTCTAATTTTTAATGTTTTTAAGAATCTTTGTTAAATAAAATCTGTTATATCATAACTTCTTAAACTATTGTTAATATAGTTTTTCATTTTAATAAAGAATTACTATTCTTTTTATTTAAATTTTAAGTTGCTTAATTATTAAAATCTTGACTCATTTAAATGTAAAATTTGTTAATTATATCTTTGAGAAATCCTCATATATTTATAAGCTAAAAATATTTTACTGTAATTTTAAAGTAGATA
The DNA here is from genome assembly GCA_037975125.1 of Latrodectus hesperus. Taxonomy (NCBI): domain Eukaryota; kingdom Metazoa; phylum Arthropoda; class Arachnida; order Araneae; family Theridiidae; genus Latrodectus; species Latrodectus hesperus. Next base: position 31,100,001 of record CM075856.1, on the reverse strand, counting down.
TTCAATGAAAATCTAAATTCTTTTAAATTTAATGCAAACATAATATAGTTTTTTTAGGGAGTTTAATTTACCAGTTTTCACTTAATTATTTTTAAATTTCTAAAATTCATAGAATGTAAAATATAAAAGTATTCCTTACTTGAAAATTGAAATTATGTTAAAGGTAATGCCTACACTTGTCTAATTATCTTCTCAATTCAACTATCTTTTATTATCACATTCTTGTGATTTTTAAAAATTAAACTATTATTAGATTATTACAGTTAATTATTAGATTGTAATGGAAGTTTCCAGAATCACTTATATTGTCTGTGCTAAAGGTTTGCATTGGTATATTCTTTTGTATCTTGTCAGATGATATTTGGAAGAAAGAGATTTGTGAGATCTATTAAAACATCTTTATCATTAATTATAAAGTATCTGAATTAAATTTATCTCAGTGCCAAATTAGAATCATCATTTAATTTCAGTTCTTTTGCAAAATGCCAGTTAAAGAATGTCAGGGAATCAAATGTATAGTTTTTGGTAATACTGTTGTATCATGATACTGTGAAAGTTTGGTATGAAAATTAAGAAACAAGGACAATGAAATTCAAGGAGCTGAGCTCTCTGGCCAGCTTACTGATGTTGAATGCGGCTCACCTAAGAGAACTTGTAGAAGAAAATATGAATTCAACCACTCGAGAGATAGCTAAGAAATTAGTTGTTAATGCTATGTCCATTAGTTGTGATTTGAATCACATAAGCTTCATGTTAGAGTTCAGTCATTGAGTGCCACATAAGTTGACTTAAATAAGGTTAGACATGTCCACACACATACATGCATGTAATAATCTATTTGAATATCAATGTGCAAGGACCAGGTTCCTGATTAGATTTCATCACAATGGTTGTCCATTGTAATAAAAAATGGATATGCTTCAATAATAACCTGAAAGGGGATTTTTCTATGCGCTGTGACTGTCAGTAATGCTGCAAAGTGCAATTTGACTAACAAAACAATCATGCTTTGTATCTGGTGAGATTGCTATGCAAATATTCATAAAGAATGCGTGGAAAAGGTAAAAATTTTTACAATAATGTATATAGTGAGATACTAGTCTGTTGATCAAATCCAAAGGTTGAACTGTGAGTGGTGTTGGTGAAACTAATCCCCATCTGGTATAGTTCCACTAGACCAGATCCATGAGATCATAGACAGCCCAAAGTCCAAAAGCAGATGACTCATGGTAAAGGGGAAAATTTGATAGCTTCTGGAGATCTGGAGCAACTTGTCCTATGTTGAAACCTAAAGTAGAAGTCTGACTTGACTCCTATACCTACAGACCTTAGCTGAGCATATTGGAACGGCCTTCACACCTTGAAGATTACCAGGAGATCAATCTCCCAATGTACTTCACTCGTTCCGCCCAAGTACATCCCCTCGCCGGCTATAAGAGCACTCTTTGAGGCGGCCTGCAGGACTTGAGGGGGTAACTGTGAGTACTAGTTAGGACTGTCCCATCAAGATAATGAAGACAACAAATCTCTGCAATCAGCAGTTGAACTTTACAGTCTCAAATGGGGTCTTTTCTCGCATCCACCATATAGCCCCAACATCACTATTTTGGCTTCCACCTTTTTTACACCTGCACCATCTTGTTGATACTCTCTTCGATTCTGCACAGTACACCTGCAGTAAGGTTAATCTCACAACTAATTCATGACAACCAAGTTTCTGGGTCGAAGACTTTGAAAATCTACCAAAATATTGTCAGAAAATCGATTTAGTTGTTGTTTATTACCTGAACTAAAAGTACTGTTTTCACGATTTTTTTCCAACTTCATTATGAATTTTTTTGATGGAAAACTTGTAATAACCCTATTTATATCTTTATCTCATTGTTTAGCAGTTTAATGATTAACCCTCTGTTGTTCAATCCAACAATTTATGTGTGCAACTCCTACCTTCAATGTTGATATTTGGTATCCATTTTAGATTATGATTGAATTAGACCTTGTGTGCAGAAAGTGATTGTATGGGGACAAACAAACCAAATGTTTAATTATAAAATTATCAAGTTCAAAATAATAGCATGAATTTTTAAACATTTCAAATGTGTTTTTTAAATTTCTTATGCCTTTAAAAAGAAATCTATTCATTTTCTGTTCCTTGAACAATAGCTATTTCTTCATTTACATAGTAATGCTTTGTTCATAGCATGATTCTACAAAATTCATTTTTTATAGTTTCAGCAATGCTTCCTTAATTATAGATGTTAATTGCTTCTGAATTTTTCATAATTTTCAAAATTTATTACTTTTTCAGTAGTTACTTATACAAAATAAAGGAATAGAGTGTGCTTATATGCATCATTAAATTACTTATTGTTGCTGTCCCTCCTCTTTAAGTGTCTTCTTTAAACTATCTTTTAATACTATAATTATTATCATGATGTTTAGATAAGTAAATAATTATTAATGTATTCATTATATTATTGTCTACTATTATGTATAATTTTGATGAAATTAATTTTAAAATTTTATGCTCTATTTGTAGGAATCTCATGTTGATGTTCAATTAGATAACCGGCATTTAATGTTGAGGGGGGAAACAGTAAGCATTTTAAAATTTTCTATTACAGTTTAAATTTATGTAGTATAAAAATAATTTTTGATTGATTATTATTTTATTTTTCTAATTTTTGTATTTTTTACACACTTATTTAGGCTTAAATTCTTTAAATGATTCACTTTTATAAATTAAAAATTCAATTTAAAAAGCTTAACAGTCAAACAATATATTTAATAAAATTATTTACTGCTTCTCTATTTTCATCATTATTAAAAGTTTATTTTGTTTGCGTTATTACTTTCCTGATCTATGAAAGTACATTAGTTTGATATGTTTAAGTTATGCTTGTAAATAAATAATGCTGTGGTGAACTTATTTTAATATTACTGAAGTTTTCACTAATTGAAATATTTTATTAATATTTCTCCTAAATATATATTTTCTTTTTTCAGCTTTCAAAAATCCATTTAGTTCGTTCATATTTGATTCAGTGCTTCAGGGACCACTTTTTCCATGAACGTTATGTAGAAGTGACTCCACCAACTCTTGTTCAAGCTCAAGTAGAAGGTGGCTCAACACTTTTCAAATTAGATTTTTTTGGACAAGAAGTATGAAAATTTAATGATTTATTTTTATATATTTTAATCTCTTGCAGTTGACTACTAACATGATTGCTTACTTGTTTGTATGCTAGCATATTTACTGATCACTGCAGTATATATATGTGTATGTATATGTTTCTCAGATTAATATTTATAGTCTAATATACAACATCAACATTGTGAAAATTAAAACAATAATTTTTTTGTAGAAAACTATATATTATATTAGTTTAATAATTAAATTAGATGAGAGAAATTACTGCTTTTTTAGTTTTTTGAAAATATTCTTAAAAGATTGAACTATTCCATTATTGTTAAGAATTTGTTGTCATCAACCATGTGTGCATTGTGAAATTGAAACTGAATAGAATTTATTTACTCATGAATTATAATACACAAGATTATTTTCCATAAATGTTTTTTTATATCTATGCTAGTATATCAAGATCAGATAATTTTTTAAAATAAGGTGATCAAATATTATAAATTTTATTCCATTGTGGAAAGAGAATCCTGTTTTCTTATTTATTATAAAAATGAAAAAAAATTCTTTGAATATTCAAATTCCAATAATGCCTGGCACAATATTGCTTCAAACATGGTGTACAAAAAAGTATAATTTCATTTGTCAGAATTTTATGTGTATCTATTTAGATGATTTATGAAAATGTAATATTTGTCTTAGCTTTTAATTTAATAGGTGTTTTATAAATGTTTTCCTCTTAATTTTGAAAAAAGCCATTGTATTGGTAAATATGAGATCTTGTCATAAATTTGGTAAATTCACAGTTTTCATTTTGTTGCATATTATATTTTGTTATCACAGAAATTATCGTTTTTTCCTCATATGAAAGGAAATAGGTATTAACTCCTAATATTATCAACCGTTTTTATTTACTATTTTTATATTGCTATTGAAAATACCACTAATTATTTTTTTAAAAATGATGGTAATTATTTTATGTTCAGCATTATGCACAAACAACATTGCTAAAAGATTTTAAAATTTAAAAATAAGAATTTAGTAAGTTTCCAAAAGTTTTGTAACATCTAAACTACTATCAATGGATGCATTTAATTTGATTCCTGAAATGTCTTTCTCTGAATATTTGAAATATTTAATGAGTCAAATAGTCTCTCTAATTAGATTAGAAAGACTTGTTATATGTTAAACTTGTAGGGATTTATTTTTTTCATTACAGAATATTAACATTCAAATATGTTTTTAAACTATCATGTATATAAATTATCAAATTTTGGGGGTTTTGAAGTACAATATTCACAAATATTTTATCACTATTTTTGATTGATAAGGAATGGCACTAGCATCATTAGTTGGATGTTAGCTATAGGGTTTTGCTAGCTTATTAGCTATTTTTTTAATTTCTATTTATCTAAATTCAGATTTTAAAGCCTATGTAAGGAAGGTTACAGGACTGACAATTTATTTAAGTTAAGAAAAGTTAAGTTTATTTAAGTTCTATCTGTGCATCACACACACACAGATATCAAATAATTATAATTGATTGGTCATATTTTCAAAAATGAGTTATAATCATAATCTTTAAATTTTTATATTTGTGATTAATATTATTTCATGTAGGATATTGTATAGTTGTAAGTATACACATTTAAGTATATAAAATTTTGCGAAAATATCTTTTAAAATAGAAAGCTTTTATCTTAGCTCTCAAATTGCTTCTAATGAGGAAGAGGACCAATGTGATGTTCAAATCAAGTTGTTTGGGTTTTTCTTATGACAATGAAATCAGAATATGTGCATGCAAGTAAATCTTTGAATTTCCTGTTGATAGGCAATATTAATAAAATTACCAAAATTTTGATAGAAATATTTGAAAATTTAAAATGGTAAATGAGAGAGAATGCAGAATAATATATTCTAGTAAACTGAAACCAATTCCTTTCAAAAATACATTTTCATAAATTAATTTTTAATTATAGTGTTATTAATTCAAAGTAAGTGTATATACATATTTATTGTAGTTTTAATATCATTCCTACTAAATGTTTATGCTTATCAATAAATACATTTCCATCATTTTAAGTGCTGTTTAGCTCTAGCTTCAAAGTTTTATTTTCATCAAGTAAATGAAAAATGTCATAAATTAATTAAAGATACTTAATTATTTTTGAGTAAAAGTTAAAACTTTCCCATGCTTATATTTTGTAATCCAATTTTTCACTTTGTTAATTTTGTTGCATTAAAATCATAATCAAAGTTTAATGTAATCAAATTAAATCAATCTTTACATTGGTTATTAGTTGTATTTATTATTATTCATTTTTTGTAATTTTAGTTTAACTTGGTACTTTGGCTTTAGTTTTCCTAAAATACTTTTATTTCAGGCACATTATGTCTAAAGAAACCATGGTAGCTTAGCCAAAATAATTTATTCTTAAAAAAAAGTCTTTTTGAAAATTCAATATCTATAATATACACACTTTCATATAAATTATTTTTTTAGAATAAGGCATTGTTAATGAGTCAGATATTTTCTATTAAAATATATTTTCATTTTTTATTAATTATGATGATTAAAGCAATGTAAAACAATATCAGTAGTTGTCAGTAACTCTCAAGTGTAAAATTGACTGTGGAATGATGCAAACCTTGTTTTGAGTTTTTTATAGGTAGAATAAATAATTTGTACAAGAATATATTTAAAAGATTGATTTGTGCTATTGAAAAATGTGTTACTGAATTGGTCTCATTAACAAAATTAATTTGGTTCTCAATAACTCTTTTTTTTGCGCTTTACATTACTTTTTTTTACTCATCGTAATGAAAAAAAAACATATTTTTTTGTGCTGTTATCTTTAGTTGATCCTAATTGAATTAGCTGTAGTGTAGTGTGCAAAGAGTTGCAAGCAAACTTGGTACCATTTTGTGTTTTAAGTGTATATTATTTTTTAATTTTTTTTATTATTCTAGGCTTATTTGACTCAGTCTTCTCAACTGTATTTGGAAACAGTAATTCCATCTTTAGGAGATGTTTTTTGCGTTGCTATGTCATATAGAGCTGAACAATCACGTACAAGGAGGCATGTTGCAGAGTTAGTATGATGTTCTTATTTAATATTTGTTTTAAATTTAAAATTTTTTGTATGTGCAAAATAAAATGTTGTAAAATAGGAAGACCTTTAGTGTTTTGCTGAACTGATAACTGAATAGTCAGAACTCTTGATTTTCATTTCATAAGTTAGAATGCCACTTAAATTTATGTGTTTACAGTGATTTAAAATATCCACTTTTGAGTTGTATAGGTAACATTTATAAGCAGTCATAATAAAGCAATGACCAAATCTTTTAAGAAACTTTGTAATCTTTAATAATCAAACATTGATAGCAGTTGTTCAATTTTTTAAAACTATGTTGCTAATTTTAATTTTTTGTGTAATTTTTATGTGAAATATATTTTTAGATTAAGAATTGAGGATATGAAGTACCTAAATAAAATAAAATCATTATTTAGTAAGATAAGACAGCCTCTTATGCAACAAAAATGTCACTAAACTGTATTTATTCTTACATTTAACCATTTATAATTAGGAACATTACTTTATATTTTTAAATACAATTCACATTGATTTTAATCTGTGCAATATATAAGTGTTTGTAATTTTTCCACAAAAAATGTATCTTAAATATTAAAATATGAAACCCTTCATACTGGTTGTCACAACATTCAAGTAGCTTCCTTACATATCATAATAGAAATTAGTTTTTTAATAGTATTTTATTTTAATTTGTTTTTACACCATAAAGGATATTTTTACTTCAATAATTATTTTGTTATTTGAAATCTCTTGATTTCTTCAAGCAATTCTGATCTCAATCTTTTTTTAATAAATTAGTAATTCAGCTAACTTATACTTTTTGTTATAACAAATAATAAAAATTTAATTTATAATTAAAAAGTAAATTCTATGAAACATACTTTTAATGTTTGAATCAAACTAAATTTTGTTCTAATAAAAATTAATTAATTACTGTAAAATTGCATAATTATTAAAGAAATTTTAATTTTTATTTGAATCTAGTTTGCTTTCCTATGATTTGATTAGAATATTTTAAATCTAATTATATATAAAATAAAATTATTAACATAAATATTATAACCTTATTTTTTCTTTATAAAATTATTATTTTTAATGATCCAAGCTTGTATTTTTTAAGTTGTTTTTAATTATCTATACATATTAAATTTACTTACAGTATTTAATTTTGAAATTTTTATTTTTTGCTTATTTATTAAAATGCATAAGAAAAAATTAAAAAATATCACCATTTACATAGTATCATGGTACATGTTGTTGCAACAGCATGCTTTCCTGTACCTAGCCCTGAGTTGGGCTCTAACAGTTAGATAAAAATAGGGCTGGGTAGAATCAATTTTGAAGCAAGGACCAAGCAGAAGACCTCCAATACTTGGTCTGCCACCCTCAGAGATATCATTTCACTTGAAGGTTACAGTTACGACTACCAGTTTTAACGTGCCCCATCCGATTGTAGCCAGCATGATGTATCTTTGGTTAAGTAGGAATTCAAACTCACTGCCTTTTGATTATGAGAACTCCACCTTAACCAACCAGGCCACCATTGCCCCACATGGTATATGTATACACTGTGACACAGAAAGTGAAATAACTAGAATGCGCTTGCACAGAAAATCATGGAAATTAATAAAATGAGAGACACAGTGACAAGTGAAAGCTCCCCAAAATTCATGTGTCACAATATCAAAACAGTTGCAAACATTATCTGTGTTTTTGAATTAATGTCAAATTTCTAAAGGAATACCATGAATATGAAGCTTTAGTTGTTATTGTTGTAGAATGGTTCTGCTTAATATCGAAGCAACAAGAGAGTATCTTATACGAGTTTTAAAATACTGATGGAAGTAATTTATGCAATCACCAGTTCAAAGCTCTTCTATATTTGTCAGATGGAAGTGCTTCAATTTTCAGCACCCTGTTGTTTTCATAGTTGAATGTTTACTCTGGGATATTAAACAACTTACTAACAAATTTCTCTGCCCAGTAGCGCGATTCAACTATTGATACAGAACAGTCTTTCCCGTATATCTCACATCTTTCCCAAAATATTACTCACTTTGCTTCATTTACATAAATTGGTGCACTCAATATACATATCTTTTTCTGATTATATGTTTTGTGTTGCACTGGGCATGACAATGAATATGTATAGTGTTATATTTTTAAAGAGTGATTTGTGAACATATGATTACTTAGCATTTTTTACTTTAAATGAAACTACATTGCTTAAAATTGTATTATATTACTCGTAATTGTACTTACGTTATTTTCAAATTTATAGGTATACACACATAGAAGCTGAATGCCCGTTTATAACATTTGATGATCTTTTAGATAGATTAGAAAATCTTATTTGTGATGTTGTAGACAGAATTTTAAAGTCTCCTGTTGCTCATTTAGTTCATGAATTCAATCCAGTAAGTAATTTTTGTGAATTTAAATAACTTAATTTATAATATCAATTATTTTCAATTTTGTCTTATCTAAATTGTAATTCTGACTAAACTAAAAGATCTTTATGCTATCAATTGAAAAAGGTTTTCAAGCTCTAAAGTTGATTTTTCTATCATACTGTTTTATTCTCTCTGCAGAAATAGTTAAAGCCTAAAAAGTCAGCTATTTTAATTTTTGTATTTAGAAAAGTCTGTTGCTAGTTGCTGAAGTTTCAATCATATTACATTTTAAACAACTTCTTCTAAAATTGTAGAATTGTATTTTCTTCCAGATTAATTTATTGAATAAAACTTATTCTTAACAAAACTTTATAGACTACTGAATGAGAAAAATTAAAATATTTATAAAATTGATATATTTCAAAACATTTTTTGTAGAAGGCTAGATTGTATGCTATCATAATCAATCTAATATAATTTTTCTTGTTTCATACAGTTACCTTCTTTATTACATAAATTTATATATTTAGGTAAATTATATATAAAAATAAAAAGATGTTTTCTGTTGAATTTTATAGATTAATTTTATTTATCAAGTAATATTTAATTTTTCTTTTATATTAATGAGTCATAAAATTTTCATACATATTTATAACATAGATTTATTTACATATATTTTATACATTACAATGAATTGCTTTATATGTTAACCTCTATCGTGGCTTGTTTTAATAAGTTCTGTAATTTAGGATTTCAAACCACCTAAAAAACCTTTTCGAAGAATGAATTATGCAGATGCTATAACATATCTACGTGAAAACAACATCACTAAAGAAGATGGATCCTTCTATGAATTTGGTGAGGATATTCCTGAGATGCCTGAAAGGAAAATGACTGATAAAATTAATGAGGTAAGCTATTTATACACATGGTCATAAAAAATTTAATTTCATAATGTATTTTTAAAACCAATATAACTACTGATGTGTAATACAATGAAATATTTTTCTTGTTTTAGCCAATTATGCATTGTCGATTCCCTGCTGAAATAAAATCATTTTACATGAGCAAGTGCCCTGAAGATCCTAGACTTACTGAATCGGTAATTCTTTTACTTATAATATGTGGCTTCCTTTGATGTGTGAAGTATTCTATTCAGTGTTTCTTTTCATATTTGTACTAATGTATTAAAATCAGTTATTTGTCATTAGCTTTTTATGTTTGCTCTATTGACAATTATTAAGTGTCAGAAATTTTTCCCTTGTATTCAAATCACTATTTCATTAATATGTTAAAACTTTTATGTGCTTTCATTGTTGATTAGATTTGTCTAATTGTTAAATGTTATTCAGTATCGCAATTAAATTTAAATCTTAATTTAAAATATTTTTATCTTTTAACTCAACCTTGAAAAGGTTTCTTTTAAAATATGTGCATCAATTGCTTAAACTATTTTAAATTATATGCATTAATTCTTTTTATTGTTTAGAAGTTTATTCTTTAAATTTGAAGTTTTGAGTTGTTTTTAGTTTTATATAAAAAAATCTTATAAATGAAATGTTTAAAATTTATTAACTTCTATTTTTTGTTATTTTATGATTTTTTGCAAATATCTTGTTTATTTAAGTTTTCTTAAAATGATGTATTTAAGTCTATCTTTACAATAGTAATAAATTTTTTCCCCATATTTTATTTAAAATAATAGTTTAGGGCTCATTGTAGTCTAGTTGTAAGTTAACACATTTTAGAATTGATCCCAGACAGTGTTTAACTTTGAAAAAATTGTGAAATGCTTCTGTGCACGTGACATTTGGGATGAATACTTACGAGTTTTCTGACCTTCTTTACTGGAAGCATATGTATATGATTCACAATCTTTAATTTGTTCTCCTGGAAGGCAATTTGTGTTGTGAATATCAAAATGCCTTACAGCTGCCTTATAATCCATTAATTTGTTCATTACGCAGGGTCAAAGTAAACAATGCTAATATAAAACATACTTATATTAAATATATTTACATTTTAGGTAGATGTATTAATGCCTGGGGTCGGAGAAATTATTGGTGGCTCTATGAGGATTTGGAAATATGATGAAATGATGGAAGCTTATAAAAGTGCTGGCATTGACCCAAAAAATTATTACTGGTATACTGACCAGGTAAGATTAAACTTGATTCTGTGCAGGTGATAAAAAATATATAGTTAAAGATATGCATTGAATTTTACTGAGCTAAATTTAATCAGACTAAATTTTGGTCACATTTTTAATATAATTTGAAAATTTAAAATTTTATGTGAAAAAGTTTGCAGTTTTTATTATAAAATGTGAATTTACCACTGCTATGAGGAATGACCTTGAATGAAATAAATCTGACTCTTTCTTTCCTGTTCACTTTGTATAACTCACTTCTTCTGAAACATAATTTTTCTTTCAATGTAATATTGAGACTAAAGAATAAAAGTTAATAATTTCAAGAAAAATGCAATTTAGATTATTTTAAGAATTTATGCAGCTTATGAACAAAATATTAATCAGTTTCAAAGGTAGTTTGGGAAGCTTAAGCTAGGAAATTTGGCCTAAAGAAATGCCAGTGATGGGATGTTATCTTCTCTAAAGGAGGATATCTTAATAGAAATGGTTGCTTTTTGTTAAATAAATAGATATGTTATCATGCAAGTTGAATTCTTTTATTAAAATAAATGTTCATAGTCATATGAAGAAGATTGGATCATTATGATGTGTAGTACCTCTTTCTTTAATACTATCTTCAAATTATGTCAATCATTTTTTTTCTTGGAATGAAATTTGAGGTAGTCTATAATTGATCCTTACTATTATGTTCAAAGTAAACAATTATGGTATAACTCAATATTGACTTTTCAAACAATAAGGAGAGAAAGTATTGTAGTTTATGCAATGTACTCAAAGATGTCTTAGTTGATTATTTGAAGCATATACAAATGGTCAAATGCAACTTTTATTGTTCAGAATCATTTTAATGTTAAAACACCAAATCGTAAATTTTTTCAAACGTTTTTGACATGTATGTCAATTTTACATTATTAAACTCAAATGTTATCTTAAAGAAATAAATTTCTGAAGTATTGAAATAATAGAATTGCAAAAGGTAATTTAAAATCAATTCATGAGAAGTATTCTTACATTATTTTCCAAGAGCTTTAATGTGTTATTAATAGCATAAAATATGAAATATTGTACATTGAAATCTAAAAGTAGCAAATTATTATATTAACCTCTTCGCGATGGGTGGTGCATATATGCATTTCGTATGGACAAAAGTGAGGGCCGGGCGGTGCATATATGCATTTTAAGCTGGAACAATATTTAATAATCACTAGCACTATGTGTCCATTACATTTAAACTGAACGTAGTTTTAGTGTTCTGACCTTCATTTTTTCCATATTCCTGCTTTTTTTGGTATTTTGATTATCAGCTGTGGGTGGGGAGAGAGGAAATCGCAATGTAAACAAACACAGCTTGGCTCTTCAATTATCCACATGATTTAAGCATTCTTGCTTCTGATAGCTCTCCGAACACTTTTTTATTTTGTTTTCACTACTATTGAAAGTCTTTTAGGGTTTTAGCATCAGTTTCGTTACAGTTTTTACTGCTTTCGGTTATATTTGCTCACTTCTCTTGTTATTTTGAAAATTCTCGACTCCAGATTATTATGGCGAGGATTATCTGGTAGGCATTTTCCTACCTTTAATTTGAACAAAAGGGAGAAAAAAGTCGCAGAAAGTGCATTGTTTGCTCACAAACCGTGATGAAAGAAAAGAAAACGCAACAAACATTTTATACTTGCAAATCATGCAATGTCGGACTTCGCATTTCTCCGTGATTTGAGATTTTCCATACTTAGTCTTCATTTTAAATTTTGTTATTTTTTCTTGTAAATAGCCCTTGTATTGTTTTTATTAATTTGCAAATATGTTGAAGTGTTTTGTCAATTAAAATTTTGGAAAAACTAGAATAGCACTGTCTAAAATTATTTCTCAAAGTAAGCAACTTTTTTATATGTATATATTTTCATATAAATTGAAGGAAAAACATTATTAAAGTCTAGTTTTAATGTTATAAGATAGATTATGTGATAATATAAAATGCTACCAAAAATCACGGCGATAGGACTTTAACTTTATTATTTACGAATTTTTTTTCTAAAGTTAGGCCTAGCGGCGAAAAAACCCCGTCCTGTAATATCATTCCTTTCACTTCAGCTTCGTCCTGAACGCGCATCTTAAGCAAATGCTCCCTGTCGTAAAAAGGTTAATATGTTTAAAAAAAGTTCATTTGAAAGTGTTTCGATATTTTGTTTTAAAATATCCTATATTATTTGCATTAAATATATGATAAACACTTCTGACAAACATTAAAATTATAAAAAAATTGATTGATATAGCTTATCACAATTGCAAAATTGTGAGATAATTGATGGGGAAGCTCAAACAAACTTTCTAATACAGTTTAGTAAAGTTCATTTAAAATTTACTCCCTGTGAATATTTGCAAATTTAATATTTTTGCCAATTACATGTGAATTATGAAGTAATTTTTAATGAATCTTAAATTATTAAATATGCATTCTAATTTGAATTATATATATATATATATAACTTTGAACTTTTTTCTTCATATCATTTAAAAAAAGTAATTGCTTTTATTTTATATGTACTTAAGATTTCCTTTTCACTTTCAATTCAAATTGTTTACTTTGACTGGATTATTTTTCAGTTTGTCTTTTTAACCTGCATATCAATTTATGTATATATACTGGTCTGTCTAGCATTGGACTAGCTTCTGCCAAGTTGTCTAATTAGTGATAGTAGCAAAAAGCAGTCCGTTTCAAATAGGAATTTAAATTGTTAAGAATAGGTATTTATAGCATTGTTTTAAAACTTTAAATACAGCCAATACTTCATTGTTGTTCTCAGGTTTGAAATACAAGAGGTGTTCAAATGAAAATTTAAAAACAACACTGGGAGTATAAATGAAGACTTAATTCAAAGTGTGCACCATTGGCCTGAGTTCAAAGATCCCAATGATTTAAGGATCCAAAGGATTTCTAATTCCTAGGATTCCTGTGGCTGCGATGAGACCCAGTCTTTCATAGCATCTTTGAGTTCATTATCTGAGTTGAACCTTTTAGATGTTTTTTCAGGGGACCAGACACAGGGAAATCTGAGGGGGATATGTCTGATCTATAGGACAGATGATCAAGCTGCTCCCATTTGGCCAGTTCCATGTATTTGACCCTTGAGTTGTGTATGCATGTTATCATGGAGCAGTACCACACCCTCCATAAATAGCCTTTACCTTTAGTTCTTGATGGATCTGTATAGGCTGTAGAATTTTTCACTGTACACATCTAATGGTTTTTCTGTGCTCAAGAAATTCAACAGGTAGGTAATCTTGGACATTTAAAAAGATAGTGAACAACACCTTGCTTGCTGATGCCATGGCTTTGAACTTTTTAAGGATAGGCAATAATGCATGTTTCCACAGCATCTCATAGTCTTAGGTCTTTTTTGTCTCAGTCTCTGGTCTCATAGTGATGGCATAAGTTCTCATCATTTGTGACAATCCAATCCATTAAAACTGGGTCTATATGATACCAAAACAGATGCTGAAGTGTACACATTTCCTTTTGCTGGTTGGTGAGCGGGATCCACTGTGCACACACCTTCCAGTAATGGAAGTTGTGAACATTTGCACACACAATTTCAATGCTGACATCCACCTTCACAGCCAATATTTGCAGTGTGACTTGCCATTCACTTCTCACTAGCTTATATATCCTGTCATTCAGATAAGCTGTGATGACTTTGTTTAGGTGGCCTAGTGTTGGATCGTCAACCAAACTCTGATAGCTTGTACGAAAATGGGCTCTCGGCTTTTCTTACTGACTTGTCAAACACACATTACACAGTCACTGTTTGCTGATAAATTGCGGCCAGTTTAACACCTTCCTCTGTTAGAAATAGAATAGCACCTCATTGTTCCTCAATAGGCAAATTTTGCATTCTGAACGCCATCCTGTCCTCACGTGTACTGCCACATCAATTGAACAACACTGTTGATAAGAGCCTCTCCCATGCATGCACCCACTTGTGTATGCTATGATGCATGACAGAAACTCTAATTGCATCCCTTGATGCCTTGCTACATTCTCCCGTAGCGGCATAAACAAGTATGTTAATCGTTACATTTTGTACCTTTTCATTTGAAACACCCCTTGTAAATTTTATTTGTGTATGTTTATTGTTTGAGTCACATGTGTTGATTTATTATTGATTTAATTTTATTTTTATATATATTTTCAAAAATAAAACATTTTCATTCTTGCAAATTAATTGGAAGTATATGTTGAATATTATAATCTTTGAAACTTGTAAATTTTATTGGTTATTATGTTAACAATTTAATTATTAATAATCAGGAAAGAGTATGAAAGTATTTGGCTTGAAAAATTTTGCATAAATCAATTTTAAATTTAATTTGTAAAATTTTACATAGTATATAAAATAGATTTTCAAAAATCGAAAAAGAAAAAAAAAAAAAACAAGATCACTAAAAGATACCATCAAATATGCTAAAACAACTGCTTTCCTTCTGACTTTCCCTGTCGAAAATGGAGCAAGTCTAGTTTCCCTGCCAATAAATGAGTACAGAAAACTTGGTGGAAGCTTGTCTTATGTTAGATAGTATATATATTATGCATTTGCATGCATGTTTTAAAAAAACATAATATTGTAGTTCAGTTAAAAACTAACATGATCAATTTAATTGTCTAGAACCTGGATTAATATATTGAAATTCATCTTTTTATATAAACAAAATGTGTGCAAAATTTAGCTTTCAAACATTTACTGAACTCTTTTTTTAACCATATATATTTAATTTACCAGTCTAAAGTTACTGAATTTACTCTCAAACTTATTTTCATGATTTTAGTACTAAGGGCAAATCTTCTTTTCAAAATTTAAAGCTTCATTTGAGTGTAGTACAGTTAACTTAATAAATTTATATTTTCTAACATCTTTTTGTATTTATCTAGTAATTTTATGTGTGTAAATATTGTGTTAATTGTCATAAATCACTTAAAATTTTAAAATTACCAATGCAAGTCTCTCAAAATTAGTGTTTAATGTATTAATGTATTTCTTGTATCAATTAATGTAGTCTTGTATCAATTTATAAACTAAATTTAATATTGCTTTATATTTTAGAGAAAATATGGAAGCTGTCCACATGGAGGTTTTGGACTTGGTCTAGAAAGATTTCTTACTTGGTTACTGAACAGATATCATATCAGAGATACTTGTCTTTATCCTCGTTTTATTGATCGTTGCACACCTTAATGAATTTTATGCTTTAATAGACATTCCATAGTGTAAAAAAGCTTATTTATTTTTTATCTACATTTTCATTGAATATTGGGATTTTGGAAAAGGCTTCTAAATAAATTAAAATATATTATGTTGCACAAATTTATAAACTTTCACTTCTTTTAACTTCACAACTAAGAATCAATAAAAAAAGTTAGAACTTTGTGCTGTTTCTTTTTTAAAGAAATATTGTTATCTTTTGCAAACTTATTAAGAAACAAAATTTTCAATGACATATTAATACATATCAAATTTGATTGATTTAAAATAGTATGCTTGTATGTATCTTAATAATTTTATATAGGAATTGGTATTTTAATGATTAAGATTGAAATTTATGTTAAAAAAATAATAGAAGTTTTAGTTTTTGATGTTTCATAAAAAAAACTGAAAAGATTTAATAATGTATTTTAATTTACATAAAGAAAGAGAAAAACTACTCTAAAACATGTTTTTAAAAATGTTGACACAGAAAGTCCATTAAATGTAAATATATATGCAAATAAAAATGCAATGAAAATAAAAATATTATATGCTATAAAATGATATTTTTATGGACCAAATAATTTTATTTTTATTTCTATTAGATCAAAAAGAAACTAAATAAAGGCAATTGTAAGGTATAAAGACAATTGTAAGACTTAGCAAATTATAAATAATTTAAAGACTGATATTTTTTCTTGAATTAATATATAAATGTAAGAAATGAATATTGCTATAACAGGAGCTTTTCTTGTTCTTATAAAATTAATTTTGACATTCTCATCATCGCTAGCAGTTAAAATAATTTGTCTTAAGAAATATTCAATTTCTAAATTAAGAAGTAAATTAACATTGTATGAATTTTTTTAAAGCAAAATTAATGTTTTGATGCATTCATTGATAGTCTCATTATCATTGTAACAATGAGTTTTTTTTTTTTTTTTTTTTTTTGAGAGAGAGAGAGGAGGGAAAATATTTTATAGTTTAATTTTTTGAAGTAAATTTTTGATACAAAAATTTTATCTTGAAGAAATAATTTAAAGGTTTTTAATATTTATGTTTTGAAATCCAGAATTTTAAGTGTCTTGTTTCTATACAAACATTAAATATCCATTAATCTTAAAAAGTATTTTATCATGGAATTAAAAAATACTTGAAATTATAAAAAAAAGGTTTTTTCTCCAAAATTAAAATATTTTATATTAATATTACTTTATTTTACATATTTTAAACTTAAATATTTAAATTGAACTATCTTTTTCGTTAACATAATTTTTTTTCATTTTGAAAAATATTACTTTTTCAGTCTTTGAGAAAGTAATGGAAAAACTTAGAATGTTCCCATTTATTATTAAAAAAGTGATTCTAATTTAATATTTGCCAAAAACCATTCATATAAATATTTCTTTTCTGCAGTCTTAGAACCAAATTTAAAAGATGCTTTATTTTCTTTTAATGATAAATAACAACTAATATTTAAGTTTAATAGTCCACAAGTGTATTCTACTTTCATAATCAAACAGTTATCTGGAAATTAGTTAAATTTATTCTGCTCAAATTTCTAAGTTTATGATTTAAAATTTGCTCAATGTTTTTCTGAATTTTTCCATTTGACAATGAATAAGAATAAAAGCAGTTGCATTTAAATGTGGTTCCCAAACATCACTGAGATAAAAAAAAAAATCAATCAACTTCCAGGGAGCAAATCACATGTCTTAATCAGAAATTCAATACAGATCTCAAGAATTCAGTAATGAATGAATTGATATTGTATTATGAGAAATAATATATCAATAATAAACTAAAAAATAAAATTATTTTTGATACACTGGTGTTATAAGATTTTCAGATTGGTTCCATTATTTTTGGAGCTGTTTTAATTGATTTTATGAAACTCGGTTGAAATATAAGGATAAATTGATGTGCATTAGTTATAAAACTAATAGTACATGAGCATGTCTAATATTCTTTGAAATGGAATCAAAAAGTATAGAACAGTAGTTAAATAATTGAACAGAATTTGTTTAGAGGAGATAAGGCAAACATTGCAAGGTTTTATACTAGAAAAAAATCTGCCTATTATTTCTCTTATTCTGCTTGATTAATTTTTGACATAATGGTTCTTAAAAAGGTATTGCAAGCTTATGTCACATTTCAAGTAATGTTATAGAAATGCTTTTTATGTTTGTGATCAGATTATTTGACCTGACAATCAAATATTTTCCTTATGTATACACGAGTCTTTGGTAAGCAGCACGACGATCCAATTTGAGCTAACTACATCTTTTAGTATAACAACACACTGTTTAAAAATCTCATCTCTGTCTAGA
The DNA here is from genome assembly GCA_037975125.1 of Latrodectus hesperus. Taxonomy (NCBI): domain Eukaryota; kingdom Metazoa; phylum Arthropoda; class Arachnida; order Araneae; family Theridiidae; genus Latrodectus; species Latrodectus hesperus. Next base: position 31,081,652 of record CM075856.1, on the reverse strand, counting down.
ATTACAATATCTGTTTCAAAAAGGGCTATGTTCTGTTTAATATTCCTGCTTAGACATCAAACCTACCAAAATGATTGGCCTGTATGAAATTGGAATAAACACAGGGTCCTTTATTCTTATATAAAAATATGTCGAGGATCAATAGTCAGATTGAATTTGATTTCTTTATCATTTCAAAGATATATAAGATAATTAAAGGTATGTGGGAAAAATCAAACTACCATTAAGGTAATTATTTCTCAACTTTTTCATTTTTGGTATGTATAAATGAAAATTCCCTAAATATAAAAATATGTGTATCACTCATTATTTGGCAATAGCTAACAAGTTGGGGAGTATTAAACAAATATATATATATATATATATATATATATATATATATATATATATACATATCTCCAATGTAGGTATTATTTCTGCTGCTGTTTGTGAAAGAGATGCATATAATCCAAATAAAAACTTGTATTTCATTATGTAGATCATGTATAGGGGATAAGATGCAAGAAATTGCAGACACGTTAATCAAAGAATATTACTTGTGTGAAACAGATGAGTTATAAAAAAATTAACTCTTGTTTCCACCATACAAATGTGAATAAATGATTATATTCAAGTACATACTTAAGATGAAAATGTAATTGTAGTTAACATGACAGTATTTAATTAAGAAAAATGTTTTATGGTAATATAGTTCTTAAATTTCCAAATCAATAAAGTTAATCATTTTAAAAAATTGTCTAAGTTTTTTTTAAATTTTTTATTAAAATTTTTTTTTAAAAAAATATATACCTAGAATTTTCTAAATAGCCCAAAGATTGTAAAGAGATTTCCAAATGACGTGTAACCCTACGAAAGATGTTTCACTCGATGTGAGTTCAAATATCAAGCTGTAGAAGCTGTGAAAAAACTCCTGGTTAAAAATTAATGCTCAATTCTTTTGTGATAAAAATATAAATTTTATTGACATTGATAAATTACATGATTTTAAGCTTGTGTTAGTAACTTTGATTACTTGTATAATGTATTTTCCTTTTTATAAATCAGATCATTTGCCTATTTTTGTTTTGAGACTCTTTATAAAATTACTATTTTTTTAGATTTAACGAACACCTCGATTAAAATCGATTATAATAATGTTACTAATTCAGAAGCAATGCCATCATTTAATTGGACTTCAACTAAAGGAAACATAAGAGTAGAAACAAATGTATGGATCTTATATTATCTTTTTCTTTGGATATTCGGTAGCTTCGTCTTAACGTCTGATATTCAAATGGTTCATGATCTAATATAAGTCATAGCGTCTTTAGAATGTGTCTCATTTTAAATCCTAAAATGATTATCACTTTTCTTCTTTCGAAGTGCACAAAGTATTTGGAAGTTAGTCAAAATGATAAGTTTCGACGTCTGAAAAATTGCGATTAACTGTTTACCTATAATTTTCCTTATGATTTCATATTTCTAAATATTCAGTCTCGATAATTACTAATGATTTGTGATGCTGTATTATCTGTATGTATGTTAACGAATGAGAACGCCGTATGTGGATTTATCAAAAAATATTGCGCTTATTTCCAGTTATTATTTCACTTCTAAATCCTTAATGTTATCTTTGCTTTAAGTATAATAAAGAATCTACCCCTGTAATTCATTTTGTTTGATAATTTATTGCAGCTTAAATACATTTTATCAGGAAATAAAATGTCTTTAATGCAAAGTTAATTCTCTCATAATTTCTAGCGGGAATAATTTTTTTGGTATTTTAGATAATATATCAATAAGGTATAAAATCTGAGCAAATTTCTGTTATCTGTCAGATTAAACCATTAATAAAGACACATATAACTTCTGATAAACTTTCATTTCACTCTCCATTTAAATTAACTACAGAAAATTTAAATTTCCGTGCAACACTCTTCTTAGGTTTGTCTCTTAATTCTTGTGAAGATATTTGTAATAATTTGATATTTACTTTGAAATGCGCTAATCTCAACTGCATTAGAATTTGAATGCAATAAAGTTATCTCTTGTTGCACATGAATAAAATAGTTCCTTGTTCAGTTATCTATTCTTTTTTTTTTGTGATTATAGTAAAGAAAGTTATACACAAAGATCACAACATAGGTAGTTTATAATTTTTCTAAACATTAACTTAAAAACTTAAGTTTGAATAAAAAAAAGAATCAATGTTAAGCACAATAAAAAAATCAATAATAAAATTAAAATAACTGAATTATTATCTTAGAGTAATAATCTTTCATATTAATCATTGAGCATCAAAAATTTTTCAGTTATTACATTAAAGTAAAAGAGTTTTCTTTGTACCTTCTAAATGTTTCTAGCTTCATAATATATATGTTGCTAGTTGATATTCAGTAAAATCCGTCAGTAAAAAATGTGATCTTCCTGTGACAAAAATCGAAAGAATCAGTCTGTTTGAATTGTACTTTTTATAAAATTCAAGACTTATTTTTTTAGTTGTTAGTCACAAATCTAATGTATGAGTATGCATTATAATGCCCGACAATATTTCTCAAAATATTTGAACTTTGTCTTAACGAATCTATTGTAATGAGCAAGGTTTTTTCCGAAGTGTGTAAGAAACCTTAACTTTTTATTAAATGTTTGAAAATTAATTTATTTAGTAGTATGGAACTTAATATAAAAACTAAACTTCAAAATTAATTTTTTCGAAGTTATTTTATAGGGACTTTTATAAAATGTACCATCTTGTATTATTGCCTTATTAAAATATATTAAGATAAGATTATTTGATATATAATCGGTAATTTATAATGAACCTGACTCTACAAATAATTTTAATATAATTATTGAAATTAAATAAAAATATAAAAATACTTGTTTTATAATATTTTTAATTTCATTGCTTTTATGAAAGTTATATACTTACCTGAAATAAGAGTTTCATTTATAAAACAGTGCAGTCTTTGACTAACTTTTGCAATCTGCTTATGATTTTCGTAAAATTTATATGTATATTTAAATACTGAATTCATTTAAAATTTTATTTCTTACGAATAATTAATGCTTAACAATATGCGTATTTTTCAATTAAGTATTTCATAAAAAATATAAATTTTTTGTTCTTGAATATAAATGGATACGCAAATTCACTTTGTAGATCATGCATTTTAAAAATAAAAGTTTTTGGAAAATCAATTCAATTATTTGTTGAGTGATATAAAAATACTAGTAAATCGCTTAAAACAAATTCTAGAATTTGTCAATAGTTACTAAAAAACAATACTCTAATAGTATATAATATCAAATATTAAATCATTTAATATCATAATATAGGAATGATGACAAATGAAATATTTATTAAAATACTTAAAAATGAACATTTTTAAAAATTTATTTTATATAATTATACGCATTTTATTATGTTTAGCCAAAATTTTCTTCAAGAAGTTAATTTGCGTAACCTTTTCTAATTGACTTTTCTGTATTTGTTTCTTAGCAGTATTAAATTATTCTCAATACTTTAACATACATAGATTGTAAAACAAGTTAGATGCTATAAATTCAAAGTATTAAGATATAATTTTAACAGCTCACAATAAAAAAGGTAATCATTTAGTGTATATCTTATCGATCAAAGAGCCGTATAATAATTTAATCTTGAGACCTTTTATTTAACATGAAATCTTCTTTAAGTTTAATATTTTTATTATATAAGTTTAATATTGATATTTCCATTACCTATTCCTTCTGTTTGTTTATTTTATTATATATCTGATTAAGTATTCTTACTCAACTCTTCCTGTTAGTATAACTTTTTCCCTTTTTATTTATTAGATGGTGCTTTCTTGATTTACTTATTAACTTCTTTCTTATCTTTTGTACGATTAACGTAAAAATATTTTTACTTTTAAATTTCTCTTCGTATAGTTTTTTTCTATAATTTTCAGTTTAGTTATGGCTACTGTAGCTATCAATTCAATAGTAATCTAATTACTTTTGACACTTTTAAATTTGGAATCGGAATATGATATCCCTTGATTTAATTAAATTATGCATAAGCAGATTTACAGAGGCTTCAAATCAACGTTAATTATATTTTTAATTTATTGCAAACATTGTTATTAAAATATCGAAATGGAATATAATTTTTATTTTAAGTTAGCAAGAAATTAACATCCTGATATTAGTTAACCCTATTCTCTGAGTCCTTTTCAATTCATTTCAGAGAAAAATTTATGTTACAAACAGGATAAACATTTCATTCATATAGATATTAATAATTATAAAATTCACAAACCAATTAAAAATATTATTTTTTAAATAAAAGAAGTTGGATTTTCGAATATTACAAAAAATAATTTACTGATTGTCAAATTTTTGATAATTTGCAAAAACTTGTTTAAATTACTGTCATCACAGAAAATAAGAAAAAACCAAACTCCTGATTAAATACAAGAACTGAATAACAAAACAAGATATTTGGAGCAAAATATTGATGCTTTAATTAAGCCTGCAGGTGAGCTTACGGGAAAAGCCGCAGTAAATATTGATGGGATTTCAATATGCAGATCCATTAAAATGAAAGAGAAATTATCGGAAATAAAGCAATAAAAATTGAAAAATTATTTTAACATCTTAAGTAAGCTCTTTTTATTCCTTATTGTATAATTTTATCGCATATAGTTTCAGTAAAAATTACCATTGACTGAGCAATGTACCAAAAAAAGGTGTATAATTTAATTTATTATCTTGTATCATAGTAGAAACAATTTTATTTTCATAGCGTTTTTATGATTACAATTTTATGTGAGTAATTTAAGTCTTATTTTATTATAAGTTCAAACTATTTTGTATTTTAATGAATCTTATTTTACATAAGATTAATAGTGTATAATTTTATAATGTGATTTATGAGGGTTAATGAATTTATAGTAGCATTCTGTGTCCTCTTTTTCTATTAATGATAATTTAGGATGCTTTATCTTCTTTGCCATTTTTTTCTATTTTATGAAAAGTAATTTCATGGTTGATGTTTCTTTAATATTGTATTATGTTTGATGCTACATTTAAGTAATGTTGAAAAATTAGTTCAAATTATTTTTATAAGACATAATTAACCGAAAGAAATTCATATTTTTGAAAATTTTAATTTACAACTTTTTTGAAGCATCTTAATAAGTTGTGAACAAATCATTATTTCTATTATTGCAAAAAAAAATGTATTTATAAATAAGATTTAATTTTACTGTTAGAATTAGTTTATTTTGTTTATTTTCATATTTCTTAAGAAATTCTATTTTTAAAAAAAGTTTAAAAAATGTCTCTAATGGTATAAAAGCATGATGGTATGATATAAGAATGATAAGAAATTATCCCTTTAAAAGAAATTTTCAACAGTCCTGAAAAAAATCTCATTATATATCCTTAAAAAATTAAATACTGATTGAAAAAATTTTCAATTCTGAGTATCTACCATGTTTCAGGTACTATTTAAATCTGTATAATATCTTTGTCAATTTGTTATCTTCATAAATGATATATGTAAGCATATAATTCAAGAATAAATGTAAGCATATTTTATATGCATTATATTTAATAAGAATAAAAAAATATGAAATTTGTACTTCGAAGAACATAAAATTTAATTTCATATTCATTGTAGAATGAGATTGGTTTTCATTCCATACAATGGAAAAAAATGTATAGTAAAAAATACTTGTTTCATCTGTAGAATAAATCGGCCCTTATAAAATTCTAAGCAATTTAGTATAACTTTGTTTTTTTCAATAACAAAAAATTAGTTAATACTTCTAAAAATCATTTCTCTGATTTTGTATCATCTAAAATGATTTAAACTTGTTCATTGCTCTAGGAAATTCGCAACTGTTTGAATGAAATCCCATTATAAGTTGAGATATTTTTAACAATTTTAAAAAGCGAGTAGGAAAAAATTGATTGGCAGCATTTTCTAGGTAATGAAATAACTAAAAAAATATGTCAAGAGTCTGCGCTACGTCTATGATATATATTTGGAGATTTCACGGTTTCAAAATAGGTATTCGATGTTATGTCTAAATAATTTTATTTTTTATAATACTGTATATATTATGACTTTATAATATGTTAAATATTGTAAAGGCAAACATAACTTATTTTATTACGGATAATATGTGGGGAGACTAACATAACTTGTGTGTAGGGAGAACAATTTGCATTCTGGAACTACACATTTAGACCTTGACTTTTGCATACTGACTAAAAATTTCTCAACATCCCTAAAAATTATGAAACTTAAATTTTTCTCTTTTTATCTTATTAAATTAATATATATTTTTATTTGGTAACTATAAATTGAGTTATTTTTACTTTTTCCAAAGGGTTTAAATATTTGATCAAATAATGCTATTTTAGATTAGATTCTGGAATAACACAAACAACTGAAGGAGTTTACTCTAAAAGGAGAGAATCATAAATATAAATTAATTTTTATATTTATAAATTCGCATTAGTTCTTTTTTACAATATTGCTTAAATCATTAAAATTTTATTGATTCATTTATTCCGTATTAGAAATCTTTATTGCAGTATATATATGTATGTATATATATATATATATATATATATATATATATATATATATATATATATATATATATATATATATATATATATATATATATTAGGTCTACCGGAAAGTTCTGTCCGCTACGGTTACAATCAGTTTCAACAAGTATGCGCATATTCCTGTGACACATATATGGCTCTCTCTTTTGATCGCTAACAATGTATACACATTTTCGTCGCAGATGAACTAAAACGAAGTTCATTTACCAATTCCAACAAGGAAGAAATGCTACAGAAGCGTATAGAAATTTACTGAAAGTGTTTGGTGAAGGTACAGTTTCTGATAGAACATGCAGAAGATTAAAAAAACATTATGTAGGTGATTTTGACCTTTCTGATAAGCCACGCTCCGGGCGACCATCTTTGATCGACGACGATATCAAAAAAGGATCTTGCTCTAACATGTCAAGATCATGTTAGAGCAAGATCCTTTTTTGACAACATCGGAGATTGCGGAAGGGCTTGATTCAGCTCAACAAACCATTTCCGAACATATTCTGAAACTAGGGTTTGTGTGGAAGTATTCGAGATGGGTGTCACACAAGTTAAGTGAGAAGAATTTGAATGATCGAATCATCATATGCACATCTCTGCTTGCACGCAACAAAATCGAACCCTTCTTGAACCGGATCATAACTGGGGATAAAAAGTGGATTACCTATGAAAACATCATAAGAAAAAGATCATATTGTGAACCCGGAAAACCTGCCCTCTCTAACTCTAAACCGAAGTTGAGCCTGAACAAGAGAATGTTGTGTATATGGGGGGACATTCGAGGACCAATACATTTTGAGCTGTTGAAACCAAACGAAAGGCTAAATTCGGAAAGGTACTGTCAGCAATTGGATAAATTAAAAACAATGCTCCAAGAAAAGAGGCTGGCGATGTTCAATAGGAAGGACATTATACTGCTTCATCACAATGCCAGGCCACATGCTGCTTTGGGGACTCGTCAGAAAGTCGCAGAGCTAGGCTGGGAAATTCTGTCGCATCCACCATACTCCCCAGACCTAGCACCATCTGATTATCACTTGTTTCTGTCCTTACAAAATTTCTTGCAGGGCAAACATTTCAAGAACGAAGAAGATTTCAGACAAGCACTGGTTCAATTTTTGTCCTCTAGAGATAAGACATTTTTTAAAAATGGGATATACAAATTGCCATCACGCTGGCAAGAAGTCATAAATAATAATGATGGCAATTATATTATTCAATAAAGTTTATCCAAAGTATGAAAAAATTTATTCCTTTTTTCATTCTAAAACGGACAGAACTTTCCGGTAGACCTAATATATATATATATG